>CAUYUJ010000854.1:0-100000 GCA_963575745.1 Prorocentrum cordatum
CCTCCCCTCTCCCCCTCCCCCCTCCCCTTCCCCATCTTTGTTTCCCCCTTTTTTTCTCTTTGCTCATGCTCCTCCTCATCCTCGTCCTCGTCGTCCTCTCCCTCGTCGTCCTCGTCGTCCCTGCAGCCCTTTTGTGTTCAGGTGCTCAGGCCGAGCCTCGCTCCGGAGCCCGACCCGCTCAGGCAGGCCCCCCGCGCGAGCAGCGCCCTGTGACACTTGCCAGCCGGAGCCATGGCCCAGAACATTCTGGAACAGGCCAAGGCGAGGTTCCAGGAGTAGGGAGTAGAGGAGGAGGATGTTCTAGGATTTGCGTCGGCGATCGCTTTCTTATTCATCGTTTTGCCGATCGGCGCGGGCCCTGGCACCCCCCCTCCCCCCCTCCCAGCAGTTTTTGGCGCCTGTTCAAGCAGGTGGCGTCTCCCTCGTAGGACGCACTGCTGCAAACAGTCGCATGCAACAGAGGTCCGGAGCCAGACCCCCCCCTTGGCCCCACTTCGCCCAATGTCGAAACGCCGAAAAAGAAAACGTTCACCAGCTGTTGTTGGTGTTGTTGTAGTTGTTGTTGTTGAGTACTCATGTCTGAAGAATAATTTTTGCTGATCTCTGGAAACGGTTCCGCGCGCCTCGCCTCGACGCCGGCTACATTTTCTCTGAAAGCGAGGCTCCCGCTCGTGCGTTGGCTTGAGCCTAAATGTGGGCCCTTGGAGGCGAAGCCACGACAACAACGTCTCCCGCTCGATACTTCCTTACAATTTACTCCGAGACACCCTGGCCAGAGAGGCCCCCGAACTCAGGAACCGCACTCTCGCTCGAGACTTCCTCGCAATTCAGTGAAGTTGGCGGAGGCCCAGCCGCGGGGTTCCTCACGATTTACTCCGAGAGCCCCTGACCAAGAAGGCCCCCGAACTCAGGAACGGCGCTCTCGCTCGAGACTCTCCCGTAATTCAGGCAAGTTGGTGGAGGCCCGGACACGGCGACAAGAGCTCCCGTTCGATATTTCTCCATAGATATTCCGAGATCCCTTGGCCAGAGAGGCCCCAGATTTTATGAACGGCGCTCTCGCTCGAGACTTCTTCGCACGTCAGTCAGTGGCTGACAAGCAAGATATTCACCCCGAAAGGGGGTGCAATCGAAGACGAAGTGGGCGGGTATCGAGGTTTGGGGTATTCGGAATGCCAGACACGCGTGCCAGTAAGAGCGAACAGTCTTGAAGTCATTGTTGTTGTTGCTGCTGTTGCTGTTGCTGTTGCTGTTGCCGTTGCTGTTGCTGTTGCTCTTTCTGTTGCTGTTGTTGTTGTTGTTGTTGTTGTTGTTGTTGTTGTTGAACATTATTACTTCTAAAGAATAATTATTGTTGGGACCCCTGGTGCACGACCCCCTCGCCGCGCCTAGGCCGCAGCCTCATTTTCATCATTTTCGTGAGGAAGTCCGCAGGCAAAACAGGGGGAGTCCGGAATCCGGTTTGTGTTGCAAACATGGTTTATTTCCCTTGGAAAAATAAGCTAAAAGTGGACTTTCTTGTTCTACGACTATCCAAACTTCAAGAATCCCTTGCAAAAAAATAGGTAAAGTGGACATTCGCGCTCGCAAGACGAAATCCTTCCAAAACCTTAGGTTTCGTAGCGACCTTAGTGTTCGCAGCGATTTTAACATAAACATCAAAAAACCAATGGTTTTTCAACAAAAAATTGTCAAAATCTCATCCCGCGCGCTCTTGCGGATTCGTAGGAAACCCAACACTTTTTAAACATTTCTGTCAACCGGGCTTTTGCGAGCAACTTTTTCGAACTTCTGCGACAACGGTTGCGCACCTGCCAGGGCCATCATCCCTGTCAAATAATATCATGCGGGACACATTCGTTTTTTTCTTCGCGCGCGCACGCCGTCGTCGTCGGCCGCGGGGCCCTGAATAGTAGCCACGGTCGTCCGCATGCCACGAAGTGAAGTGTCCGAACGTCATAGGGCGGGAAGCTGGGTGTGGGTGGTGGCGAAGAGTCGTTGGAAATTTGGTAGAGCTTGAACCGGCCCCCCCACAAAGTGGGGGTATTGCCCGCCTCCTATGAAAACCCTGGCACTGGTGAGAACCGGAGTGTCCCACGTCTAGTAATTGTATGTTGTTGTTGTTGTTGTTGTTGTTGTTGTTGTTTTTGTTCTGTTGTCATTGTTGTTGGTTGTTGTTGTTGTTTGTTAAAACGTTCATTATGAAGACTACTTATTTGTGATATACCCCCCCAACCGTGGCACCAAAGATTTTATTTCGATTGAAAAGTGCCGCCCCCGGGCTCGCACCTTGGTTTTTCTCCAGGAAAGTTTCCTGCTCAGAACGTGCCCTCTGCCGCCCCGTTGCTACAACAACAACGGCTCCCGCCTGATACTCTTCGATTTTTCTCAGGACGCACCCGCTCCCGCCTGAGACTTCCGCGCATTTTACTCAGGAAAGGCGCTCCCATCTGAGACTTCCTCGCAATGTAATCAAGACCCCCGCTCCCGCCTGAGACTTCCGTGCAATTTACGTGGGAACGGCGCTCCCGCCTGAGACTTCTTCGAATTTTACTCAGGACCCCCGCTCCTGCCTGACATTTCCGCGCAATTGACTCAGGAACGGCGCTCCCGCCTGAGACTTCCTCGCAATTTAGTGAGGACCCCGCTCCCGCCTGAGACTTCCGTGCAATTTGCTCAGGAACGGCGCTCCCGCTTGAGACTTCCTCGCAACTTAGTCAGGGCCCCCGCTCCCGCCCGAGATTTCCTTACAATGTACTCAGGACTGCGCTCTCGCGTGCGACGTCCTCACAAATTATTCTGGAATTGCGTTTCGGCGCTCAGGAACCACGCACGCGCCAAGGACGCCTTCACAACGTGGTATCTTCCCTCTTCCTTCGTCCTTCCCCCTCCCCTTCCTCCACTCTCCCTCGTTCTTCCCCTCCTCCTCTTGCAGGGCCCGCGCCAATTCCAATGGCGGGCAGAGAGATGTACGCCCCCGAAGGATTGTCCGCCCGTTCTGGTTTGCCCGTACGTCTAAGCCCGCCGGCCCCAGCAAAGAGACAGAATCCCCCCGAAAGGGGTGTGATCGAAAACGAAGAGGGCGGGCTTCGAGGGTGTAGGGTATACGTGTTGAATGACTCGCGGGCAAGTAAGAGCGTACAGCCTTACAGTGGTTGTTGTTGTTGTTGTTGTTGTTGTTGTTTTGCTGTTGTTGCTGTTGTTGTTGTTGTTGGTGTTGTTGTTGTTGTTGTTGGTGTTGGTGTTGGTGTTGTTGGTGTTGTTGGTGCTGTTGTTGTTGTTGTTGTTGTTGTTGCTGTTGTTGTTGTTGTTGTTGTTGTTGTTGTTGCATACAATTGTTTTCAATCAAAGTGTGCCCCTCGCCGCTCCCACCTTTTTTTTTTTTTTTGTTTTGTTTTTTTTTTTTACCAGGGAAAGTCTTGAAGCTCAAACTGGGCCCCTGGCCCCCGGGTTACAACAACAACGGCTCCCGCTGCGCGCATGTGCAGGCCAGGTGGGTTGGGGCTCGGGGCGACTCTACGGATCCCTCCGCGGGGGGAGTCAATGCGCCCTTTCCGCACCGCCATCCTGTTGCCCATCCTGCTGTCTAGCCGTGCATGCACTGTCTGCTGCGCTGACTGCTTCTCTCCTGCAGCTACACTTTAGCTCTAGAAAAAACGGAGAAGGAGCGAGCCTGCTGCGCGCGCGTGCGTCGGCCGGCGGGCCAGCCTCCTCCCTTCAGTGTTGCCCTAGTGTGTGCTTGGCGGCATTATCTCTTCTTCCCCATGTCATCTGCGAAGCCCACTGACCATGATCGATCAACGGAACATATTGCAGGGACTATGAAGATCCAGGCAAAAGACTGTCCCCGCTGTCGCCCTTTGTGGCCTACTTCGTGTCCTTGTGGCTCTGCTGTCGTTCTCTCTCGCTCTCGCTTTCGCTCGTCGTCGTCGTCGTCGTCGCCGTCGTCGTCGTCGCCGTCGTCGTCGATGTCGTCGTCGTTGTCGTCGTCGTCGTCGCGGTCGGTCCCCGTGTCCGCCCCTCTTGGGGTCGGGTCGACGGTCCGCGGCCGCCCTGCCGATCAGCGCTGCCGCTGGCCAGGCCGACGGTCCGCGGCCGCCCAGCCGCTTGCCGGGGCCTGGCCTGCAGGGATGAAAAGGTATATCCCCCATGAGGGGGTCGATCGGATACGGACAGGACGGGCATCGAAGGTTTGGGAAATACGCGTTATTGGACACGCGAGCAGATAAAAGGCGAACGTCCTAAACTGATTGTTGTTGTTGCTGCTGCTGTTGTTGTTGGGTGTGAGTTACTACGCAATTGTTGATGTTGAACTCCTTAAAGGAGCCCCGGCAATCTCGCCGAGGCGCCCGCTACATTTACATTGAAAATGAGGCTCACGCTCGAGCGGCTTGGGGGGCCGCCAAACACGGGCCCTCAACAACAACAACGCTCTCGCTCAGAATATCCTTCTTTTTTACTCAGGGCTGGTGTTCTTGCTCGTCGCCGAAGGCCGCCGTCCTAACACAACCAGCGCTTCCGTTCGCGACTTCTTCCCGCTTTACCTCGGACTGGCGCGCTAGTCTTGCTCTCATCGGCGCCGCCCCCAGCAAACATGATCCCAGCGCGACCCTACCTAGGAGTTGGAGCATTTAGGAACGCAACATATACACTTACACCGACAGCTACATTAACATCTACACCGGCATATACGCTATGTTATGCTATACGAGGCTATGCTATGATATGCTATGCTGCGCTATGCTATGCTATGCTATGCTGTGCTATGCTGCGCTATGCTATGCTATGATGTGCCGTGCTGTGCTGTGTTATGCTATGATATGCTGCGATATGCGATGGTACGCAATGCTTGACTATGCTATGCAATGCTATGAGATGCTGCGCTGTGCTATGCTATGATATGATATGGTGAACTATGCTATGATATGCTGAGCTATGCTGAACTATGCTACGCTATGATTGGCTATGATTTGATATGCTATGCTATGCTGTGCTAATGCGGCGCTGCGCTTGGCTGCGCTAAGCTAAGGTAAGGTAAGCTAAGCTATGCTAAACTAAACAAAATTAAGCTAAGCTAAATTTGGCTAGGCTGAGCTAAGCTAAGCCCAGCTAGGCTAAGCCAAGCCAGGCCAATCCAAGCGAAATTAATCTAAGACTAGCTAGGATGAGACAAGCTAAGCTGAGCTGAGATAAGCTAAGCTAGGCTCAGCTAGGCTAGGCTGGGTGAGCCCAGGGGGCGCAACTGGGGGAACCGCGGGGCGGATACTGGGGGAACCGCCCGGGGCGGGCCCCACTGCCCGGCCCTTTAAGCCACCAAGTAAGAACCCTTTTAGGCAGAGCCTAGGTAGGGAAAAACGTTCCCGCTCGAGAGTTCCTCCCTTTCTTGCTCACGGCGGTCCTCTTCCTCGCCGCCGACAACCGCCGCCCCGACAAAACCAGCGTTCCTTCCCGAGACTTCCTTCCGTTTTACGCTGGACTGGCGCCCAATTCTCTTTTGAATTGGCGCCGCTCCCAGAAAAACTAACGTTCCAACTCGAGGTTTCCTCCCTTTTTCCTGAAGGCGGTGCTGTTCCTCGCCGCCGACAACCCCCGCCCCGACAAAACCATGGCTCCCGCTCGTTTCCCCCTTTTTACACAAGGCGGTGTTCCTCCTCGCCGCCGACAACCGCCGCCCCGACAAAACCAGCGCTCCCGCCCGAGAATTCCTTCCGTTGTACGCTGTACTGGCGCCCAATTCTCTTTTGAATTGGCGCTGCTCCCAGCAAAAACAACGCTTCAGCTCGAGATGTTCCTCGCCGCCGGCAGTCGCCGTTCCTATAACACCACGGCTCCCGCTCGATGCTCCCTCCTTTCTTATTCAAGGCGGTGTTCCTCCTCGCCTCCGAAAGCCGCCGTCCCAACAGAGCCAGCGTTCCCACTTGAGACCTCGTTTTGTTTTACGCTGGACTGGCGCCCTACTCTCTTCAGCATTGGCGCCGCTCCCAGCAACAACAGCAACCCTGCTCGAGACTTCCTCCCTTCCTACTCAGGGCCAGGTCCTTGCCTCACCGCCGACAGCCCCCCCATCCCCACCAAGGCAATCCTGTCGTTCGATACTTCCTTGTGCTTTACCCTTCACTGGGGTTCCAGGCGGCCTCGCATCGGCGCAGCAAGGCGCGGGCATGTGTTTTCGAGGCGGGACATGTTGACTTTCCTCGGAGGAGGTGTTTGCAAAACCTCATTGGGCGGGATATCTGGGAATGGGAATAACGGACCCCTCTATAGAACAAGAGTCCCCCATGGTGTGGATGGTCATCATGATGGTCGCATGCTTCGTGTGGAAACATCGCGCATGAGGGTCAACTGATTGTTGTTGCGTTGCTAGTGGTGTTGTTGTTGTCGTTGAACTCTCACTTCTGGATAATAATTGTTGTTCATCCCCCCGCTGGGTGCACATTGTATTTGTTCTATTGAAGTGCCCCTCCTAGGGCTCGCACCGTCTTTTTTATCAGGGAAAATCTGGAGGGTCAAACTGTGTCGTTGGCCCCCGGTTTACAACAACAGCAACGGCTTCCGCTTGATATTTCTTCACAATGCATTGAAACATCGCGCTCTCGCTTTGGACTTCCTGGCAATTTACCACCGAATCGCGGCTCCCGCCTTATACCTCCTGACAATTTATTGCAGAATCGCGTTCTCGCTTGGGACTTCCTCGCAATTCACCACCGAACCGCTTCGCTTGATATTTCCTCACAGTTTATTCAGATGCCGGTCCTCGACACTCAGGAATCGCGCTCCCGCTGCATATTGCATGGCGGTTCAAGCAGGAGTCACCCTTCAACGTCCCGCCCGCTCGACCCGCCCGTCGGGGCCTAGCCGCCTGACCAGCCCGTTAATGACTGCAGTCGCCGCTCGCTGCCTTTCGCCCGCCTTCGATGCCCCTCGCTGCCCGTAGTGGTTCCGCGGTCGCCTTCGCTCGCTGCCCTTCGTGGCCCCGTTGCTGCCCTCAGTGGCCCCGTCGCTGCTATTTGTGGCCCCGCATTATATGCCCTTCGTGGCCCCCGCTCGCACGTGCCAGTCGTGGCCCCATACGCATGCCTTTCGTAGCCCCGCTGTCGCCGGTGTCGCCCTTTCCGTCCCCGTATACGAATGCCCTTCGTGGCCCCCGCTCGCTCGCGCCCGTCGTGGCCCCATATGCGTGGCCTTCGTGGCCCCGCTGTCGCCCTTTGTGGCCCCCTCGCTGCCTTTCGTGGCCCCGGTGCTGCCCTCAGCGGCCCCGTCGCTGCCCTCTGTGGCCTCGGAGTTCATGCCCTTCGTGGCCTACGCTGGCTTTTCTCACGATTTAGTTGGGAATCGCGCTATCGCTCGAGACGTCCTCGCGATTCATGCAGGACCCACGCTTGAGCAACCCGCCTGCTCGACCTCGTCGCCTGGGCCCGCCTTCCCGACCTGCCCGCTACGGGTCTGCCCACCCGATCTGCCCGTCTGGTTCTACCACTTGTTTTCTGCTCCTTGCCCCCCTTCTGCTAATTTCTCTCGTTCTCCATTCTTCTCCCTCCCCCTTCCAACCGTCCTTTGTTCCCTTGTTTTAGGGGCTGCCCTAAATTCACGTGGCAGGTAAGGAAGATCTGACCCCAAGGGGATACGGTCGAAGACGACGAGGGCGGGTACCGAGGCTTTGGGATATACGTATTGATTGGCACGTGAGCATCTCTCTCTCTCTCTCTTTCTCTCTCTCTCTCTCTCTCTCTCTCTCTTTTTATATATATATATATATATAGGAGCGAACAGTCTTAAAATGATGGTTGAACGTCAAGTACTAAAAAATTATTATTGTTGGACCCCTTAAGGCGCCCCGGCGCTCTCGCCGAGGCGCCGGCTACATTTTCATTGACAATGAGGCTCACGCTCGAGCGATGTGGGGGACCGCCCAAACCGGCCCCTCAATCACAACAACAACAACATTAACAACAACAACAACAACAATTACTAGCACGTGGGGACACTCTGTTCTCACCAGCGCCAGGGTTTTCATAGGAGGCGGGCAATACCCCCACTTTGTGGGGGGGCCGGTTCAAGCTCTACCAAATTTCCAAACGACTCTTCGCCACCACCCACACCCAGCTTCCCGCCCTATGACGTTCGGACACTTCACTTCGTGGCATGCGGACGACCGTGGCTACTATTCAGGGCCCCGCGGCCGACGACGACGGCGTGCGCGCGCGAAGAAAAAACGAATGTGTCCCGCATGGTATTATTTGACAGGGATGATGGCCCTGGCAGGTGCGCAACCGTTGTTGCAGAAGTTCGAAAAAGTTGCTCGCAAAAGCCCGTTTGACAGAAATGTTTAAAAAGTGTTGGGTTTCCTACGAATCCGCAAGAGCGCGCGGGATGAAATTTTGGCATTTTTTTTTTTTTTTTTTTTTTTTTTTTTTTTTTTGAAAAACCATTGTTTTTTTTGCTGTTTTTATGTTAGAATCGCTACGGACACTAAGGTTTTGGAAGGATTTCGTCTTGCGCGCGCGAATGTCCACTTTACTTTATTTTTTTGCAAGGGATTCTTGAAGTTTGGTTATGTTAGAACAAGAAATGTCCACTTTGCCTTATCCTTTGCAAGGGAAAACCGCCCGTAACAAAACAACCGGATCCGGACCAACCCGTTTTGCCGGAGACTTCCTCACGAAAGTGATGAAAACATGGCTGCGGCCTAGGCGCGGCGAGGGGGCCGCGCACCAGGGGCCCCAACAATAATTATTCTTTAGAACTAATAATGTTCAACAACAACAGCGCTCCCGCTCGAGACTTCCTCCTTTTTTACTCCGGGTTGGTGTTTTTGCTCGCCGCCGAAGGCCGCCGTCCTAACACAACCAGCGCTCTCGCTCGAGACTTCCTTCCGATTCTCCTTGGACTGGCGCGCTAGTCTTGCTCTCATCCGCGCCGCCCCCAGCAAAAACAACGCTCCCGCTCGAGGTTTTCTTCTTCAAGGCGGTGCTCCTCCTCGCCGCCGAAAGCCGCCGCCCCGACAAAACCAGCGCTCCCGCCCGAGACTCCCTTCCGTTTTACGCTGGACTGGCGCCTAATTCTCTTTTGAATTGGCGCCGCTCCCAGCAGGACAACGCTCCTGCTCGAGTCTTCCTCCCTTTTTCCTGAAGACGGTGCTGTTCCTCGCCGCCGACAGCCCCCGTCCCGACAAAACCACGGCTCCCGCTCGATGTTTCCTCCTTTCTTATTGAAGGCGGTGTTCCTCCTCGCCGCCGAAAGCCGCCGCCCCGACAAAACCAGCGTTCCCACTCGAGACTTCGTTTTGTTTTACGCTGGACTGGCGCCCTATTCTCTTCAGCACTGGCGCCGCTCCCAGCAACAACAGCAGCCCTGCTCGAGACTTCCTCCCTTCCTACTCAGGGCCAGGTCCTTGCCTCACCGCCGACAGCCCCCCCATCCCCACCAAGGCAATCCTGTCGTTCGATAGTTGTTTGTGCTTTACCCTTCGCTGGGGTTCTACTGGCGGTCTCGCATCGGCGCAGCAATGCGCGGGCATGTGCTTTCGAGGCGGGACATGTTGAACTTCCTCGGAGGAGGTGTTTGCAATAACCTCATTGGGCGGGATTTATGGGCATGCGATTATCGGACCCCTCTATAGAACAAGAGTCCCCCATGACATGGATGGTCATCATGATGGTCGTATGCTTCGTGTGGAAACATCGCGCATGAGGGTCAACTGATTGTTGTTGCGTTGCTAGTGGTGTTGTTGTCGTTTAACTCTCACTTCTGGATAATAATTGTTGTTCAACTCCCCGCTGGGTGCACATTGTATTTGTTCTATTGAAGTGCCCCTCCTAGGGCTCGCACCGTTTTTTTTTATCAGGGGAAATCTGGAGGGTCAAACTGTGTCGTTGGCCCCCGGTTTACAACAACAGCAACGGCTTCCACTTGATATTTCTTCACAATGTTTTGAAACATTCTGTGGTGTCTGTGCAGGAAGGTGTGATGGACCTCTTGGGGCTGGCTCCACATGGGGCAGGGTCGCGGGGCCCGACGCGGCTTGTACGACCTGCCGACACCGGCCCACGACGGCGGCGGCGACGGCGGCGGCGAAGGCCATGCTCGAGGAGGCGGAGCGGCTCCTCGAGGAGCAGGCTGCTGCTGGCGCTGGCGACGCGGACGCGAGGTCTCTGTTCGAGTCGAGGATGGGGGAGGCGCTGGTCGCGGCGCAGGAGGCACGTCTGACTGTGATGATCGGCGTCGACGTGGATGGTGACGATGACGATGACGATGATGATGCTGATGATGATGATGATGATGATGATGATGATGATGATGATGAGGATGATGATGATGATGATGATGATGACACTAGTGCTGATGCTGATGCTGCTGCTGCGGATGGTGCTGATGATGGCGATATTGATGATGATTACGATGATGATAATGACGATGATGCTGAGGATGATCATGATTTTTAGTAGCAATGATGCTGCTGATGATGAACATGATGGTAAGGATGAGGATGTTGTTGTGGATGAGGAAGATGATGATGCGGATGATGATGGGGATGCTGATGATGATGACGATGATGGTGATGAGGATGATGATGAGGATGAGGATACCGATCACTAGTGTGATGATGACGATGATGATGATTTTGGTGATGCTGGTGCTGCTGCTGCTGCTGATGATGATGATGATGATGATGATGATGTTTTGATTATTGCACTTTTGATCATGCTTAAGATGCGGCTGTTGATGCTGCTGATGATGATGAACCGGCTGATGATGATGCTGATGCTGATGCTGAGAATGATCATGATGATGATTATGATGCTGACGATGACGATGATGGCGATGATGCTGATGACGATGATGCTGATGATGCTAATGATGCTGCTGATGATGATGATGGTGATGAGGAGGATGAACCTGAGGATGATACTGATGCTGATGATGATTCTGATGCTGCTGCTGATGATGATGCTGATGGTGATGATATCTGACGATGAGGACGATGATGCGGATGCTGATACGGATTAATGTGATGATGTTGTTGATGATGACAATGCTTTTGCTGATTCTGCTGATGCTGGTGATGCTGCTGATGATGAGGATGCTGTTTATTCAGATGCTGACACGCATGATGATGCTGGTGATGCTGATTCTGATGACACTACCGATCATGATGATGATAGTGATGGTGATGAGGATGATGGGGAGAATCATGATGATGATTGGCTTGCTGATTTGGATGAGGATGAGGTTGATGCTAATGATGCTCATGATGAGGATGATAATGACGATGATCAGTCTGATGATACAGATCACTGTGATGCTGATGATTCTGGTGATGGTGATGATGATGGTGATGATGATGGTGTTCATGTTGACGTTGATGATCCTGACGATGACGACGATCATGATGATGCTGCTGATGGTGATGTTGACCATGATCATGAACTTGATCATGATTCTGATCATGTTGCTGATGATGATGCTGATCGATGATGAGGATGAAGATGATGCGGATGAGGCTACTGATCAATGTGATGATGATAATGATGTTGCTGATGCGGCTGATGCAGTTGATAATGCTGATGATGATTATTCAGATGCTGACGCACATGATGATGGTTCTGATGATGCTGCTGATGCTGCTACTCATGATGAGGATGATGATGCGGATCAGGAGAGGATTGGGCTGATGATCATGATGATGATTAGCAGGCTGAGTTGGATGAGGTTTCGGCTGATGATGCTAATGATGAGGATGGTGATGATGACGATGATCAGGGTGGTGATGCAGATTATTGTGATGCTGATGATTCTGGTGATGGTGATGATGATGGTTGTGATTATGATGGTGTTTACGTTGATGGTGATGAGTATGCTGATGACGATGATCATTACGATGATGCTGCTGAAGACGTCAATTATGATGACGATGATGATGCTGCTGATGATGATGATGGTGATGATGCTGATGATGACGAACACGGTGTTGATTATGATCATGATCCGGATCGTGATCCCGATCATGCTGCTGATGATGCGGTTGGTGCTGCTGATGATGATGATGATGATGAGGATGACGACGCGTGTGATGGCGATGGTTGTGGTGGTGATGATGGTGGTCATGATGATGACCATGATGCTTATCAGGTTGATGATGTTGCGACTGCTATGGCGATGATGATGATGGTGGTGGTAATGCCGATGGTAATGGCGATGGTGATTATGATGATGGTGGTGATGACGACGATGATGATGATGGTCATAAGCGTGGTTTCGATGATGCTTGTCATCACCACCCCAACATCGTCACCACCATAATCATTACCGCCATCACCATCAGCATGATCATCACCATCATCAACGACGGGACAGCCACGGGACAACCACGCGGCCGCTTCATGCCTCGGGCGCCTGTCGCCTCCGCTGCCGCGCGGCTCGGCCACGGGCCCTCTCGGAGCGAGGTTGGGCGAAGCTGGAGGGCACGCTCGGAGGCACTGACCCCGTGCACAGCCGAGGAGTACACGACGGAGACGGGTCAGGATCCGAGCGAGAACGCCGAGACGGACGAGCGCCCGCGGCATATGGTGACACCAGACGGCGACGTGCACCCTCGTGAGCTGACGGGCCAGGCTCTTCAGATCGTGGTGCCATGCGACGTGACCGATCGTCGGCAGATACGGATCCGCGAGGGGGCCGCTCTAGCGGGGCTCGGTGTGCACGGGCATGACTGGAGCATGACCCTCGACGAGTTCTGCCTCCAGATGCTGTTCGGTGTGGGGCGTTCGATCGAGGAAGTGGTCGCCCGTGGCCTCACAGCCCCGCCGCCAGCAGCGGTGCCCGAGGAGGGAGTGCCAACTCTGGGCCCAGCTCCCCCGTGTATCGGTTCAGGCTCGGACTTGCTGAAGATTCCGAGTGAGTGGGCTGTGGGCCGACGCAGGCCGCCAGATGCGAGTCTCTCGGAGTGGCGCTGCCTCGCCTCGGGCGACGGTGGCGACAAGGGCTCTCTTGGTGACGTGGAGCTCGAGGCGTTCGTGATCATTGCAGGGATCGGGATCGGTCGACTTGCTGGGCGGAGCCTCTTCTGTCGAGCTCTGCCGCGAGACAAAGGCGACGAGCTCGACGCGCGGGTGCGGGCGCTGCGGAACTCCCCAAACCAGCGGTCGTTGGGCATGAGGGAGACTGTCGCCGAGCTCACCGAGAGCCCTTGGGACTTCTTCCGCGTCAGCGGCGCTCAGATGGTGAAGTGGGTCTGCGAGCTCGTCCGAGAGAGTGGCGTCACGTTCCGATCTCGACACGCGTAGGTCAAGGCGGAGGCTGGCTTTTCGAGCAGCGACGAGCTACGCTGTCGGTCTGTGCGCCTCTTGCAGACGCTCGCTGAGTCGAACGCCAACGAGCCTTCATGTGCGGAGCTGGTGCGCCGTCGCGCCCAGCTGGCGGAATATCGGCACCGTGATGGGATCCTCTCGACCTGCCCTGGCGATGAGATGCTCGAGGAAGCTCGTTAGCACCCTGGCACGGGCGAGACGCGTGAGCTCGTCTGCCTCATGCCATCGCTCCTCACCTTCGTGACCGACGAGGGCCACGAGGATAACATGATGTTGAAGGAGGGGCGCACGATGAGGGCGGAACGTCTGGCTTCTCGCGGGGACCCGAGCTCGAGCAGTGGAGGAGGTGATCGCCAGAGCCGCCTCGCCGGCATGCAGAGCGCGGTGGATCGTCCGAAGGTGGAGTGTGACGAGTTGACGAAGCAGCTGGCTGATGCCCCGCAGGACGACGCGATGGGTCGCCGCCGCGGTGGTGCTGCTGGCAGTGACGGGGGATAGCCCCCCCCCGCTCATCTTCTCATTCGTGGTGGTCCAGCGGGGCGTGTTGCCGATCCCCCTTGACCTCGTCGCCGCGCAGTTCGAGGGGCGCGATCATCCTGCATGTTTTTCTAATTCCCGTGAGAGGCGGAGTCGGGGCCGCCGGGAGCTCGCTGTCGACCTGTGGACCTGTGAGGTCGCCGCTGCTCTCAACTTCCTGAATGGGCGGGTGGTCGGCGATGGCTTCGGGAAGCTTTCGGCGGCGCAGCTCGCTGGTATCGACCCGCTGCGCGATCGCATCGCGGCGTTCGGCGCGCCTGACATCAGCCCCGCGGCGGCCTGCATGGAGCCGCGTGGGTGTTCTCCTGGGTATGACATCAGCCCAGCGATATCCGTTCTGTTCACCGAAGGGTGCGTCGCGGTGTCTTCGGATTCAAGACAGTGCGACCCCGCCTATTTGTTGTCGGAGCCCGTGCGCGTCCTGTGGCAGGACTGGGACGCGCATCTCTTGCGCCCTCGACATCAGTGGCTTGCCAATGTGCCGCCCCGCTTCGACTCCGAGCTGAAGGGTTCGACTCCGAGCTGAAGGGTGTTTTCCCTCTTTTTTTCTTTGGGGGGCATGATTTGTTCGAGGAGGGCGCGGTCTACTTCGCCTCGGAGCGGAAGCACGCCCTCGCGCCGTTCTTCGTGGCCAAGCGCGACGGGGGCGGCATGCGGCGGATGGCCCTGTACACGCGCAGGGTGAACCGCATGTTCTACGACCCCGGCGTCGCCGAGCTACCGACTGCAGGAATCTGGCAGAGTCTCCGACTTGGAGGCCGCCAGCAGCCTGTACCTCGGACAGTGTGACATCGAGGCCGCATTCCATCGGTTCCTCGCGCCTGCTGGGCTCAGTGAGCCAATGGCTCTCCCAGTCTAGATCGAGTCGCCCTTGCTAGTGTTTCTTCCTGATGGTGCTCTTGAGGGTATAGCATATCGCAACTGTTCACCGTGTTTCAAAGTCTTACCGATGGGATGGAATTGGATCTCGTTCTTCTGCCAGCGCGCCGTCGAGGGCGCGTTGAGGTCCGTTGGGCTCGGCGACGCCAAGCTCGTTCGCGACAGGAAGGTGATCCCCGACCTGGCGAATGGCCCTGTGGCAGCTGCTTGCGTCGACGGAGGTGAGCGGCGCCCAGCGCGGCGAAGTCGCCGATCAGTTGCGCGGCATCTACGGGGCCTTCAACGACAGAGGCTTGAAGTGCAAGGATATGGAGCTACCGAGCCAGGAGCAGAAGTTCACTGGCTTGATCTTCGACCGCGACCTGGGGCGTACATCATCGGGGCGCTCGCGGATGTGGAAGATCCGCCTGGCGCCGCCCTGCCAGGCGTCGCAGCCGTGCTTGTCGGGCTCCGGTTTCTCCAGCCTCGTCGGCCAGTTCAACTGGGCCGCTCTGTTGCGTCGGCCACTTCGATGCATCTTCCAGAGCACGTATCGTTTCATCATCAAGGCGGGGGACAACCGTTGGAGATTGTGTGCAGTTGTCATTCGGGAGCTCCGAGCGGTGGCTGCGCTGGCACCCTTTGCCTACTACGACGCCAAGAGGCCCGTCGACGCGATGGTCTATTCCACCGACGCCAGCACGGGGGGCCTCGACCCAAAGGGCAGCGCGTTCGGCGGCCACGGGGTCACCAAGCGCGAGGTCGAGCCCACCGCCGTGATCGAGGCCGCTCGGGTGCGGGGGCGCTGCAGGTGCCAGGTCGAGGGGGCTATCAACGCTCGGGGCTCCGCCTTCGCCAGCCGCGACGCCCCCCGCCGAGGGGCAGGCGTCGTTTGCCACCGGCAGCTCCGAGCTCGTCTTCCCGATGGAGTCCCGGAGGGACGTGACCTTCGGCCGCTGGAGCCGCGAGGAGAACATCCATCCTGCGGCTGGAAGGGCGTGCGCTGTCGTTGGGGATCCGCCGCGAGATGCGAGCCCTGCGACCGAGAGGGCACTTGCACCTCATGTTGAACGGCAATCTGTCCTTGGTGTTCGGAGTTGAAAAGGGTCGATCGTCTTCGCCACTGATCAATCAGACGTGCCGAGAGTCTTGCAGCTACAGTACCGTGAATGACATATCCGTAGCGGTGCGACGGCTACCATCGGGGTGGAACACATCCGACAGAGGCTCCCGCACCGCGGCAGGGACGCCAGCTCCATTCGCAGCCGACCCTCGCAATGTTGGCGCGGCTTGGGCCAGCCTCGCGCGGGCGGCCGCTGCCGAGAAGGCGGCGCGCGACGACTGACCATCCCGTCAACTTCTCGCGGCGGCGGCGGCGCGACCACTGCGAGCCCGACGCCGAGGCCACTGCCGATATGACGACCTCGGCGAGCTCGGGCGGCTCCGAAGGCAGTCAGGACCACCCGACCCCTGCCGACTGCGAGCGTTGGAGTTCTTCCCCCAGCTCGAGCGAAGGCAGCAGGCCGCGTGGAGCTGGCGCTCCAGAAGGCCAATCGGGCGAAGCTGAGAGCCGCGACGTTCGGCGGCACCCCCCGCGACCCTCGGTCTGGGCTGACCTTCTTGCTGAGGCGCAGGGTGCGCGCCGCCGCGATCAACAGCTTCCAGTTTCCTCGAGTGGGCCGTGGCGCTGTCGCTGGAGGCCATCGCGGCGGACCGCGTGGACGCCTTCCTGGCGGCCTACTCGGACGGGCTATTCTGGGGCGTCGAGCTGGAGGTGACTGGGCCGCGGCTGCCGGCGCGCGCGCAGTGCAGGCTGTCGCGCGTGCCGAGGCCGACGCGCGGGGGCCTGACCTCGGCGCTGCCCGCGCTATCAGGCTCGCCACTCCAGGAGCACGCCGATGATGCCCGCCGGCGAGCCGATCGTGTGGGGGATAATCGGGGCCGCCGTGCTGGAGGACGACTTCGAGTGGGCGGGGGCTCCGGCGCCAGCCTGGGACGGCATGATCCACTTGCTGAGCGACCTCGTCAACGCTGCGACCGAGGCGCTGGTGGGGCCCGGCCACGGCGCTGCGCCACTCGGGGCATTGTTGCTGCACCCGATTGAGAGTTCGACGCGCAGCAAGACGCTCGCGCAGGACGAGGGCGTGCAACTGCAGGGCGCGGCTTGGCGTGGCGGCGGCGGCGGCAGCTTCCTGCGGCAGTTCCGCGCTGCGCGACTCGCTGGTGCGCGCCCGTGGCCATACCTCGCAGAGCGCGACAAGGTCGGCCAGCGCGTCGTGGTCTGGGCCGAGCTGGTGGAGACCGACATCGCGCCGATCCTCGGGGAGCAGAGGCGGCCGCCGCTGCCGAGCCTCCTGGAAGGGAGGCCGCCGCAGTCGAAGCTGCCTTGCGCGGCCTCGCCCGCGCGGCGCATGGCCAGGCGCTGCTCGAGGTCGGGTTCGGGCGAGGCGATATTGTTGCCCGAGGCGACTATTCCTCGACTTTCGGGCACGGTGCTGGGATGAATGGATCCTTAGTGGCTGACGCCCTGAGTCTCTGCTGCCCGTGTCTAGCCGTTTTCACATACAACAGCGCTGACGGGCGATCTTCCCTATAGGTTCGGATGTCGAGCGAACCGAGGTACTCTGTGGGCCCTCGGTTTTTCTTGGGGCTTCCCCGCGGACGACGGCGGCCCTTGTGGGCGCGCCGCTTTCGGCCCGCCGGGCAAAACTCCTTGCGCGCGTGTGTCTCCACCCTTGGCTAAGTGGCTCTGCTCGTGGATCTCTATGGGGACCTCCAGGGTCTCCGCAAGTTTTCACTGCAAACTTTTTTTGGCATGAAGCGGCCAGGTGCCAGGTAGGGCAGTGTAGGGTCGTTGTGGCGCGGTCGAGGCGCCTCTCATATAGCGCGAAGCTCGAGCTTGCACACAACAGAAGCGTTCGCACAACTCCGCTGTAAGATGCCTGGCCATCGTCGGGGGCGATTTCTGACCTACCCAAATGTTTGTGTCGTGCTGGTCTGATCCGTTCCATGGCCGTTCTTGCTCCGCAGTATTTCAAGCGCGCCCGCCCTCGTGCCACCTTGTGCTTTAATTCAATATTTCGTTATCAGGGGTCGCTGCGGCGCGTTTGAGGCGCCGCTCATACAGAACGAAGATCGAGCTTGCACACAACGGGAGGATCTCTGACCTCATCATCGTCATCATCATCATCGTCACCATCATCCTTATCCTCCTCCTCCTCCTCCTCCTCCTCATCATCATCATCACAGTCTCATCCTCCACCTCCAGCGAATGCGACCCCAGTCCCACCTCTCCGCCGATACGCGTGCAGTGATGCCCCGCTTCTCTCGCTGAGGACTCTTCACTCACGCGCAGGATTTTGTTTGTGTTCGATGTTTTTCCCGGTTGGAGCCGGATTGTTCCACCAGGACGGTGCTCCCGCTGCAGCCCTGGCCACAATTCTTGATCGGTGGTTTGCCCCCATCATTCAGAATGCGAATGCCGCTCTCGCCCACACGCGGACCGTATTTCTCGATCCGGTTCCTGCATCATCGCGGCCGCCCCTCTTTCCTTTGCTCCGCCCCCCGCTGCTCCCGCTTCTCGTTTTCCCCCTTCTCTTCCATCGCCTCCTTCTCTTCCTGCTCCTGACGCTGCTTATCCTCTCCTCGTCCTCGTCCTCCTCCTGCTTCTCCTCCTCCTTCCCCGTTGTTTTCCTCATTCTTCTTGCTCGTCATCCTGCTCATCCGGAACCTCCTCCGCTTCCAGTGTACAAAGCCTTCCCTCCCCCCTCCAGTTTGCGCATCGCATGGTGAGGCAGCTTCTGGGGATCAAGGTGCTCTAGGACACCCCACGCGGCGGGGACGGGGACCCGGCGCAAGGGGTAGGGATGTGTGTGTGTGTGTGTGGCATGATGTCAGATGTGGTGCGAGCGCGCATAGCTTGCCCAAGACCCCCCCTCTCTTTTTCTCTCTCCCGTATCGTCCTCCTCCTCCTCCTCCTCCTCCTCCTCCTCCTCCGCCTCCCCGACCCCTGGACCGTTCCAGGGAACTATACGCTCGATGGCAGCTCAGCTGTGGCGACGGGGGTTGCTCCCCCAGAGGCCCCAAGCTTTTGCGACAAGCGCGCCCCCCCCACCCCACCCCCAGACCCTCGAACCTCGCCCCTCGACCACGCTCGCAGCACACCGCTGCGTGTCTGCACGGGCCAAGGCTTGTCGCGCTGGCTCGCCTCTCGCAGCCCGGACCTCGCGCCACTCCCGGCCTGCCGCTGCACCTATGCGCGCAACGATATTCTGCGGGCGAAAAAGGGTATGGAGTACAGCTTCCCGCCGTCGGGGACACCTGCCCACCGGGCGGCTGCAACATTTACACCCCTACGGTGCCTCGCTGGGGTATGAACTTTCCAGCCGCCCTGGGGCAGGCGCCCCCGACGGTGGAGCAAGTTCTTTCGCACCGCTTTTCCCTCCCCTGCAGTCTGTTCGTGGTTGCACTTCGCAGTCCCTCGTGGCTGTTGCTGGCGGGGGAGGAGAAGGATGATGATGACGAGGAGAAGGAGGAGGAGGACGAATAACAAGCCCCCCTTTGCCCCAGAGGCTCTTGTGGAGTTCAGGAGGGCCTCCGACGCGGAGGGCAGGCTCTCTGCGTTGGAGGTCGTGGTCCAGTGCGGCCTCGCGCTGAACGACCAGTTCGGGCCCCTGATGGCGGCCAGCGACGAGCTGGCCATGCTCAAGAAGACAGGCAGAGCCCTCCTGCCCTTGTCCTCCCTCTCCTCTCCGTCCTCCCCTCGCCCCTCCCACCTCCACTGCTCCTCCCTCCTCCCTCGTCCTTCCTCCTTCCATTCCTCCTCCCCCGTTTCTCTCGCCTCCTCCCTCGTCCTCCGCCTCCACCTCCCACCTCTTCCTACTCCTCGTCCTCCTTCCCCCTCCTCTTCCACCTCCGCCTCCTCATCCTCCTGCTCCTTCTCCTCCTGCTCCTCCTCCTCCTCCTCCTCCTCCTCCCTCGCTCCCACTCCCTCTCCCACCGCCTCCATCCTTCTCGCCCCTCCCTCCCTCTCTCTTTCCCTCTGCCCCCCTCTCTTTCTGACTTCCCCGCAAACCAGGAGACAAGGCGGCCACCTCCAGAGCGATGGACATGCTGCAGAGCGTTCAGTCCGCTCGTGGCGACCCTCAGGCGGCCCTCGAGACGTCGTTGTCGCCGCATTCGTCGTCGTACTCGTCCCAGTCTCCACCTCCTCCCCTTCCTCGGTATCGTTTAACCGATCCCCATCCCCATCCCCATCGCCTTCGAGACCCCCACCAAATTACCCCCCCAGTTGGGGATACACCCCTCGAGACCCGAAGGGAACGGCCTATATCCCCATCTAGAGGGGTAAATCGGCCAGTGGGGCCCAGGCCACGCCGCTGGGGATGGGGATCGGTTAAACAATACCCACTTCCCCTTCCCCTACTCCTCCTGCTTGCGATGAGAGTCGGGGCGGTGGGACGACAGTGAGTTGGTGGAGGACGAGCTGGTGGAGGAGCAGGAGGGTAGAGATGCGGAGGCGTCTGAGTGGAATCGGGGTTGGAATTGAAGGAGGACCGAGGAGAGGGAGCGAGACCGGCCCTCCCAGAGGCCACCAGGAGTCCCAGAACGGGACCCCAAGCGACAGACAACCACTATATTTGATCCTCTATCCTCGTTCCTCCTCCACCCCCGATCCTCGCTCGATACACCTCAATCCTCGATTCTCGATCCTCCTTCCTCCCTCGATCCTCGGTCAATCCCGCCCTCGATCCTCGATCCTGGCTCGTCTCCCTCCGTCCGTCCTCGTTCCTCGATTCTCCCGTCCATCACCTCGATGACTGCTCCTCGATCTTTGAACCGCCGGCGTGGGACTGCCTCCCGCTCGGGGGCCCGCGGTGGATCGGGGGCGACGATGAGGGCGAATAGCCCATAGGGCGGGTATCGCACGTATGCCTCGGGAAGCCTCGCCGAAGGCATGGACCATCGGCGCCCTGGGACAATTGAAAGTATTGCTCCACCCTGGGCTAGTTGCTCGTGCGGCCCCTCCGAGGGGTATCCGCTCACTCCCTCCCCCGAAGGCGGCCCTCGAGACGGCGGAGGAGTGGCTGAGCCTGCAGAGGGAGCTCGGCGACCTTCCCGGGGAGGCGAAGGCGCGGCGGCGGCCGGAGCAGGAGCAGGAGCAGGAGGAGGAGGAGGGTGAGGCGGAGAAGGAGGCGGAGGAGGAGGAGGAGGCGGAGGCGGAGGTGGAGGCGGCGGAGGAGGAGGAGGCGGAGGATGAGGAGGGGGAGGAGGGGGAGGAGGGGGAGGAGGAGGAGGAGGAGGAGGAGGTGGAGGAGGAGCAGGAGGAGGAGGAGCAGGAGGAGGAGGAGGAGGAGGCGGAGGAGGAGGAGGAGGAGGGGGGGGAAGAGGTGATGAAGGGCCCCTCCCGGGGGTCCATCCCGCCCAGCCGCTCGAGCCCCGGAGGGCCGTGACGGCGAGAGACTCTGGGAAGTGCCCGGCAGGCATCCTCGAAGAGGCGCTGACGGCGTCGTTGCTTTGCGCGCCTCGAGAGCTGGACGACCCGAGAAGCGTCGAAGGCGGTCTCCGCCCGTCGTCGCCGTCGCCGCCGTCGTCGTCGTCGCCGTCGCCGTCGTCGTGGGCGTGGGCGTGGGCGTGGGCGTGGGCGTGGGCGTGGGCGTGGGCGTGGTCGTCGACGTCGTTGTCGTCGCCGTCGCCGTTGTCGTCGTCGACTAGGCACGGCGGAGCGATGCTGCCTCGGTCCGCGAGGCCTCCTCGAGGCGGCCAGAGGCCTCCCGCGCCTCCCGCAGGCCCGAGAGGGCACCCCCCACAAACGGTCGGAAACGTCGATCCCCGAACGGGCGATGCGGCTCGATGTGGAGCCCGATGGTCTCCACGCCGACGGCGCCGAGGCGTCGGCGATGCGACACGACCCTCCGGCCCCATCTGCCCGGACCCCATGTGGGAAGCCTCGGTACACGCCCTGGGAAGCCCCGGAACAAGCCTGGAATGCGTTCCCGCAACACAGTTCGACACAAAGCCTTCCCGCAAAGAGCACGAGAGCCGTCGATCGTCCACCACAGCCAACTCCAAACGAGGAGGCCACGACGCGCCAAATGCGTGTCGACAACCCTTCTGAAACAATAAAATGAGATCGAAAAAGTGCATGGGCGCGAGGCCTGGGGGGCGGAGCCCGAGGCCCTGGGGCTCGCGCGTGGCCGCGAGAGGGCGGCCGCGGGCGCTGCACGGGCCCCTGGACGGCAGGGGGCTGCACCGAGGGGGGCCCGAGGAGGCTCCGCAGGGGGGCTCTCTCCGCGCCGGGCCCCGCGGCGGGCGGAGCGGTTAGTTTCCCCTGGAGTGCGTGTCAACGCGGACGTTCGTGCAGGTAACACCGCTGAGGGCGTACATGTACATATGTCGTTGCTCGCCCAGAGAGGCGAACTCGGCACACGTACAGTCGGACTCAGTCGGACAGGACACGCGAGAGGACACGAGACCCTTCCGAGGGCCACATTGCCACAGGAATGTGGGAAGCATGGGTCGCGAGACACAGGACACAAGGAGGACTGTACGGCCCGCGCGGATAGGGAGGAGGAGCGACTTTCCAAGGCAGCGTCGTGCCAACCGAGCGCGCGTGGCCGCGCGAGGGCGGCCGCGGGCGCTCCTCGAAGCCGGCCCGGAGGCCCTGCGGGTCAAGGCGTCCCTGAAGCTGGACGTCGGCCGGCACAACGAGGCGCCGGCCGCCCGGGCGGCCGGACGGGAGAGGGCCTGCGGTCGGTGTCGTTCGACCGATCCCCTCGGGCCGAGCGAAAGGGGGGGATAGGGAAAGGGGGGGGGTACGAAATCTGCTGCATGCAGCTGGTCTCGGCCCCACCGCCGTGCCCATTCCTAGATACATGGGCGCCTCCCGGCGCCGTGAGGCGCCTGGAAAGTTAGCTACGTGAGCTGATTCTCAACCTCCCCCTTTGCTATCACCCCCTTTCGCCCAGCCCGAACCTCCGAGGAGGAGGAGGAGGAGGAGGTGCCCTTACCGTGACCCTTGCCTCGTTTTCGCTTTTTTGGGGGGGGGAGGGGCTCTTGGGAGGCCCTCGTCGCCACCGCCGGATTCGCCAGGAGATTCTGGTCAGACCGCACCCTGGGGGAGGTCCGTGGAGTAGCGGCATGTATGGGTGCTCTTCGGCCTCCCCACCATCCCCATCTTCATCCCGATCCCCACCATCCTACCACCCCAGTTGGGGATATGCCCCTCGAAACCTGAAGGCGACAGCCTATCCCCACCCAGGGGGGGTAAATCGGCCAGTGGGGCCCAGGTCACGCCAGTGGGGAAAGGGATCGGTGAAATAGACGAGGCGTTCCAGAAGCGGCCTCGCCTTCGCGGATCGAAGGAGTCGGCATCTCTTCCTCGGCGGAACGCAGCGGAAGGCTGGCGGAAGGCTGGCGGAAGGCGGCGGAAGTGATACAAGACCGCCTCCGCTGGCGGAAGTTGGCCGACGGCCCGCGGAAGCTAGCGGAAGTAAACATTTCCCCAAAGGGATGGCAGCATTCTTGGCTTCAGGGTTTCCAGAACCACCCATGCGCCACCACCAGTGCCATTCCCCCTTTCCCTCCTCTGTCTCCCGCTGCCATTCATCCGTCGGGCTCCCGTGATGCTCCCCCTTCCTGGGGTGAGGGAGGGGATGAGGGAGGTGGTGGTTCATGGAGGGCGTCGCGGAACATTGAAAAAACAGATGGGGCGTTCCAGAGAGGGCCATGCCTTCGAGATTAGAAAGAGTTGTCATCTCTTCCGCGGCGGAAGGCGGCGGAAGGGCGGCGGAAGGGCGGCGGAAAGTCGGCGGAAGGTCGGCGGAAGTAAAACGAGGCCTCCGCCGGCGAGCGGCGGAAGCCAGCAGAAGGCTGGCGGAAGGCGGCGGACTCAAGAAAACGCCTCCAAGAGATGCGTTTTTGGTAGCAGGGTTTCCGGAATCTCCCACATGTGGAATCCGTACCCCCCACCCCAAACCCAGAATTTGGGTCTTCGGGTTGGGTTTGGGTGATTTGGCAGGCAGTCCGTGGCGGTGTGCACTGCTGGCGGTGGGGCCCCACGTATTGGCGGCGCGCACCCGGGGGGCGGGTCGGAGGGAGGCGGTCTCCCACGAGGGCGGGAGGGGCGGGGCTTCTCTGAGAGGGCGGGTGCCCTCTCGGATGGGCTCGGGCGCCTCCTCAGAGGTCTTCCCCTCCTGCTCCTCCCCTTTTCCTCCTCCTCCTCATCCTCCTCCCCTTTTCCTCAGGTGGGGGGGCGCCACGGGCGCCCCCCCCCACCTCAAGAGACGTCCCAGAGACGTCCTCCCCTTTCCTCCTCTCCTTCCTCCTCCTCCTCCTCCTCCTCTCCTCCTCCTCTCCTCCCTCCTCCTCCTCCTCCTCCTCCTCCCTCCCCCCTCCCCCTCCTCTTCCTCCTCCTCTTCCTCCTCCTCCTCCTCCTCCTCCTGGGGAGCAGGAAGCGCACTTCCACCACCACCATCTGGAGGATGGAGGCAGAGGGTGGTCAGGGTGCTGGTGGGAGGTGCTTCTGAGGAGGCGGATGCGTTCTCGGATGGGCTAGGGGGCCTCTGAGAAGGCTCGACAGAAGCCTCCAATGAGGAGCAGGAAGCGCACCACCACCACCACCACCGCCACCACCACCGCCACCACCACCACCACCACCACCACCACCACCACCACCACCACCACCACCACCACCACCACCACCACCACCACCACCACCACCACCACCACCTGGGGGGGTTCCGGACGAGCTGCGTTCTGTGGGATGCGGGCGTGCATGATGCTCCGCGAGGGCGTCCGAAATGTTGTAATTACGCCACCCTCCGCCTCCCATTCGAAAAAATGTGTCGATCCGCACCCTCGCACGGAACACTCCTGCAAAGGCCCCGAGCAGACCGCGCATTCACGTGTTCACTCCTGGCTGCGAACGCGCGTGGAGCATTCAAGTATCTCCGCGCAATTCATTCACCGATTAGGTCTTTACCCCCCCCTCCGCCTCCCTCCTCCAGGTGGTGCTGGTGGTGGTGGTGGCTCGTTCCCTCTCGGCCGCGCGGTGCTCGCTCGCGCGGGAGCTGCCCGCGTCGGCCGGGCCCCCTCGCGCCGGGAGAGCAGGAGACCACCGGCGCGGGAGGGCCCCGCCCTGCCCGCCCTGCTCGCCCCGACGCCTGCGAGTGCCAGGATGCCGCCCATTCCCGCCTGGTTCGGGTCGGGCGAAAGGGGGGGATAGTAAAGGGGGGGTTTGAGAATCAGCTCACGTAGCTGATTTTCCCGGCGCCTCCCGGCGCCGAAGGCGCCCATGTATGGAGGAGTGGGCCCCTCGGCGGGGCCGAAACCAGCTGCATGCAGCAAATTTCGTAACCCCCCCTTTCCCAATCCCCCCCTTTCGCCCGGCCCGACTGGTGCGCTCTTTCCGAAGCCTTCCGCCTCTGAGTGCCCCCTCCTCCCTCCTCCTCCGCGGCCGCCCTGTCCGCCTTTTCCCCTCCCCTGCGCGCTCGGCTCGGCAGTTCGCTTCTCGGCGCCCCCGTTCAGCTCTGTCGCTGGTGCAGCCATTCGGACTCGCCGCCGACGGACAAAAAGTCCCCCAGCCGCACGCGGTGGAGCTACAGCAGCGGTTGGCCTGCGGCTGCTCCAGCAAAGAGCGGAGAGGAGAGGCCAGCACCGTCTCTGTCTGCCCCTGCGCTCCGGCGTGCGGCCTGACGGACTGACTGACCTGACTGACCTGGCTGACTGCCTGGAGGGTGCATGGCGTGGCCGTCTCTGGGCTCCAGGGGGGCCCTCACGGGGCCCCCCTGTGGCCGTGAGCAGAAGCGCCTCGAGATGGAGGACGGGTCCCTGTGGGAAGCGTCGGGGTCTCCGTTCTCAGGGGCAGCGCTAGGGGGAGGGGGTAGGCTCAAGGGGGGACGCATCGACCCCCAATCGCAATCGCCCGTTCATCGCCGATGAGGGCCCGAAAGCGAAGCCCGCCCAGGACCGCGCGGATTTGCCATGGGGGGCCCATCGCCGATCGATCGGCGATGCATGGCCGGTTCCAGCTCGATGCTTTCCCCCCTGAGCCGCTCCACCCCTTCTCTCACCGAGCTCGTTCCACAACTCGCAAAGTGCCGACTCGCAATCGTCCGAAAACCACATGTCTGCTCTAATGCTATTTATCGTAGTCCCCCCGCGGCGGATCCAGGCCATTTGCGCGTAGTGACTTTGCGAGTAGTGGAACGCGCTCGTCTATTCTCGTTGCCCCTCGGATTAGGGGTGTGCGGTTCTGTTGGCCGGGCCCGTGCGAGTCCCGGAGTCCATTGCCCTCTCTCCTTCTTTGAAGGCGTTCCCTGGGCCCCCCACGTCTCGGGCCACGGATTCGCTGACGCCCCCTCTCGGGCCGGACAACAGGGGGGGGGGATAGGGAAAGGGGGGGGTACGAAATCTGCTGCATGCAGCTGGTTTCGGCCCCACCGCCGGGCCCATTCCTCGATACATTGTCGCCTCCCGGCGCCGGGAGGCGCCTGGAAAATCAGCTACGTGAGCTGATTCTCACCCCCCCCCCCTTTGCTATCCCCCCCTTTCGCCCGACCCGACCCTCTTCCTGGACACCCCCCGCGGCGCTCCCGAGGGAGCAGCCGGGCTCGTGGCCAGGCTCCCGGCGAGGGCTCCTCGGGGGCCGAACGCGGGGCGGGGAAGCCTGTCGTCTTGACTTGCTGAAGACGCCGGATGTCTCGGGCGCGCACAGCACCAGTATGAAACCGGGATGGAGATTGCATGGCAAAATTGGTTGGACAAAATTCAGGCGGGCATTTCGCACCCTGCGCTCTTGGTGCCTGTGCGCGACTGGATTCCGCTATGCTTTGCTCTGCGGGCTTCAGAGCGACTCATGCTGGACGTGCTTTCCCAATAGGTGTTGGGCGCTCGCGTTCTTTTTGGCCGAGATGGAGGAGGAAGAGAAGGAGGAGGAGGAGGAGGAGGAGGAATGGGAGGATGATGTTGATGATGATGATGATGATGATGCTGATGATGCTGATGATGCTGATGATGGTGATGATGATGGTGATGATGATGGTGATGATGATGGTGATGCTGATGATGATGATGATGATGATGATGATGATGATGATGATGAGGACGAGGAGGAGGATGAGTTGATGATGATGTTGATGATGCTGCTGATGATGATGATGATGATGATGATGATGATGAGGATGAGGATGAGGATGAGGAGGAAGAGGAGGAGGAGGAGGAGGAGGAGGAGGAGGAGGAGGAGGAGGAGGCAGCCCGGCATCACCCAAACTTGCCTCTGCTGTGGGCGCCGCGCAGGCCCGCCAAACGGGCGGCGTGTGCGCGCGTAGGAGTCTTACACATAGGGAGTGCGCTCGGTGGCGGGCGCCTCCCTGCCGTGCCGCCTCTGACGCGCGCCTCTAAGGCGCGCGCGTCGTGCCGGTAGTCCTGTGTCCCAGAGCCTCTCCCTCCTCCTCCTCCTCCTCCTCCTCCTCGTCTGCTTCCTCTTCTTCTTCTTCTCCTAACATTTCCTCTTCCTCCTCCTCCTGCTCCTCCTCTTCATCTGCTTCCTCGTCTTCGTCCTCTTCTTCTTCTCCTACCATGTCCTCTTCCTCCTCCTGCTTCTCCTCCTTCTCCTCCTGCCCCTTCTTCCCATCTCGTGTTTCACCCCCAGCGGCAGCATGGTGCTCCAGCGAGTGCCATCTTATTCGATCTGCAGGTGCGTTCCTCCTTTTCCTCCTCTTCCTCCTCCTTCCCCTCCTCCATCGCAGATGCTGAATATGACTATTGCTCTCCTTTTTCCTCTGAAGATGGCCGCGGAGCGGAACGACCCCGTCCGCGTATGGTTTTAACATACAGGATTGTACCATTTGGTATTTGCTTGTTTGTTCTCAATCAGACCGTATTCGCTGTCTCCAACTGGTGCTCCCGCTGAAGTGTTGGACTCGTTTTGGGATCGGCTCTTTGCTCTCATCCTTCAGAATGGCGCTCTCGCCCCAGCGCGGGCCACTTTCTGGATCCGAGTGCTTTCTCGTTGTCGCCCCGCTCCTTTCTCATCCCCCGCCCTCCCCTGGCCATCCTGCTCCTCCCGCTTCTCCACTCCAGCTCCTGCTGCTGCTATTCCTCGAGGTCCTCATTCCTGTTCATCCGCCACCTCCTCCTCCAATGTACGCAGCTCCCCTTTTGCGAATGGTGCGATGGGGTCCTTCTTGGAACTCCAGGTCCGCTATGGCACGCGTCGGCTGGACAGAGAGAGCAATCAGCGCAATCTTCAGGCAATGGCTGGGAGGGGCAGGATGCCAGACACGGCGCGAGCGCACCTCGCTTGCCCCCCTCCTCTCTCCTTTCCCCCTCCTCCCTCCTCATCCCTCCTCCTTCTCCTCCTCCTTCTCCTCCTCCCCCTCCCTTTTCCCTCCTGCCCCTCCTCCATCCACCCTCTCCTCCTCCTCCCTCTCGATCCTCGAAGTGGGTGCCCTCCCTGGGGCAGGCCGCCGCGCTCGCGGCCGAGTCGCTGAAGCTCTACCAGCAGCTGGGCCTCCAGGAGGGCGCGGCGGCCGCCCAGCGCACGGTCAGCCGCGTGTGCGCCGCGAGGGGCGTCGTCGACAAGGCCGCCGTCGGGAGGGGCCCCAGACGTACTCGCGCGTGGCGAACAGAAAACACGACAGGAGGTTCTTGGCCGCCTTCGGCCCTTCGGGGCCCTCGTCGGGCTCCAGGGCCGTCGGAAAAAAGCGACTCGTGACGAGGCACCGGACCTGGGCGCAGTAGGGAAAAACGACCGACGTCGGATGCCCGGGCTTGTGGGGACAGCGAGGACGACGATGGCGAGGACAGTGAGCAGGTCGCCGTCGTCGAACGTCGGATTGGGCGTGATGCAGTCCTCGAGGACACAGAAGTCAGCCACGCGCAGAAGGGGGTGGCGGGAAGGGGGAGGGCTTCCTGGTAGCGCCCCTGCTTCTTAGAAGGCGCGGGCCTTGTCTATAGATGTAAGGCCGGCGCCTTCTCAGAAGCAGGGGGGCTTCTGAGAAGCGCTCCCCCCTCCCCCCACCCACCTCTGCGCGTGGCCAAGGGGTGAGCTGGGTGGCGCGGGCACCACTTCAGCCCATCGGCCAACCCCGAAGCCAGGAGGCAGCTGTCGAATCAGAGGCCGCCCAGCCAACCCCGCGCTGTCCAGCAGGCCAGCTCTGTCTCCCTCCTCTTCCTCCTCTTCCTCCTCCTACTCCTCCTCCTCCTCCTCGTCCTCTCCTCCTCTCCTCCTCCTCCTCCTCCTCCTCCTCCTCCTCCCCTCCTCTCCTCCCCCTCCTCCCCTCCTCCTCCTCCTCCTCTTCCTCCTCCGTTCGTTTCCCCTATATATATATATATATATCTATAGATGTAATTTCTCCCCGTCGCACCCCGAACCTCGCCCCTCGCGCCCCCCGAACCCCGCCCGCCGTAGAGCCAGGGACTGGCTCGCTGACGGGCGGCACCCGGCAACGGGAGCTAAACTTTAGTTCAATTCGTTGGGTTTCTCTGGCGTGCGATGGTTGACTGACCTCGCATGCAGCACCTCTTATCTTTTAGTTGTGCTTCCATATTATTGGAGCTCAGAGGTGGTATCGTGCCTGCATGACTCCATTTTCTATGCTGCGTCCTGCGTCCTCCTCCTCGTCCCCCTCCTCCCTCCTCCTCCTCCTCCCCTCCCCTCCTCCTCCCCTCCTCATCCTTCCTCCTCCTCTCCTCTCCTCCCTCCTCTCTCCTCTCCTCCTCCTCCTCCTCCTCCTCCCTCCTCCTCCCCTCCCCCCCTCTCCTCCTCCTCTCCCTCCTCCTCCTCTCCTCCTCCTCCTCCTCCTCCTCTCCTCTCTCCTCCTCCCTCCTCCTCCTCCTCCTCCTCCTCCTCCCCCTCCTCCTCCTCCTCCTCCTCCTCCTTCTCCTCCTCCTCCTCCTCCATTCGTTTCCCCTCGCACCCCGAGGCCAGTTTTTAGGGCGGGCCAGGTTCTTCGTCTGAGATTTCCCTCGCCAACTATGACCCTGAAGCTCACTCATTGGCAAGAGTTTCACACATGGAGGGCGGGCTGCTTTCAACATGCGGCTCTCGCTATAGCGCTGCGCACATTCGCTCTTAAGCTTTGCAACGGTTATGCGAATTGAAGGTGGCCTGTTTTCAACATGTGGTTCTCGCCTCAGCGCCGTATACAGTCGGTGTAAAAAGTTGCAAGAGTTGCACGGATTGAGTGCGGTTCATTTTTTTGAAATGTGGTTCTCGCCTTGGCGCCGCGCACGCTTGTATACACACATATATATATATATATGTATAGATATATATAACTTTGAAGCATTTGCATGGTTTTCACGGTTTCCCATGGTCAGCGTACCAGAAATCGTGTTTTGGACTGATTCCGGATTAGGAGGGTGCAGCAGTTACGTCATGCCGCGGTGTTGAAGTCCCAGGAGCGTTCTGGCACGATTCAGGGTCGTCAAGACGCAACAGTCAGGTTGATCCGTGACGTTGAAATCTCGAGAGCAATGTTTTGGCATACGTCAGGGTCTTCAAATTGTTGTCTTCCAACGAGGCAATACCCTCAGTGGAAACGAACCGTTGTAGAGGCATATGAAGAGGGAGCTTGGAGGGAGGGTGGGAGGTTTATTCCAACATCGTTGATGACTTTTGGGTCTGCTCTCCTCCTCCTCCTCCTCATCCTCCTCCTCATCCTCCTCCACCCCATGAACAAATCACCCCCCCGCCGGCGCCCCTGATCGTCGTCGTCCCCGGCGGCGGCGGCGGCGGCCGTGGTGGCAGCCCTCGTCATCCCTCGTCCTCGGCCTCGTTGTGCGCCTCCTCCTCCTCCTCCTCCTCCTCCTCCTCCGTCTCCTGGTCTCGTGCCACGGGGGCGTGCGCCTCGGTGCCGGCACGTGGGCCTTGGGGGTGAGGGCCCCATACGGCGGGGCTCCTGCTTGTCCTCCTTGGGGGAAACCAGCAGGTACCAATTGGAGGAGGAGGGGGAGGAGGAGGAGGAGGAGGAGGAGGAGGAGGACAAGGACGACGCCTGATGACGGCACCGGTCCACGACGCTCGACGGCGGTGACGACATCCGACGGCGATATTTGACGACGACGACGGCTACGACGACGTTCGACGACTTTTGACGGCGCTAGCCGCTAGTCCGCGGCGTTCGATTGCGACGGCCACGACCACGACGACGACCACGACGACCACGACGACCACGACGACGACGACGACGACGACGACGACGACGCTCGACGACGACGACGACTTCGACGACGACGACGTTCGTCGACGAGGACGTTGCCGACGTCGACGACGACGCTCGACGACGTGCGACGACGCCAGGCGCCCAACCGGCAGGAGGCCTTGGAGGCGCTGCAGGGACTGGCGGCCGCCGTCGAGGCGCGGGACCAGCGGGGCTGGGACGCCGCCCTGAAGGTGCCCATTGTCGAGACGCCGCCGCCGAACTTCGCACGTCGTCGAACGTCGGCGAACGTCTGCGAACGTGGCCTTTTATTTCCTCCCTCCAGGTGCTCAACGAGACTGGAGCTTACTCCCAGGCGGATGTGGACGGCGTGATGAAGAAGGCCCTGGAGAAGGACCCCGTGGGCGCCCAGGACTTCCTGGACAAGCAGGGGATCGGTTCCGCGTCGCGGGCAGAACACGTGCACACAGCGCGCTCCCCCCCCCATCGTCTCCTACCTTCCCCATCTCACCCCCTCCTCCCCCTCCTCCCCTCGCGGGCCCTCTCCTCATTCCCCCCTCCATCCGCCTCACCCCTCGGAGTCCAAGACGGTGCGGTGGCCACGCTGCTGGGGGAGTCAGTGGGGATATCGGGCTGACCTCACGATTTTGGGACAAGCGTCGTGCTCCGAGGCTGTCTCATGCGACCAGGGCCTCGAAGGTCCAAAACGGTGCGGTGACAGACCATGCGGTGAGGTCTTTTGGGATTTCGAGGCCACCGCACGGTCTGACACCAGACGGCTTCACCTCCTCCCTCTCCTCTCCCTCAATGTTTGCCGTGTTTTCCTGGAGGTTGCAATTTGGCATGCTTGGAACCACCGGCCCTGGGGAGTACAATCGCTGAGGCCAAAGGTACTGCGCGACCATAGGGCCCTTCAGTTTGCCACAATAAGCTCTAGCACATAGGGGACGCCATGAGAGATAATGTCATGAAATCCTTTCCCTCATCCGAAATCTCCTTCTCTGTCCCCCTTCAGTTTCTCCGCCCTCCTCCTCGCCCTCTCCTTCGCCGCTCTCCTCTCACTGCTCCCTCGCTCATCCTGCTCCACATTCCCCTTCTCTGCTGCTGTTGCTGCTCCTCCTCGTTGTCCTCTCCTCCCCCCTCCTGAGCGCCACGATGTGTTCAAACAGCTCACTTGCTGGCAGGCACCTTCGCTCACGTTCGTGGCGTGCCCCCGCTTTCCAGAGCCTTCCCTCGTCGCACTCGCTGGGTGGATCCGCTCCACTGAAGCTTGTGGAATGGCTCTGGGTGTTTCAGCCTCCATCTGCGTGCTCCAGGAGGGGAAAAACACAGACACAATGAATCGTCGACTCCCAGGAATATGGGAAACTATGGGAAGTGGGGGGAAGACAGAAATCCAGAACATATGGGAAACTATGGGGAATCCTGTTACTTGTGAATATTTATTTGTGTGTCCTTGGGCCCCCTTCAGTGCCTCCAGTCTCATTGAGTTCTTGGTTCCCCAGCGCCTCCTCTCCGGAGCGGACGGCCGCTCTGGCACGACCAGGCCGTTCCCTCTTGAGCAGCGGCTGGTTCGTGCCGGTGGTGGCGTCTTGACTGCTGTTCTTTAGTCGGGCCTGTCCCTCTGCAGGGAGGATATTCAAACATAGTTTTTTTTCGAGTATTTGAGCATCTTTTGGGCATTTGTCGAGTATGTTTGGGCATCTCTTGAGCATTGTTCGGATATTTATTGTTTCTCTTCCAAAATCCCCCTGTAGGGGGACACGCCCAAACTAATGCTGCTCTTGCGCGGCAGACGGCTCGCATCTCGTGTGGTATTGTACCCCGGACTGAACGATCGTCTGCTGCGACGGGTCTCATCAAACCTTTGCTTGAGGGTGTGCTGGCAATCGCCACGTTTCGTGTATGGCAGCCTCCTCGGCGCCTGTTATGTAGACGGGAAGGCGATTCGGCGGAGCCTGTTCATCGCGTAATCGCCAGGCAGAGTAGTTGGTCAATGCTGGGTTTGCCTCGGCCCGACCGTGGCCTGAGACGCCTCAGACGCAGGGTTGTTCCCCGGCGTTGGTGGGGAGTGACGAGACGGGATGGGAAGCGGTCGTATTCCGAGATATGAAATCCAGGGTATGAAATTCCAGGGTATGAAATCCCAGGAGTGAAATCCCAGGGATCCCACTGAAATCACAGGTCTTCGTTGATTCGCACCCCAATCTTAGGAATCCTGGAGAAATCATAGGGTTTGCGCATCACCGACGTCGCGAACCCTGTGATTACAGTGGGATTTCTTGGATTCTGAGCCCTGGACCTCCTGGGGATCCCAAGGTTGGTTTTGCTCCAGGGGCTGGAAATCCCAGGAATCCCAGTGAATCACACAGTGAAAGACAGGGTTGCGTTAATTTGCATCACAGAAATCCTAGGAATCCAAGTGAAACCATAAAGTTTGCGCACTACCGACGTTGCGAACCTTAACGATTTCATTGGGGTTCCTTGGATTCTGAGCCTTGAACCTCCTGGGGATCCCAAGGATGGTTTTGTTCCAGGGGCTGGAAATCCCAGGAATCCCAGTGAAATCATAGAGCTTCGTTGATTTGCATCGCAAATATCCGGGGAGTCCAAGTGAACTCATAGAGTTTGCGCATCACCGATGTCGCGAACCTTCCGATTTCATGGGGGTTCATGGGATTCTGAGCCTTGAGCCTCATTGGGATCCCAAGGATGATTTTGCTCCAGGGTATGAAAGCCCAGGAATTGCAGGAATCCAAATGAAAACAGGGTTTCGTTGATTAGCATCACAGAAATCCCAGGAATCCCAGTGAAGTCACAGGGTTTGCTGATTGCTCGTCTACAGGATGGTTCACACGCTCGTTCCGCCTCTATGTAGAAGAAGCAAACGCTTGCATCTGTCACGTTGGCGCTTGTTGAAAATGTGCTGCTGGCGGATGCGGGGGAACAGCGAAGAAGAAGAAGAGGAGGAGCGGAGAGGGAAAGGAGAACTGAGGGGAACGGCACAACCCCGGCCTCGTGGAAAGGAGGAAGGCGTATAATGGGTGCTTTTTTTTGGGGGGGGGGGGCTGTCCGTATGTACATCTATATACACATTTTTACACATACTTACACATACAACCATACACACATACATGCATGCATGCAAGCATGCATGCACACATACATACATACATACACTCATACACACATACATACACACCTACACACATACACACCTACACACAAACACACATATCTATACATACGTACATACATGCATGCATGCATACATACATGCACACATACTTACATACATATACATACATACATACATACATACATACACACATACATACATGCATACATACATACATACATACATACATACACACACGCATACACATACCTACATACATACATACATACATACATGCCCAAATACATTCATACATACGTACACACGTACATACATACATACACACACATACATACATACATGCATCCACACACGTATATACATACATACATACATACACATATACATGCATACATACGTGCATACACACATACATACATACCTCCATACACATATATATATATATATATATATATACACGTACATACATACATACACACATACATACATACATACATACACACATACATACATACATACATGCATGCATACATACATACATGCATACATACATACATACATACGTATATACATACACACATACCTACATACATACACACCAATACATACATACATACATGCATGCATGCATGCATGCATACATACATACATACATACATGCATACACACACGTACATATATGCATGTACGCATGCAGACATACATACATACATACATACACACATACATACATACACACATATACATACATACATACATACATACATACATACATACATACATACATACATACATACATACATACATACGTACGTACACACATGCATACATGCATACACACAGACATACATACATAGCCCTGTGCAACCACCAAGAACCCCCCTTTCTCATGATTATTAATCGCTTCGCTCATGCCGCCGGCCCTGGAGCCCTCTTTAGGGCCTCTTGGGGGCCTCTTGGGGACCTCTTGGGAGTCTCTTGGGGCTCCTTGGCGGCGTTTTGGAGGCCCCCAGGGCCTCTTGGGGGGCTCTTGGGGGTAGTCGATTGCGGCTCCCCCCTCGGAGGCCACGATCCTCGTGAGGGGTGTCGAAAAATACCCTCCCCTGGAGTGGTCTGGTGGCTTCTCCCGGGCTTCTCTCGGGACCTTGCCGGGGTACTTTTCGTCCGGGGGCCCCCAGGGGCCGCTCCGCGCGCGCGAACTAGAAATATTGTTAACAAGTTACCGGAGATCTTAGCACGCCTCTGGCCCGTTGGGCCGGCGAATATATGATTTTGTATATGATTCCCACGATTTTCGGACTCACGTTTGAGGCTCTTTTTTGGAAGACTTTTTGGGCTCCCTTCTACTCAACTCCCTCCGTCTCCAACACAACACCCAGCACTCAACAGCCTCCTTCTCCAATACAACACCCGATACTCAACAGGCTCCCTCCCCAAGCTGAACTTGAAAAGAACCTTCTACTCAACTCCCTCCGTCTCCAACACAACACCCAGTACTCAACAGCCTCCTTCTCCAACACAACACCCGATACTCAACAGGCTCCCTCCCCAAGCTGAACTTGAAAAGAACCTTCTACTCAACTCCCTCCGTCTCCAACACAACACCCAGTACTCAACAGCCTCCTTCTCCAACACAACACCCGATACTCAACAGGCTCCCTCCCCAAGCTGAACTTGAAAAGAACCTTCTACTCAACTCCCTCCGTCTCCAACACAACACCCAGTACTCAACAGCCTCCTTCTCCAACACAACACCCGATACTCAACAGGCTCCCTCCCCAAGCTGCACCAAGAACCCCCCTTTCTCATGATTATATATGTTTTTTTATATGATTCCCACGATTTTCGGACTCACTTTTGAGGCTCTTTTTTGGAAGACTTGTTGAGCTCCCTTCTACTCAACTCCCTCCGTCTCCAACACAACACCCAGTACTCAACAGCCTCCTTCTCCAACACAACACCCGATACTCAACAGGCTCCCTCCCCAAGCTGAACTTGAAAAGAACCTTCTACTCAACTCCCTCCGTCTCCAACACAACACCCAGTACTCAACAGCCTCCTTCTCCAACACAACACCCGATACTCAACAGGCTCCCTCCCCAAGCTGAACTTGAAAAGAACCTTCTACTCAACTCCCTCCGTCTCCAACACAACACCCAGTACTCAACAGCCTCCTTCTCCAACACAACACCCGATACTCAACAGGCTCCCTCCGTCTCCAACACACACATGTACTCCAGATCCTACCACCACAACACGACGCGACACCCGAAACTCCAACCGCACCCGCCCCCCTTTTTTCTTGGCATCTTCCAAGAGAAAAGGGGGGTTCATGGTGGGTGCTGCGGCCCATACATACATATCGGAGTGGGCCGGGAACGGGCCCGGAACCACGGCCCCGGCGCGGTATGGGCGGTCCTGGGCCCGGCACCACGGCGGTCCATGGTGGCCCCGCGGGCGCACAGATAGTTTAAGATTGGTACGATAGTTTACCGAACCGGCCCATCACACCCCGAGAGCGCCGAAGATGCCTTGTGAACGGCCCCCGAAGGTCTCAGGCTGCGCGGGGACGGCTTCGGGCAGGCTTCAGTGGGCGCCCGAGGCCCCAGGCGAGTACCTAGGGAACCACGAATTGTTGATTTCTTCAAGGTTTTCCGGTGTATTGGGTGTCCATCATTTTTCGAGTTTCAGACAATCACAGGCGGCCCAACAGGCCCACAAGACCGCACCAAGACGGGCCAAGAGGCCCCCAGGAGAGCCCCACGCGAGCCCCCAGACGGCCCCAGAGGACCCCTCCACGGCCCAAGAGGGCCCGCGAATGGTCCCCAGTGGCACCGCCCGCATGCGTCACTCCCACCCAGTCCATCGCTTCGTGGCCCCATAGGGAGCTCCACCGAAGGCCCCAACAGCACCGCCCGCATGCGTCACACCCTCCCAGCATAGCGTTTCGTGGCCTCGTAGGGAGCTCCACCGAAGGCCCCAGTGGCACCGCCCGCATGCGTCACCCCCACCCGGTACAGCGCATCGTGATTCCTTAGACAGCTCCACCGAGGGCACCAGTGGCTGCACTCGCAGCCGGTTACCCCACTCTGTATAGCGTTTCGTGGTCCATAAAGAGCTTCACCGAAGGCCCAAGTGGCAGTGTTCGTATTCTTTCCCCCAGCCCACCATAGCGCTTCTTGGCCCCATGGGGAGCTCCACCGAAGGCCCTTGTGGCGTTACTCACATGCGTTTCCCCCCACCCAGTACAGCGCTTCGTTGCCCCATAGGGGGCTCCACCGACGGCCCCAGTGGCGGCCCCGTCCCATTGCGGCGCGCCCCTCACACTTTTTGCGGCCCCGTAGTGCGTTCCGCCTAAAGCACCAGTGGCTGCGCCCACATGGCGGCCCAGCCCCATATTGGCACACCCTTCGCATGCTGCATGGCCCCATGAGGAGATCCGCCGAAGGCGATGCCCGCAACTACGGTCCGCACAACTGCACATGGTTGGGTTCTTCGCCAGGATATCGTTTTAGGTGGGGCTAAGTTCGACCTCGCTATTTTACATACCGCTCTATGCCTTCGCCTGCTCTTCCTTTGCTGCGCTCCTGGCTCGGTGGGCTTCGAGGCCTGTGTGTGTGGGGCGGTTGGCGCGGTAACTTGCCGCGGACGCACCGCAATTGCATGGGACCTCGCCTCGCGCCTGGATGACGGGGCCTCGCGCTCGGCACGCGGCACAGGCACATCGCGCTTCAGGTGCAGGTCTCGCCTTTGCCTTCTGAGCGCCGTCAGCCCAACACTGCTGCGTTCCTCGTTTGACTGAGGGCGCCTGCGTCGTCCTTCCGAACTGCGCTCGTCATCCCGCGCATAGTGCCCGCAATACATACAAAAGAACAGCTGCTTCTCCTCATCTCCGACCTGAGTGCTAGCTAGCACGTGGCCGTGTTCAGGAGCTGCCGTTCTCAAATCTTCGGGAAGCTTGGGCAAACCATCACAGCCGATCTCTGACGTTCGGCCCGAGATCGAAAATGGGACGCACCCGGCCGCGCGGAGGTGGTTCCTTGCCGCTCCGCGGCGGCCGAACTGGCGATTGCGGGACTCAGCGAAGAGACTGAAGGGGCGGAGGAGGGGAATGGGGATAGGTCGCAGGCCTAGAGGTTGACACCAACACCAATATCGGCGGTGTTCCTTCACCGAGGGAAGAAGATCCCGATCTCGGTGATGGTGGCACTATTCGGGCTCCCAATGTGACCGAACTATCATCACCAGCACTGAAATCTAGGATCATCTCCTCCCTGTGGAGGCAGCCCCCCGTCTTGGTGTGTCATGCCCCTTCCCAGGCCTCCAAATGGGGGGGGGGGATCCGAGGAGGTGGAAGTGCGCCAGCGGTGGAGATGCCTACACCTTAGGCGATGCTTAAGAAAACCTAAGTTTTCGTCCAGAGTCTCGATTATTTTTAATTTTCCAATGTAAATCCCAAGATTTGAATAGACATTCTGGGTTTTCATTCAGATTCTGGGACTATGAATTTCTTAACCCATGATTTCTAAAGCATTTCGCAGGGTGTACAGCAACGCGACAACTTCAGCAGGGCCCGCGGAGGCGGTCTGAAGAGCTCTGGCGCGGCTCGCCCTCGGGGAGGCGCCCCTCGGGGAGATGGAGGGGCATCATCAGGAGGGAAAGAAACACACAGACACAATTAATCGTCGAATCCCAGGAAAATATAGGAAAATATGGGATTTGGGCGGGAAGACAAAAACCCAGAAAATATACGAAAATATGGGGAATCTTTTTATTTGTGTGTAATTATTTGTGTCCCACGGCCCCTTCACATCAGCCAGCCACAGGCGAAGTTGCATGTGCTATGACGCATGGCCTTGTGACGGACGTGAGGGATTGATAGGAATGGGATTTTTGTTTGACATGAACTGCGAGGATGACACGACTCTTCAGCCAGCCCTCGAAAATGGCTAAGAGCAGCGCCAACGGTCTAGGGCCATGCCCCCGTGGCGCGCTAAGTGCGCGAACAGGGAACGCAAGGAGACCGTGCTCCGCGCGCCCTGTTCGGGGTAGGGGGCGCCGGAGTCCGTGCTCCGACGCCCAACCTACCCACCACCTACTCCATAGGTGGCCGCTGGCGACGAGAGCAATTTTCTCTCCCCTTGGCCCCCTACGGGCAAACAAGGGTGACGATCGGGCTGCTACCCGCTTGTTTTCCTGGGAAGGGGTCCCAGTGGCACAGGTGCCTTTGAGAGGAACGGGAGAGAGAAGAGGAGGAGGAGGAGGATTAGGAGCCCGAGAATGGGAAGGAGCCAGCAACAGCAACAGCAGCAGGGGAGCAGCACCAGGGACACAGCAGCGAGGACGAACACGAGGGCCCCAACAGAGCGTCACCCCGCAGGCGAGAGAGGCAGCAGCAGAGGCAGGGGAGGAGACGGACTTAAAGCAGGGTCAATGACACATAGAACCATGGGTCAATGACCCATAGGGAGAAAAACAACATACACACATATATATATATATGTATATATACACATATATATAACGAATAACCACGGAACATGACGTCGTCGAGCTCAATACGCCCGGGGACCAGCACACAATAGCACCGCACAGCGTCACAAGGAAGAGGGCAGAACGAGGACCACTCGGCCCACGGGGCCAGTGAGCGAAGACTCTGATGCAAGGCCCCGCGGGCGAGGCAAGGAGCAGGACGCAGGACACCGCGGCAGTGCCAGAGCGAGGAGCCTGAGAGTCGGCACGAACGAACTGGGTACGGAAAGAATGGGTACCATGCCCAACCGCGGTTCCTGCTCATTTTGAACAGGACTCGTTGTCGGTGTCGCCGCGGCCTGTGTCCATTTGAGGCAGAAGGCCGCTTGCCCAACAGTGGCCGCTGTTGGTTTGGGACAACATTTGCTATTGGTCATTGTACCCATTTTCCCGTACCCATTTCGGGCGTCCAGAGGGCTAGGGTGCGCGACACTACCACACGGGGCACCTCAGAACCATCACTCCTCAGGAGCACGCAGTGGCCATTGCCTGGTAGGCGTGCGCTTCCAAGGCGGGAGAAGTAAAACACATACAGGACAACATCCTACTTCGAAATAGGTACACCGCGGGACCAGGGTCCACCAAACGGACACAAAAACAACTAAGACCCAGGGGTCCCAGGGTCAGGATCGCTTGCGCAAACTAGTTGCAACTTTCTTGGAGCGCCTGGCCAGAGTCCTCAACCGATCGAGGAACACCTGCTGCGGAGGGAGGCGGTGATTGCATGGGCCTCCTGAAATGCATCAAGATCAGCACTTGCAGCGATGTCACGATCCAGTCCCCACATATGTCCCAGAAGGACGAGAGTCGAGAACCATGACTCGTCGTCGAACATAAGCTCTCTCCAGCGTCCTGGTAGGTTCTGAACGCCTGGGATCCAAGGGATTGCTAAAGACTTGAACACAGGGCAGCGTTTGTAGTGGTGGAAGTCGCCCGCCCCCCCCCCCACACCTGGATCAGCGCCCTCGGTCCACACTGTGAAACCTGGCCGAAGTGCATACCCTCCTAGAAAGGATGCTGAGAATGCCAGTCTGAAGGTGGGTACACGTAGCCTTTTCGAGAGCCCTGAGCCGTGACCAGAGGCGAGATATGGCAGGCATCTTAATTTTCATGAGCCAGCGTCCGATACGAACCTGCAGGTGGAGCAACGGGGCCATCGGTGCTCGAACACCTCGGACATAGTTGTTCACCCTACACTGGATAGTTCCACCCATCCGCTTAATGTTGGGCGAGAGACTATCAGCAGCATCCTCAATAGTGCATCTAATCATCAAGTTAGTTCCTCCACCATGGGGGACAGTTGGCGACCAGGATAGACCTCATCATCATGCACGCCATTATCAAACAACTCGAGATCATGCAAAGTTGACCAAGACCCGATACTTAGCAGCCTCCGACAAAAGCCTCAAGTCCATAAGTTCAGGAGGAGCCCCACGGCCGCGAAGCTGAGATAGCACATAATGATTTAGCGCATGCCTGAGCAAAGCTTTTAATATCTTCACAGCCTTCCGACATTGCCTAGCCACCTTCGGAGTGATACGAACTAGTTGAAGACGATATTGTAGGATCGATGCGCTGTTCGCGTGGCAAAAACGGAATAGCAGTAGGTAGCCCCAAGGAAAGAGACCTCAGATGCCGCACCCTACGCCAGATCTTTATCATGACTTCTCGGCGCGCCACTGTGCGGGCCGCTGGCCCGACCCAGATCCCGAGTCACAACGCGTGGGTCTCGAATTTGATTGCATGAGACATCGGTTCCCCCTTCCTCCTCGTTTGCTCAGATCGGCGGCGGGCGAGGGGGGGAACTGAGAATGAGGAGGTCTTCTCAGAAGGCGGCGGGACTTCTCAGAAGCCCTCGCGCCTTCTGAGAATGTTGTTTGTCTTTGGGGAAGGCTTAGACAGCTTCTCAGAAGGCAGGGCGACTTCCGAGCCTTCTGAGAAGGCCCGCCCCTTCTCATTTCCCCCCTCGGGCGCGCCGCCAATCCGAGAGACGCGTGCAAGACTGTGCCCCGCAGATGAGCACGCAGCGCTTGTCAATATTCAGCCAGAGACCGATAGCAGAAGGGAGCTGGTCAAACAAAAGAACCGTATGCATCCGATCGACAAGGACATCCTGCAGTCCAAAGCAGCAGTCGTCTGCATGCGCAAGTTCCAAGTCAAGCCTAGGCGTGCGTAGATAGTTGATCCATCTCAGAACCGGGTCCAACGCCAGGGAGAAGAGAGTCATCGGCGAACCATCCCCCTGCCTTCATCCACGCATCAATGGGGACCTAGTCTCAGCAGCCCCCGCGAAATTACCAGTGCAATGTTACTCGGGTGCAGAGAACTATAGAACCCAATAATGGTCTGCGGGATGCCCATGGCCCTGAGAGCCTGGAGAATCCGTGAATAAGACACCAGCTTTATCGAACCCACGAGTAAATTGAAAGAGCCCCCACTTCCCCACCTCAACCACATCATCCAGGATGTTGCGGCCTTGAACGCCCCCTCGCCGCTGCTCCATGACCGCCTGAGGTGCTACTTCCTTGAGCCCGATACAGATAGCGTCCGAAAGGCTTAGCGTCTGTGTCCAGGCAGCCTTGAGACAAACGCGCCTTGATCTGCGGGCTCCTCCCCCTTCGGTGGAACAACCATTCTGCTTATCCTACAGTCCTCAGGAAGAGCAGCACCTTCATTCTTGCAAGCAGTGTCGTAAACGGCAGACAAAACACCAGAAGCTTGAGGACCAGCCCAACATCCATGCACCATGCCATCGGGCCCAGGGGCAGAATGCCGCCTGAAACGAATGCGTTTTTCAAACTCGTCCTGATCAAGGCGCCAGAGGGGTTCGCGAGGCAGTTTGCCAACCGATTGCACATGGGACAAAATTGCAGGCCGGGCTCACGCGACTGATTCTAGCATTCGGGTTCTACGCCATCACGTTCCGCCGTGACGGCGCCCCCGGCGCCAACCATGGGGTTGGCGGGGCGATGGCCATGCTCGCCTTATTCGGACGTCTCGCCACGGAAGCGGACGACGCCCGTCGCCGAATCCCGTTTTGGCTTGGCGCCTTCAACCACCGCTGGGGCCCGGCGTGCCACGACGACGTTTTCGTCTGACCCTGTACTCCGACGCCGTTTGTAGACTGACCGACGGTCTGTTGCCATCTGGGGGCGCCAGCCCTGTGCTACGTGCTGTCTCTCGGCGTCGCTGCCATGACCACCGTCTTCCACGTCCGTCCTCTGTTTGCCCCGTCGGGTGTGCGCCACCTGGCGCATTGCCGCGCAGGGTCAGGACCAATCCGTGCGGGAGATGGCTTGCATCTTCGTGTGAGGGCCCGTGGCTGCGCTCCGCGTGCAGGCTGCGACTAGGAGCCCCGCTTCCTTGCGCACTGAGGCCTTCGCACCTTCTCCGCTTTCGCCCCGCCTAGGTGGGTGTGAGCCCCGTCGTGCTCCGACGGGTGGCAGGGCCCCTGCGCTTCCCATGTTCCTGCCTGGCCCCTTCGCTGGCGGTGCCTCTTCGTGCCGCCAGCGTGGGGCCGGGCGGAGCCGGGGGCGGCCGCGTTCGCGCGGCCGCCCGTTCCCGGTGCTCGTCGCCACTGGGTTCGCGCGGGGGGGCCCCTGCACCCCCCGCTGGGCGGGGCCGCCTGCATGTGTCTTCGCCCCGATTTGTCGTACGCTGCGCGAACACCTGGCAACCTACTGTTCGGTAGACCAGGCACTGGGCCGCCGAGGGGGATGCCCCAAGGCAACGCCTTCTTTGCTCGGGGCTCCGAGGCGCAAGCGCCAGATCTTGTTTCAAGCCGGTGCCCTCTTCTTCTGGGGGTGCAATTAGGGGCGAGTCTCGTTCTCATCGACAACCCCAGCTTTTGCTTTCCAGTCGGGGTCCTTTCGACCGCACCAGGGGGGAGGTGTTATTTGTTGCGACCCTGGCCACATCATGCGGCCCGTCCCGCCCAAACCAGTGGGCCCACCGGGTGCTTGTACCCCGCGGGCCCGGACAGCCCACCCCTGTCCGAATTGGTGTGTTCGCTCTCCCCTCTCCCTCCTGCCTCCCGCCCACCACCTCGCACCCAGTCTCCTCCCCCTCTTGCCCCCCCCCTCAGACCCACGCCGCCGTTTTTTTGCGTGTCACAGCCTGAACCCGGGAGGTCTCGACCGCTGGCTTTTCATCCCGAATTGGTTTCGGACGGCTTTTTTGGCCCGTCAAAGGTGCCCAGGGGCCGAAAACGGCCCAAAACGATCCGTCGTGATTGTCCCCACGCCGCCAAACGGTCTGGGTATTTTCCGCTGCTTCATCGATTCCCCATATATGATATATGAAGAATTCCTCCCTGTCGCACTCCGAGGCTCTGTAGGGCGGGCCGGGCGTTTCGCCAGAGACTATGTCATTGTTTATGATCCTGAAGCGTAAGGTTGGCGTGAGTCTTGGGGATGGAGGGCGGGTGGCTTTCAACATGTATCTCTCGCCTTGAGGCCGCGCGCATTCGTTTTCAAAGCCTGCAATCGCTTCACGGATGGAGGGTGTTTTTTTTCCAGCATGTAATCTTCTCCGTAGCGCCGAGCACATTCGTCCTAACAGTTTGCAGAGGTTTCACGGATGAAAGGCGGGTGGTTTTGAACAAGTGGTTCTCGCGGCAGTGCCGCGCACGTTCGTGTTAAACATTTGCAAGGATTCCGAGGGTGGATGGCGGGCCGTTTTCAAAATGTGATTCGCCTTGGCGCCCCGCGCGTTCGTTTGGCCCCTCGCTGCTGCCCGCCGTCTGGTCCGCATAGCCGGGTCCGCCGCCTTGATCTCGCTGTCGCCGCCCCGTCGCCGCCTCGTCGCCACCCGTCGTCTGGGCCCACGTGCTGTGTCCGCAGCCCTGTTTTGTCGCCGTCGCCGCCTCGTCGCCCCCTTGTCGCCGCCCGTCGTCTGGGCCCACGTGCTGTGTCCGCATTCTTGGTGTCGCCGTCGCCGCCCCGTCGCCACTTTGTGCTACCTTGCTTTGCTCTGCGTTATGTTGCGTTGCATGGTATTAGCTTACGTTGCCTCCTTTGCTTCCTTTGCGCTGCTATGCACTACTTCTTATTGGTTTGCAGTTGCCGTGCTTTGCCCTGCTTTGCATTGCTGTACGTTGCATTGCTTTGCATTGCATTGCTTTGCATTGCTTTGCATTGCTTTGCATTGCTTTACATTGCATTGCTTTACGATGCATTGCTTTACGTTGCGCTGCATTCCTTTCCGTTGCATTTCTTAGCATTGCTTGGCATTGTTTTGCGCTGCTTTTCAAATATTTGCATTCCTTTTGCGTTGCCTTGCATCGCTTTGCTTTGCTTTGCATTGCCTCGCATTGCTTTATCCAGAACTCGCGCTCTCGCGTGGTATTCCTTGCAGTTCTTCAGACGCCGCGTCCTCGACACTCAGGAATCACGCTCTCGCCCTGGACTTCCTGATTACTGACTTGGGAATCGATGTATCGCTAGAGACCTCGCCATCGCTAGAGGCATTGCTCTGCACGGATTTGCATTGCTTTGCTTTGCTTTGCATTCCTCTGCATTTCTTCGCGTTCCCTTGCATGGATCCCCGTTGCGTTGCTTTGCTTCGCGTTGCTTCGCATTGCTTTGTATTGCTTTGCATTCCTTTGCGCTGCTTTGCACTGCTTTGCATTGGCGTTGCGTTGCTTTGCGTCTTATCGCTGCGTTGCATGGCTTTTCATTTATGTGCATTGCGTTTTACTGCTTTGCATTGCTTTTCATTGCTTTGTACTGCTTTGTGTTGCTTTGCGTTGTTCTGACTTGCTTTGCGTTGCTCTCCTTTGCTTTGCATTGCGTTGCACTGCTTTTCATTGCGTTGCATTACTGCTCTGCGTTGCTTTGCACTGCTTTGAATTGCTTTGCTTAGCATTGCAATGTGTTAGTTTTGCACCGCTTTGCATTACTTCGTATTGCTTTGCATTGCTACGCATTGCTTTGTGTTGCTTTGCATTGCTTTGCATTCCTTTGCATTGCTTTGCATTGCTTAGCATTGCTCTGTGCCGCATAGACTGCATCACATGGATTGCACCACCTCGATTGCACAACCCAGATTGCACAACCTAGATTGCACCGCATAGGTTGTAAATCAATTGCTGTTTGGGGTCCACGCTGGCTAACATTTCACGGATGGAAGACGGAGCTTTCTCAAAACGTGGCTCTCGCCTTAGCGCCGAGCGTCTTGAGTTTGTTTTGGTCCCTCCCTTCCTCCTCCACTCGCCCCGTCTCCTTTGCTCCCGAGGCTCCGGCCAGAAGAAAGAGCACACGAAGTCCGCGTCAGACGCGAAGTTCCACATTAAGGAGATGAACCAGACGGACCTCTACGTCAACTTCCGGGCTGGCGGCCTGCTGGGCTCTTGATGAAGGGTTGGGTTAGAAGAAGGGGATGGGTGAGACGGGTTGAGGATGAGCAGAATGAGGACGAGGATGAGCATGTGAAGGAGGATGATGATGATGGTGATGGCGATGACGATGATGACGATGATGATTATGACGATGCTGATTATGATGATGATGATTATGATGATGAGGATGAGGAGCAAGGGTGAAGATGATGGTAAGGATGTTGCTGCTGCTGCTGACGACGATGACCAATGGTGATGATGGAGATGATGATGATATCATTTATGGTGATGGTGTGATGGTGGTAATGGTGGTTGTGATGATGATGGTGATGATGATGACGATGACGATGATGATGCTGATGATTATGATTACCCCAGTGCGACCCTACCTAGAAGTTGGAGCCCCTAGGAAAGCAGCATTAGTTGCTATGCTATGCTATGCTATGCTATGCTGCGCTATGCTATGCTATGCTATGCTATGCTATGTTAAGCTATGCTATGTAATGCTGCGCTGTGCTATGCTAAGCTATGCTATGCTATGCTATGCTAAGCTGCGGTATGCTATGCTATGCTATGCTATGCTATGCTGCGCTATGCTATGCTATGCTGCGCTATGCTATGCTATGCTTGGCTATGTTATGTTATGCTATGCTATGCTAATGCAGCGCTGTGTGGCAGGGCCTCTGGACTTGAGCCGAAATGGTTACGGAAGGCACTGCTTGCGGGGGCTCCGGTCCGGCCATCGAGGCTAGCTCGGCATCTGTCGCACATTGCTTTTGCTTTGCCTTTCCTTTGCTTTGCTTTTGCTTTTGCTTTTGCTTTGCTTTGCTTTGCGTTGCTTGTGCTTTGCTTTGCTGTCGCTGCTGTTGCTTTGCCTTTGCTTTGCTGCTATGCTCTGCTCTGCTATTCTATGCTATGCCATGCTGCGCTGTGCTATGCTGTGCTGTGCTGCGCTATGCTATGCTATGCTATGCTGCGCTATGCTATGCTATGCTGGGCTATGCTATGATATGCTATGCTGCGCTATGCTATGCTACGCTATGCTGTGCTCTGCTATGCTAAAGCTCAGCGAAGCTAAGATGAAGGTAAGCTAAGCTAATATAAACCTCAGCTAAGATGAAGCTACGCTAAGCTAAGATGAAGCTACGCTACGCTAAGATGAGATGAGCAACGCTAAGCTAAGGGGACGTAGCTGGGGGAACCGCGGGGCGGATACTTGGGGAACCGCCCGGGCCTGTTCCCACTGCCCGGCCTTTTAAGCCAAGAGGGTAAGAACCCTTCCGTGCAGTTCCTAGGTAGGGAATAACATAAACCTGAGCTAAGATGAAGCTAAGCTAAGCTAAGACGAAATGAGCTAAGCTCAGATGAGATCAGCATAGCGAAGCTAAGGGGACGTACCTGGGGGAATCGCGGGGCGGATACTGGGGGAACCGCCCGGGGTTCTTTCCACTGTCCGGCCACTTTAAGCCCAGAGAGTAAGAACCCTTCCAGGCAGAGCCTAGGTAGGGAATAATGATAGGTGTAGACGACGATGATGACGACTGTGATGATGATGATGATGATGATGATGATGATGCTGGTAATACTGATGCTGATGCTGACGAGGAAAGTGATGGTGCTGCTGATGATACATGGTTGATGATTTTAGTAATGCTGATTTCGATGCTGCTGCTGATGATGAGGCTGATAATACTGATGCAGATGGTGATGGCAGTGGTGGTGATGATGGTGCTGATGATGATGATGATGATGCTGATGCTGATGATGATGTTCGTGATGATGATGATGATGATGGTGATGATGGTGATGATGAGGCTGATGATGCTGATGCTGATGATAATGATTATGCATGGTGATGGTGGTGGTGGTGGTGGTGGCTGAGATGATGGTGATGATGCTGATGATGATACCGATGCTGATGATGCCGATGACGATGCCGATGACGATGATGCTGCTGAGGATGATGATAATGATAGGTGTAGGCGATGTTGATGCTGCTGATGATGATGGAGATGATGATGATGATGATGATGATGATGATGATGATGATGATGATGATGATGATGATGATGACACTGATGATGTTGACGATGATGATGGTGATGATGCTGATGATGATGCTGATGATGACGATGCTGCTGATGATGGGGACGATGCTGATGCTGATGATGTTGATGATGGTACTGATGATGCTGATGCTGATGATGATGCTGGAGCTGATTATGATGCCGATTATGCTGATGATGCGCATGCTGATGACGATGCTAATGATGATGCTGATGCTGATGATGCTGGTGATGATGATGCTGATGATGATGCTGATTGTAGTACTGATTATGATGCTGCTGCTGATAATGATGGTGATGATGATTATGATGATGACGATGATGCTGATGCACATTGTGATGACAGTGGTGGTGATGATGCTGATGATGATGCTGATGCTGATGCTGATGATGCGGATGCACATTGTGATGGCAGTGGTGGTGATGATGCTGATGCTGATGCTGATGCTGATGCTGATGCTGATGCTGATGCTGATGATGATGACCTTTTTTGCTGATGATGCTGCTCATGATGATGCTGATGATGATGCTGATGATGATGACGATGATGATTTGAAAATGATGTTGGTGACGATGATCAAGGAGCTGAACGTGAGGTGGATGATTACGAGGAGGAGGAGGAGGAGGAGGACGAGGAGAGGTGGTACAATTGAGGAGGATCATGAGGAGGAGGACGAGGATGATGAGGAGGAGAAGGAGGAGGAGGCATCAGGAGGAAGAGGAGGACGAGGACGAGGAAGAGGAGGAGGAGGAGGAGGAGGATAGAGGATACTTACGACGACGAGAACGACGGGGAAGAGTGAGAAGGACGAGGCAGGAGGACGACGACGAAGGACTGCCAAGTACGCTGTAGGCGTTCAGGGCGCCAACGCCCATCTTTAAGGATGAGGCGACCCTTAAAGTTCAATGATCATCGACCGTTTGGAAGTCTCATCCTGGAAATCTTGAGTGTGTGTGGTGCGATAGGTACTCGCATGGGAAAAGGCCTGGTCGTATGCGAACGCGCCCCACACAATGCGGAACGTTCGTGCTCCACGCTCTGGTTGATGAGCCCTCTGGTGTGGTCAGCACGCCGAATTGTCCAGCGGACACTTGCGTGCTTGCATGCGTTCCTCAAATGTATTTGCGAGTGCGGTGTCCAACGCCCCCTCCTCCTACTTCCTCTCATCCCGCCCCTCGAGAGAGATACAAAAAGAACGACGCGGTCGCTGGGAGGCTGCAGCGGGCCTCCGGGGAGGGCAGAATACCACCCATGGGGCCGGTGTGACAGCAGTATACCCACACGCGTACATGTAACCAAACATCTCTGCGGGGACCTCGGTCGGTATGGCCCCCCAGCCCCGAAGAGTGAACCGATCCGTAGATTGCGCAAACGGGCGCAGGATGGGACGAAACATGCTTCCCACAGACCGCAAACGACCCAGTGTAAGGGGAGAAGAGGCCAGAGACGGGGAGACGCTCAAGGCAAAAGTGCGGGTCAACTTCCGAGTTGGGGTGTTGACCTCTTGGCAAGCCTGTCCCAAGAATGCGTTGTGCCATTGGACGGGAAACCGCGTCTTGGCGTGCATTTCTTACCCAAAGAAAACGAAGCGCCAGTTTCAGATAGGCGCCACCCTTGCCGCATAAAAACAGAACACCATGGAAGTAGTTCGCTATGTGCAATATGTGCCCCCTGGGGTTGACAACCGGAGCAGAGAGGGCTGCATTGTACCCGCGGCAAGGCGCCGCGTTGGACGCAGGCTTACGGTCGCTCGTGACAGAGCACAAACAGCGCTGGCACTCCCAGCGGGTGCGACGCCAAGTCCACACATGCCCTTCTGGGTTCGCTGGAGCAGCTGCCGAAGATTCCGCTTCGGGCGGGGCAGGGAGCGGTGAGAGTGAGGGCGGGGTCAGGGGCGGTGGGCACGCGGGCGCCTGGCAGGCAGCCCCAATGCCCGTTTTGAATCCCGGTGCTGGTAGCCGCGGGTTCACAGTGGCACGCGTGGCTTTGGAGGGGACGAGCCTCGGGTATACAAGTGACGCCCGGACTGCGTACAGGAGATATCGCCTCAAGGAGGCGCGTTCGTCAACCAATGCCAGCACAAACCTAGTCGAACTCATTGCAGACAACGGTAGCACTGTGCGGTCCCACACCAGAGGACGAGTACACAAGGGGCTGGCAGACACCACAAGTCACCGTCCCGAGATGGCGAGACCGGCTTCTGAACGAAAGTTGCGGCCACGACAATGAAGGAGGAAGAGAAGAAGGAGGAGGAGGAGGAGGAGGAGGAGGAGGAGGGGGGGTGGCGAGGAATGACGAGAAATACGAGGGATGTGGGCGAGGGAGAGAGGGGAGGAAAAGGAGAAAAAAGACCTGTGTAAACCCAAAACGCATCAAACATGTTGCAATACAAGTCTCTTCTGATAGCCGCGCCCCCTACAAAGATGTACTCTGACTGCTGGAGAATGCTCAAGCGCCGGAGAATGCTCAATCGTGCCAAATCACCACTCCTTGGACTTCAACGCAGCGGCTCAACTTCACTAATTCGTCCTGACGGTCCTGCATCTAGCCACAACATCTTTTCTGGGACTTCAACACCGCGAACCAATGCGACTGCTGCGCCCATGACAACCCTGTATACTGCCGCAGGCATCCGTTAAGCGATCGTCAACATGTAAACGCGTGTCCGTCGCATTTTGAGAAGGAGGCGTCCCCCATCGGTGAAGATCTTGCTAACTTTTACGACGAATGTGCGCGGCGCTGAGGCGAGGGTCACATGTTGAAACCTACCTGGCTTCCATCCGTGAAGCTCTTGCGAACCTTTAAGACAAATGAGCGCGGCGCTAAAGGCGAGGGCCGTATTCTGCATAGGGACAGCACTCCAGCCTTGAAACAATTGCAAACTTCGAGACGCATGTGCGCGGCGCTGAGGCGAGAACCGCATTTTTCAAGCGCCCCGTCCTCCGTCCGTGAAGCGCCTGCAAATGGTTCAGACGATTGTGCGCGACGCCAACGCGAGAGCTACCTCTTGAAAACGAGCCGCCCTCCACCCGTGAAGCCCCCTTGCAGACTTTGAAACGAATGTGCGCGGCGCTCAGGCGGGAACCACATTTTGAAGACCACCCGCCCTCCACTTTTCATCCGTGAAACCCTTGCGATTTTTAAGACGAGCGTGCGCGGCGCTAATGCGAGGGCCTCATCTTGGAAAGGAACCGCCTTCCATCCATGGAACGCTTGCAAACTTTGACAACGAATGTGCGCGGTCTGAAGGCGATATCCACATTTTGAAAGCCGCCCTCCATCGGCGGACCGCCTGCAGTTCTCTAAGACAAACGTGCGCGGCGCTGAGACGAGATGTCGGCGGTGCGCCGTGGCACGAACCCCCCCCCCCAGCACTACCGGGGGGTTTCGTGCACTACCGGGGGGTTTCGTGCAGCCCGCACCGGGTGCCGCCAGCGGCTTAGAACACCCCCCCCTTGCCGCTTTACCGGGGGGTTTCGTGCAGGCCGCACTGCGTCTACCTGGGCTCCCCCCCCCCCCTGTGGGAGTGGGGGGGTGGGAGTGGGGGGTGGGTTGGGGGGGGGGCAGGGGGGCGGTTGGGAAGGGTGGCTCCCTGTCGAAGTGTGGCGTGTGCTCGCCTTGTGTTCTCTATTCGCGTCTGCTCGCCTTTGTTCCGCCGCAGCCTCTCGTATTGTGGCTCGTGGTCACAATACGAGAGGCTGCGGCGCAAATCCCGAGAGCCGCTGTGGGGGGTCGACGGCACGGCCGCGTAGAGAAGAACAGTGCCGCCGTGTTCCGGCACGGCCCTGGGATGCAATGCCGCCGCCGTGTTCCGGCCCGTCCTGGTAAGATTCGCGCGTCGGGGCTGGGTTTCGCGCGTGCTGGGAGCGCGCCGCTTACGGAGGGGTTGCGTCCTTACCGGGGGGTTTCGTGCAGCCTACCAGAGGAGGTCGTGTTTACCGGGGGGTTTCGTGCAGGCTCGCACCGGGAATGGCGCCAGCTCGAAACCCCCGAGGAGAGATTACCGGGGGGGGGGTTCGCTCCGCACCAGGCACCGCCGACATATATGCGTTCTCCATCCGTGAAGCTCTGGGGAACAATTGTGATGGTGCGCGGCGCCACAGCGAAAACCACATTTGAAAACCGCTTGCCCTCCATCCATGATTTCGCTGCAATGTTTAAGCCTCAGGATCATCCAGGGCGAGGAAATCTCAGGCGAAACGCCCGGCCTGCCCTACTGACGCGCCTCGGGGTGCGGCAGGGAGGAGCTATCCATATTTGCAGAGAAGGGATGGAGGAGGCGGAGGAAGATGATGAGGATGGGGGAGTGGGAGAAGGTGCAGGCGGCAAAGGATTGCGCACGAGGAGGGGAGGGATTACGTGACGAACATGAGTAGAACGAAGGCTGGGGGCAAGAACGGCAGTAGTAGTAGTAGTAGTAGTAGTAGTAGTAGTAGTAGTAGTAATAGTAGTAGTAGTAGTAGTCGTAGTAGTAGTACTAGTAGTAGTAGTAGTAGTCGTCGTAGTAGTCGTAGTCGTAGTCGTAGTCGTAGTAGTAGTAGTAGTAGCAGTAGTAGTAGTAGTAGTAGTAGTAGTAGTAGTAGTAGTAGTAGTAGTAGTAGTAGTAGTAGTAGTAGTAGTAGTAGTAGTAGTATAGTAGTAGTAGTAGTAGTAGTAGTAGTAGTAGTAGTAGTAGTAGTAGTAGTAGTAGTAGTAGTAGTAGTAATCGTAGTCGTCGTCGTGTAGTAGTAGTAGTCGTAGTAGTAGTAGTAGTAGTAGTAGTAGTAGTAGTAGTAGTAGTAGTAGTAGTAGTAGGAGTAGTGTTAGTAGTAGTAGTAGTAGTAGTTAATTAGTTAGTTAGTTAGTTAGTTAGTAGTAGTAGTAGTAGTAGTAGTAGTAGTAGTAGTAGTAGTAGTCGTAGTAGTAGTAGTAGTAGTAGTAGTAGTAGTAGTAGTAGTAGTAGTAGTAGTAGTACTAGTAGTCGTAGTAGTAGTAGTAGTAGTAGTAGTAGTACTAGTAGTAGTAGTAGTAGTAGTAGTAGTAGTAGTAGTAGTCTTAGTTGTAGGAGTGGTCGTAGGATCGCAGCAACAGCTTGACAATAACTGATGCCAGAATGGACATTGAGAAAATATCGTGTGGAGAACATGTCCACCTCAAGAGTTGTAGCCATCATCCGTCAACTTCGCCAACAATCTTCATGGATCGAGTTCGACTCCGAGTAAACCTGCCTCGGCTCCCTGGGAAATTCCAAGAATATGCCGTGGAGGGAAGAGTGAGCTCCCGCAGACGCGGCCGTGTCGGGGCAGGCTTGCTGGGCATCACGGGCTGCGCCATCGCAATGCATGCCGACGCTGTCCCTCCGATCCTCCCCGCACTCGCCCGACGCGGCGGCGTGCGGGGCCTCCTCACCAGGGGTGGTGGCGGCACCGGTGGCGTGGCTGCAGCCCGCGGCGCCTCAGGAGGGGGAAGCACAGGCAGCCGCACCTCCACGGCCGGCGCCGCCTGCGTCCCAAACTGCGGGAGCATCGGCGTCCGCTCTTGAGTTAGCACCAGGGCCCCTTCCTTGTTCGGCCCCGCATTCTGGCCAGCCCTCCTCCTCCCCCAAAGCGGCTCTGGAAAGCCCAGCTGTTTCTTGCGGTTTCGCCAGGCCCGCTTCTTCTTGGCGTTGTTTTTCTTATTGCGCAGCTTTTGGGCACACAGGCCCTTCTCCTTAATGGGAGCAAGCGCTTGAAAAATGATCCCCCTTCGGGGCTTCAAAATACAGGAGTTAGGCAGACTACTTAAATCCAGTCGCCAAAACTGTTTTTTAACGTGCCCGCCCCCCCCTCCTCGGCAATTTTCCAGTCATCGCGTTCAAACTGATTTTCTGTTCGTTTCCTCTGCGCTCGTTTGTCCCTCCTCGGCGCTGCAGACGCACAGCGTCGGCGCTGTATTTTCGCAGCTGCAGGATGGAGGATGGAAGGGAGGAGGAGGAGGAGGAGGAGGAGGCGGATGTGGAGGAGGATAGTGCGGGGAGGAGGGCAGGAGTGAGGAGAGGGGAGGGACTTGAGGTGCAGGAGGAGGAGGAGGAGGTTGAAGAGGAGAAGGAGGATGAGGAGAAGAGGAGGAGGATGAGGAGGAGGCGGAAGAGGAGGAGGAGGTGCTGATCTGCTGATTTTGATGCTGATGATGCTGATGCTGATGATGCTGATGCTGATGCGGATGATGATGCTGATGATGATGAATATTATGATGATGCGGATGATTATGATGATGTTGCTGATGATGATGATGACGACGATGATGAAGATGATGATGATGATGATGATGATGATGATGATGATGATGATGATGATGATGATGATGATGATGGTGATGGTGATGGTGATGGTGATGGTGATGATGATGCTGATGATGGTGATGGTGATGATGATGATGATGATGATGGTGGTGGTGGATGTGTTGGTGAGGTGAGGTGATACTGCTAATTATTATGATGATGCTGTTGATGATGATGCTGATGATGCTGATGCTGATGATGATGAGGAGGAGACGGGGGAGGAAGAGGAGTGGAGGAAGAGGAGGAGCAGGAGGAGAATGGGGGAGGATGGGGCAGGAGGAAGAGAAGGAGGAGGAGGAGGAGGAGGAGGAGGAGGAGGAGGAGGAGGGAGGAGGAGGAGGAGGAGGAGGAGGAGGAGGAGGAGGAGGAGGAGGAAAGGAGGAGGAAGCGGAGGAGGAAAGAGGAGGAGGAGGAGGGAGGAGAGGAGGGGAGGAGGGGGCTGGTGAGAAGGAGGAGGAGGAGGAGGGAGAGTGGGAGGAGAATGATGATGATGAGAAGGAGGAGGAGGAGGAAGCGGAAGAGGAGGAGGAGGAGGAGGAGGAGGAGAAGAAGTAGGATGAGGAGGAGGAGGAGGAAAGGAGGAGGAGGAGGAGGAACATGAGGAGGTATGAAAGCCCCTGGCTGCCCTTGCCTTCCGCTCTGTGGACTCTGCTCCAAAGCACGTGCTCAAACACCTTCCCCTCATACCTCATGCTTGGTCGGTTGCGGCTCCTGCAACAGGTTACCTTCGGCATCGGCGCTGGCACATCCACGGTCGAAGCCTGTCTCACCCCAGCCCGACCCCGCCAGCTTAATCCTGGCGGATCCGGGCCCCGTGCCTGGGGATTGGATAGCCACTGCCTGTTTCGAGCGGAGACCTCCCAGGAGTTTCTTCCTCCTGTTTCCGACATCTCTCGGCCCGTCTGGCATCCTCGCTCCGTGTTCGCAGGCCCACCCCTTCCCCGCGGCCATCGCGCGACTGACGACGCTGACGACGACGACAACGGAGACGACGACCACGACGGCGGCGACGACGAGGACGACGAGGACGTCGAGGACGTTCGACGACGATGACGACGACGACAACGACGATGACGACGGTGACGACGACGACAAGACGACGACGACGACGTTCGACGACGACGACGACGACGACGACGACGGCAACAACGGCGACGGCGGCGACGACGACGACGACGGACGTTCGACGACGTTCGACGACGGCGACGCTAACGGCCCGTCTGGCCCCAGCCTCCCAAGGTCTGCAGTACGGGCCCCGGTTCAGGTGCCTCCAGGCCAACCGCTGTGGGTGAAACATGAGGAGGGGGAGGAGGAAGGATGGTCGGGGTGCAGGAGACTGAGGATGATCGAGAGGGAGGAGGAGGTTCGACAGGGATCGAGTGGAAGGAGGAGGAGGATGAGGAGGATGACGATGAGGAGAAGGACGAGGGGGAGGAGAAGATGAGAGAGACGGAGAAGGTTCGAGGAGGATCGAGGATGAGGATGATTATGATAATGATGATCCTGATGATCCTGATGTTCCTGATGCTGCTCATGATGATAATGATGATGGTGATGATGATGATGATGCTGAGGATGATGATGACGATGGTGCTGATGATGCTGATGATGATACTGATGATGCTGATGATGGTGATGATGGTGATGCTGATTATGATGGCAATGATGATGCTGATACTGATGATGATGATGATGATGATGATGATGATGATGATGATGATGATGATGATGATGCGAGTGATGATGATGATGATGATGCTGACGATGCTTATGATGATGATGATGATGATGATGATGATGATGGTGGTGCTGATGATGATGATACTGATGATGACGATGATGCTTATGCTGATGTTGATGCTGCTGATGATGATGATGAGGCTCATGATGATGATGCTGTTGTCAATTCTTGATCATGGTGATGCTGCTGATGATGATGATGATGCTGGTGATGGTGGTGATGATGATGATGATGATGATGATGAGGATGTTGCAACTGATGATGATGCTGATGATGATGCTGATGATGCTGCTTCTGCTGATGATGATGATGCTGATGATGATGATGATGATGATGATGATGATGATACTGCTGCTGCTGATGATGCTGATGATGATGCTGATGATGATGATGATGATGATGATGATGATGATGATGATGATGATGATGATGCTGATGATGATGATGATGATGATGATGATGATGAGGAGGAGGAGGAGGAGGAGGAGAGGAGGAGGAGGATGAGGAGGAGGAGGAGGAGGATCAGGGGGAAAGGGGAGAAGGACGAGATTTGAGGAGGTGGATGATGAGGAGGAGGAGGAGGAGCAGGAGGCGGACGAGGAGGAGGAGGCGGAGGAGGATTGGGAGTTGGAGACGGAGGAGGGAGAGGAGGATGAGGAAGAGGAGAAGGAGGAAGAGGAGAGGAGAAGAGGAGGAAGAGAAGGCGGAGCAGGAAGAGGAGGAATAGGAGGAAGATCATGAGGAGGATGAGGAGAGGAGGAGCAGGGGGAGGAGGAGGAGCAGGAGGAGGAGGAGGAGGAGGAGGAGGAGGAGGAGGAGGAGGAGAAGGGGGAGGGGGAGGAGGGAGACGAGGAGGAGGAGGCGGAGGAGGAGGAGAAGGAGGAAAAGGCGGAGGAGGAGGATGAGGAGGGGGATACTGGTGATGATAATGCTGATGATGACGATGATGCTGGTGATGCTGATGCTGATGAGGATACTGATGATGATGCTGATGATCATGATATTTCTGATGCTGATCCTGCTGATGATGATAGTGAGGAGGCTGACGGTGATGATGATAGTGACGATGCTGATGCTGATACTGATGATGATGCTGATGACGATGATGACGATGCTGATGATGCTGATGCTGCTGCTGCTGATGATCATGATGCTGCTGCTCGTGATTGTGCTGCTGATATTGATGAATGTGATGATGCCGCTGCTTTTGCTGATGGTACCGATGTTGATGATGGCGATTGTGGTGAGTTTGACGATGCTGCTGCTGATTCTGCTGCTGGTGACGATGAGGATGCTGATGCTGGCGGTGCCGATGGAGATGAAGATGTTGCTGATGATGCTGATGATGCTGATGATGGCGATAACGATTATGAGGATGATGATGATGCTGATGGTGATGCTGATGATGATTCTGATGAGGATGCTGATGATGATGCTGCTGATGATGATGACAATGCGGACGCTACTAATAGTATTGCTACTGTTGATGATGATGCTGATGATGCTGATGATGATGATGCTGATCATGATGAGGATCGCGATGCTGATGATGATCAATATGATGCTGATACTGCTGATTATGAGGATGATGATCCTGATGCTGGTGATGCTGATCATCGTGCTGGATCATCGTGCTGATGTGAATGCTGATCATGATGCTGGTGACGCTGATGCTGCTGGTGATGATGCCGAAACTGATGACGATGCGTCTGATGATATCAGGAGGCAGACTTTAGGCGGAGGAGGAGGATGGCCGAGGAGGAGGACGACGATGACGAGGGGATATTGCGACGATGCTGGTGGTGCTGCTGCTGATAATGGGACGGCCGACACGGTTGAGACGGATGAGGAGGATGAGAAGGAAGCAGTTGAGTGTTGTGATGTTGTGGATGTTGATGCTAACGATGACCATTATGATGATGTTGATGATGATGCTGATGATCATGACGATCTTGATGATGACGATTTCGATGATGCTGCTGGTGATGGTGCTGCTGATAACGATGCTGATAATGATGATGACATTGCTGATGATGATGCTGATGCGGCTGATGATGATGACGATGCTGATGATGATGACGATGCTGGTGGTGATGATAATGCTGACGATGCTGAGGATGATGATGCTGCTGATGTTGATGCTGAGTATTGTGATGGTGATGGTGATGTTGACGATACTGCCGATGCTGATGCTGATGCCGATGCTGAGGATGATTACGGTGTGGCTGCTGATTATGATGATGGTGTGATGAGGGTGTTGTTGCTGTTGCTGCTGATGGTGACGACGATGATGCTGCTGCTGATGATGCTGCTGCTGATGATGATGATGAGGAGGATGAGGAGGAGGAGGTGGAGGTGGCTCGAAGGTGGGGTGGATGACGATGGGGAGGATGAGGAGGATGATGAGGAGGAGGAGAAGGAGGATGAGGAGGAGAAGGATGATATCGAAGAGGAGACGGATACATTTCGAGGAGGATCGAAGAGGGTGAGGAGGAGGAGGAGGAGGATGGGGAGGAAGAGGAGGAGGAGGGGGAGGAGGAGGAGGAGGAGCAGGAGGAGGAGGAGGGGTGGAGAAAACGGAGGATCTAGGATGATCGGGGAAGAGAAGGAGGAGGAGGAGGAGTATGAGGATAGGAGGAGGAGGAGGAGGAGGAGGAGGAGGGGGAGGAGGAGGAGGAGGAGGACGAGAAGAAGGATAAGCAGGACCAGGATCGAGGAGGATGCGGATCAGGAGATTGTGATGAGGATGATGCTGATTCTGGTGGTGGTGATGACGATGAGGATGATGATGATGGTGGTGATGATGATGACGATGCGGAGGAGGAGGAGGAGGAGGAGGAGGCGTATGACCAGTGTCATACCAAGACTCACCAATGAGGTTGCAATACACCCTCCCTCCAAGTTTCTTCTTCATAGGCTCCTACAAGGGTTCTCGTTCACTGACGGACGTGCCCCGTTAGTAATCAACCATTCGAAAATCATCAACTCTGCCAGAACACCGTTCCTGGGACCTCACCATCGCGAATCACCTTACCATTTCGTCCCGACGATCTGGGGCCGTGCCAGAAAACCATCCCTGGGACTACAGCACCACGCATCAACGCAACTGTTGCGCCCTGATTGTCCGACATCGTGTCTGTACATTGCTTATGGTACGTTTACCATGAGAACCCTTGAGCCAGTGGGGCACTCTTAAGCGAATGTGCGCCGCGCGAAGACGAGAGCCACATGTCGAAATCGCTCCAATGATTATCCCTAAAGCTCTCTTAAAAACAGGATGTGCGCGGCGCTAAGGCCAGAGCCACATGTTGAACTCGCTCCGATCTCCACCCGTGAAGCTCGCACACGTCTTAAGTTGAATGTTTCGCGGCGCTCAGGCGAGAGTCACATTTTGAAAACCGCCCGCCCTCCATCGGTGAATCTCTTCTTATCTGTTCACAGCGCATGTGCGCGGCTCCAAGGCGAGAACCTGTCCCAGGGAGGGGGAGATTTCTATAAGGACAACGGATTGAGGAGGGGGGGGGGGGGAGGAGGACGAGGAGGAGGAGAAGGGGGGGCAGGCAGGATGACGGGGGCGATGCAACAGGCTTGAGAACGAGGAGGGCAGAGGAGGAGGAGGAGGCAGAGGAGGAGGAGCGGGAGGAGGCGAATCTGGATGTTGATGCGTATGATGAGGGATGATGAGGGGTGATGGTGATGACGATGAAGATGCTGATGCTAGTGACGATGCCCATGCCGATAACGATGCCGATGATGATGATGATGATGATGATGATGATGATGATGATGCTGTTGATAATGATGATGACCATGCCGATGATGAGGATACTGATGATCATGGTGATGATGAGGCTGATGACGATGATGGTGATTCCCATGCTGATGAAGGTGAGGATGTTGATGCTCATGCTGATGCTGATAATGATGAAGATGATGCGGATGACGATTGTGATGCTGATGACGATGCCGATGACGACGACAAGTATGATGATGAGATGATGCTGATGTTGATGATGAAACCGATGATGATGATGCCCATGCTGATGATGCTGCCGATGCTGACGATGATTATGATGCATCTGATGGCGACGATGATGACGATGCTGATGGTGACGATGATCATGATGATGCTGATGATGCTGATGCTGATGACGATGGTGACGATGATGATGATGGTTATCATGATGATGATGATGATGATGATGATGATGCTGATGCTGATGATGATGATTATGATGATGATGATGATGATGATGGTGGTGGTGACGATGATGCTGACAATGATGATGAGGATGACGACGATGACGACGCCGAGGACTACGGCAACGATGATGGCGATGACCATGACGATGATGCTGGTGTTGATGATGTTGGTAATGCTGATAACAGTGATGACGATGACGATGATGATGCTGGTGATGATGCGGCGGATTCTGCTGATCATGCTTACGATGGTGCTACAAATTATGATGCTGATGATGACGAGTCTGATTCTGATGATGCTGATGATGATGATGAGGATGCTGATGCTGGTGCTGATGCTGCTGCTGATGCTGCTGATGCTGCTGATGGTGCTGATGACGATGCTGCTGCTGATTATGATGGTGACGATGCTGATGATGCTGCTGATGATGATGGTACTCATGCTGCTGCTGCTGCTGCTGCGGATGCCGTGGCTGATGATGTTGGTGATGATGCGGTTGATGATGACGATGCGGATGTTGATGATGCTGATGTTAATGATGTTGATGATGCTGTTGCTGCTGATGATGCTGATACTGATGCTGATGGTGGTGAGTATGCTGATGATGATGCGAATGATGGTGATGAGGATACTTATATTGATGAGTATGCTAATGATGATGGTGCTGGTGACAATTATGATGATGTGGATGGTGATGTCGATACTCATGATGTTGTTGATGTTGATGGTGACTAAGCTGTTGATGATGGCGATGATGATGCTGCTGAGGATGATGCTGCTGATGCGGATGCTGATGTTGATGATGAAGACGATGATGATGATGCTGATGCTGATGATTATGATCGTAATGCTGCTGACGATGATGTTGATGTTGCTGATGATGATTATGCTGCTGACGGTGCTGCTGCTCATGATGATGCTGCTGATGATCATGATGATTGTTGTGGTGGTGCTGTTGCTGCTGATGATGATGCTGTTCATGACGGTGTTAATGATACCGATCATGTTGATGCTGCTGCTGATGATGATGATTATGCGGCTGCTGCTGATGATGGTGTTGACGATGCTGATGCTGATGATTATGATGATCATGATGATCATGATGATTATGATGATTATGCCGATGATGATACTGATGATGTAGTGATGATGTAATGATGACGATGGCGCTGCTGCTGATGATGATGATGATGCTGCTGCTGCTGATGATAATGATGCTGATGATGATGATGATGAGGATGATGATGATGATGATATTGATGATGATGATGATGATGATGATGATGATGATGATGATGATGATGATCATGATGATGATGATGATGATGATGGTGATGATGATGGTGATGCTGCTGCTGCTGATGATGAAGAGGAGGGTGACGAGCGTTCTGGCCGTGCTGGTGGTGGTGGTGGCTGTGGTGATGGCGATGATGCTGATGATGGGAGGAGGAGGGGGGGCAGGAGGACGAGGAGGAGGAGGTGGCAGACGAGGAGGAGGAAGATCGTGAGGAGGAGGAGCAGGGGGGGGGGGGGACGAGGAGGGGGGAAGAGGAGGAGGAGGAGGAGGAGGAGGAGGAGGAGAGGAGGGGAGGAGTGAGGAGGAGGAGGAGGGAGGAGTGGGGCAGGATGGGGGGAGAGGAGGAGGAGGATGAGGAGGAGGAGGAGGAAGACGAGGAGGGAGGCGGAGGAAAGGAGGAGGAAGAGGCCTAAGGAGGAGGAGGAGGATATGGAGGAGGAGGAGGGAAGGAGGAGGAGAGGAGGAGGAGGGAGGAGAAGGAGCAGCATCAGCATGAGCAGGAACACGAGGAGGGAGGAGGAGGAGCACGAGGGGGACGAGGCGGAGCAGGAGGAGGAGGAGGAGGTAAGAGGAGAGGAAAAAGGAGGAGCGGACGGAGGAGGAGGAGGAGGAAGAGGAGGGGGAGGGGAAGCAGCAGGGGAGGAGAGGAAGAGGAGAGGGGAAATCAAGGAGGAGGCGGAGGAGGAGGAGGGAGGAGGGAGGAGGAGGAGGAGGAGGAGGAGGAGGGGGGAGGCGAAGGAGGAGAAGGAGGAGGAGGAGGAGAAGGAGGAGCAGGCGGAGGAGGAGTAGGGGGCAGCATGCAGAGGAGGAGGAGGAGGAGGAGGAGGAGGAGGAGGAGGAGGAGAGGAAGGGGAGGCGGAGGAGGAGGAGGAGGAGAAGGAGGAGGATGGGGAGGAGCAGGAGGAGCAGGAGGAGGAGGAAGATGAGCAGCAGGGGAGAAGAAGAGAGGAGGAGGAGGAGGAGGAGGAGGAGGAGGAGGGAGGAGGAGGAGGAGGAGGAGGGCGACGACGCAGGGCTACGGCTTCGAGTCGTCGAAGGGCCGCGGCGCTTTCGCGGTGCTTCAAGTGTCCGAGGAGGCCCAGGACTCTCCGTAGGGGTCGGGGGCGCCGTGCGGCCACGACGACGGCGTCCTCCTCCTCCTCCTTTTCCTTCTCTTCCTCCTCCTCCTCTTCCTCCTCTTCCTTCTCCTTTCTCTTCTCCTCCTCCTCCTCCTCGTCCTCCTCCTCCTTCTCCTCCTTCTCATCTCTCCTTCCTCTCCTTCTCCTTCTCCTCGTCGTCGTCGTCCTCCTCCTCCTCAAAACTTCTTCTCCTCCTCCTCTCCTCCTCTCCTCCTCTCCTCCTCCTCCTCCTCCTCCTCCTCCTCCTCGATCCACCTCTTCTATACTCGAGGTACGAGGTTTTGCGCCCTTCTGCCCCTGCTGTAGCCTTGGGGGTCTCTCTCCTCCTTGTCCTTTCTCCCGTCTCCCGTGTCCTCCTCCTCCTGCTTCTGCTCCTCCTCCTCCTCCTCCTCCTCCTCCTCCTCCTCCTCCTCCTCCTCCTCCACCTCCACCTCGTCCTCCTTCTTTGCCTTCTCCCGCTCCATCCGACCTCTCCCCCCCCATCCAGAGGACTGGGAGACTGAGCTCGCCTGGAATCCGGGGATCCTGGACGGGATGCTCCAGGCGACGATCGCGATCAACTGAGCCCGCAGGGAGACCTGGCCCAGCGCCTCCTCCCCCCCTCCTGCTCCGCCTGCTCACGCTCCTCGCGCTGCTTCCGCTCCCATTCGTCTCCCTGCTGCTCCTCCTCTTCGTCCTCCTCCTCCTCCTCCTCCTCCTCATCCTCATCCTCCTCATCCTCCTGCTCCTCCTCCCCCCTTCCCTGTCTGGGGGACGCCATCTGACCACCTCACCCATCCCCTACCAGGCGGATCCTTGGCTGGCTGGGGCTCCGTCTGGACCGGGCTCGGCCGGGCCAGAGGCGGACGGTGCTCCAACCCCGGCCGCCTGCAGAGGCCCCTGGCCGGCCTTCCGCCGGCCCTCGGGAGGCCGAAGAGAGCCAGAGACGCTCGAGGACCTCGGTCCACCACCTTCGATCCTCGCACCTCGAGCATCCCCTGCTCTCTTGGCGTGCCAATGCTTTTTGGCCGGGCGTTTCCGCCTTTTTTCGGGCTCTGGGGCCCTCGCAGATCGATCCGGCCCAAGGAATGACGCAGAAAGATGGGGTCTAGGGCTCCAGGCGCGTTTTTTTTGTTCACGATGTTGCATTTTTTTTCGCTACGTCGGATCTCAGGGTCCGCCTGCTCCTCTTCGCTTTTCTCATTTTCTGACTTTCGGGGTCCTCCCGTTCGTCTGGACGCGGCTCGGACAAGTTGCCAGGATGAATCCTTGGGAGGGTTTTGCGGACCGGTTTTTAGCGGACGTCGGCCGTAGCTCCCGGTCCCCGGCGTCAACGAAAATTTTAGCGGCATTTTTTTCCATCGATTTCGGCCCCCCCCCTCTCTCCATTTTTTCCCTCCCCACATGTGCTCAGCGCACCCAGCATAGCCGCTGTAGTAATTTCGGCCACCGCGGTGGAACCGACGCGACGGCCACCTCCCCTGGCCGCGATGGGCCTCCAGAGGTTTCGAGAGACCCGAACGAGTAAGAAACTCTGGAGATCCTTGCCTCGATCCTGGAACCCCGATCCTCCTCCTCCCCCTCCTCCTCCCGAAGACTAGCACCCCATGCTGGTATCGGCCTCATATTCTCCTCGATGCGAGGCCCAGGGAGTGTTGAAATGAGTATCGAAACATGGACGGGTGGGATAACGCGTGGGGATCTATCTCAAGCTTCGGTCTGACCGTCCGTGCTCGCAGCGCAAACGCCCTGTACATGACCTGACCTTGCTCCCTAGCCAGTTGGCTCCGTGTCAATTCGCCGATTCGAGTAGGGGCGCGTTCTGTACGGTCAGACCTAGGACAGAAGAGAACATCATTCAAGAACATGCGACCGTCCGCCAGCCAAACTGAAGAATATTCGAGGGCACCCTTTCCCAGGGTGCACAAGAACATCCCGCAATACACTACACACATGAGGGTACTCTCCCTCAACCGACCTCGATCTTAGACCTTCATCCGACCGTGCCCGCGGACCTGATCCTCCTCCACCTCCTCCTGTAACCTCGATCCTCCCCCTCTCCTCCTCCTCGAACCTGGATCCTCTTCCTCATCCTCCTCGAACCTCGTCTCTCCTCCTCCTCCTCCTCCTCCTCCTCCGCCCCGAAACTCGATCCTCGAACATCGATCCTCGCGCCTCCTCTTTGTCCTTGCCGGCATCCTTGTTTCTCCCCATCCTCAACCCTCCTCCGCCCCTCCTCCACCGAACCTCGATCCCCGAACCTCAGGGCGTGATTTACCTCCCCCGCTTTCGCTTCCAGGCAAAACCAAGTCATACCACGCGCCTCCTCGTCAAGAGGCCTGACCAGTACGGCTGCAATTTAGCGTCGCTTGGTATCTCTTGGAAGCGAGGGTGGTCAAAAGCGAGGTAGGTTTGTTTGCGCCCTAGAACCCCGATGCTCCTCCTCTCCTGGTTCTCCACAGAATAAGAGTGGCCGGGCGGCCACTGCCGCGCGCAGGGAATGGCCGCCAGCAGGGCCCGGGAGTGGCAGCCCGGGCCCCCCGTCGCGCGCTGCGCTCGCGGGGGCGCCGACGATGCGCGGGCCTCGAAAGGAATGAGCTCCGCATCGTCCTCGTCCGGCTCGTCACAGTTCGCCAGCATCAGGTGCAATCACAATCATCCATGACCATCACTATCCTCATCACCACCGCCGTCATCGTCATCGTTCTCTTCATCGTCTCCGTCACCATCATCCATCCTCATCACAAACATCATATTCGTCAGCATCACCATCATCATCAAGTCATCATTAACACCGTCAACATTGTGATCACCATCATCATATTTATCACCATCACCATCTTCATCACCACCATCAATTTCATCATCACCACCATCATCACCACCATCATCATTCTCACAACCATCATCATCATCATCATCAGCCGCATCCACATCAGCATCATCATCAGCATCATCATCACCATCACCATTCCCATCATCATCATCATCATCATCATCATCATCATCATCATCATCATCACAATGATCGCCATCACCATCATCATCAGTATCAGCACCATCGCCATCACCATCACCATCATCATCATCATCATCATCATCGTCATCATCGTTACCATCAGCAGCGTCATCATTATGATCAACATCATCCTCGTGATCATCATCACCATCGCCATCACTCCCACCATCACTCTCATCATCACCACCACCGTCACCGCCCGTCACCGTCACCATCACACTCTTCACCACCATCTTCACCACCACCGACACCACACCACCATACTCATCATCACCATCATCACCGCCCTGCCCCACTCCGTCTCCGCCCTCCTTGACCCGCGCAGGTGGTGGCTGCGGATGCGCAGCCGACTGCAGGCATCGCCATGCAGCATTTGCACTGGGCCCGGATTGCCCCTCCCCGTTCGCCGTCCCCATCCTCGGGGACTGACGTGGCTGCCGCCACCGCGTGCGCCCCCTGGCGCGCCGGCCGCCCGGGAGCCGAGGAGATGCCAGCACGGGCCGAGGCGTGCGGATTGGCGACGGGCCCTGCTGCCGTGCAGTCGGCGCGCGCTCCGTCGCCCCGTGGAGCGGCAGTGCCTTCTTGTTCCCGCGGGGGCCTTTCCCCGATCTGTCGCCCGCGCGCCAGATCGAGATGGCGGAGGAAGCGGGAGGCGGGGAGGAAGCTTTCCTCCCTCTGCCACAAGTGCGCCTCGCTCCATGACCTCTCCCTGCCCTCCTCCCTTCCTGCTCCTCGCTCTTCGTTCGTTCTCCTGCCCCCCCAGCCAGTCACTTGGTGCCGATCCACTCTGGATCGAATGAGCTGGCTTCGAGCTGCGTGGCTCAGGAGCACACAAGCTGCTCGTCTCGACGCCCATCGGTTACCGCGCTTCGTCCCCTCATTCTGTGCCCGAGGTTTCCGACGTCTGGAAACTGGCAAGGCGGAGTTTGTTTGCATGGTTCTCTGCCTGCTGGGGCGAGGACGGTCAAACACCAAAGCCAAGATCTGGCAAGACTCAGTTGTCTGGGAAGGGGTCGGAAGCTCGTGAGATCGCTCCAGAGCGTTCCGAAACGCTCTCGACCGGCCGCGGCGCCTGATGCATCCGTCAGACCCGTCGGCTCTGAGAGATTCCCATCCCGACTGTGTCTTCTCCCTGCGGTCGTTCTACAGTCAACCATGATAGCAAGGATGGGGCAACTTCCCAAGGCCACCCTTGCATCCTTGCCCCTTCGGCATTCGGTATCCTTCGGCAGTCTGCTGTGCTCCGCACGGAACACGTCAACATGGCGTTCCAAGCCTCGGATCGAGCGAGGGGGGAAGTGAGAAGGGGCGGGCCTTCTGAGAAGGCTCAGAAGTCCCCAGGACTTCTGAGAAGTTTTCTAAACCTTCCCCGAAGACAGAAACAACATCTCAGAAGGCGCGTGGACTTCTGAGAAGTCCCGCCGCCTTCTGAGGAGGCCTTCTCCTTCTCATTTCCCCCACTCGCTCGCCGCCGAAAGGCCCTTGCATCCTCACCGCGCATCCTTACTCTCCTGGTCGAGTGCATCGAGAGCTCGCGGGTGAAAAGGAGCTGACCCGGGGTGCGCTCTGGCCAGAGAGTCTTGAGAGGAACCCGGCCGTGGCGACGGGAGGCCTCCTGGGCCCAAGCAGGGCCACGAGCCTCGAAACGCCTCGGGCCATCTAGCAGGCCGCGTTTTCCTTGTCCGGGGGGGAGGTCAGAGGAGGAAAGGCACCCATGCCTCTACCCTTCGGCCGCTTTCCCCTTGTTGGGCCTCCTCGGAGGATCTCGTCGCCACCGCTGGATTCGCCTCGAAGTTCTCGTCAGAGCGCACCCATGGCGAGGCCGGGGAGTAGCGGTATTGGTACACCTTAGGCGATGCTTAGGAAAACTTAAATTTTTGGCCAGGGTCTCGATTATTCTTAATGTTTCAACGTAAATCCTAAGATTGTAATAGAAATTTTGGGTTTTTAGTCAAGTTCTGAGACCATGAATTTCTTAACCCATGATTTCTTAACCATTTCGCAAGGTGTACCATTTGGTTTCTCCAGTGTGGGGGGGGTGGGGGGCAGGTGTCGGAGGTCTGGCGCCGAAGCCGCCCCGGTCGCGATGGCGTGGCAGGCCCGCCAGCTGCTTGCGGGCGCGTTCCCGCTGCTCGTCAGCCCGCCGAAGGCGGATGCGGCAGGCCGTCGGGGATACCCGCAACGCACGGCCAGTCCGCGCCGTTCGAAGAAGAAGAAGAAACGCCACAAACATTTATTTTTTGTTCTCCGCGCGAATTTCTTGCATCTGCGCTGGCCCCCCCCCCCCCGGCGACGCTTCCGGCGCCGCACCTGGCGCGCTCCGCGCGCCAGGGAGGGGGTCCAGCGCAGGTCCAAGAAATCCGCGCGGAGCGCCAACAGTTTGTTTTCATTGAGTTTTTTCTTATCCTAGTCGTGCCGACTCGGCGGCGACCCCAGCGCGGGCGTTCGAGGTTGAACGCCAGCCACGCGCAGAGGGGGGCAGGGGGAGGGGGGACGGCTTCTGAGCAGCACCATTGCTTCTGAGAAGGCGCGGGTCTTGTCTCTAGATGTAAGGCCGGTACCTTCTAAGACGCAGTCTCGTTCTAAGAAGCGTTCCCCCCTCCCCCTACCCCGCTGTGCGCGCCGTCTAACGCCGCCAGTGGCCCGGAGTCGGCCAACATGGGACGACCTGGCGATCGAAAAGCAGCCGATCGTCGTTCCAGGTTGAGCGATCTGCGCCATGTCAGAAACCACCGCGCCGGTTGTCACAACACTGACCCACCGTAGAGGTGGCCAAGCAGCATAAACATACATGTGCGGCGCTCCGCGCGGATGTATTGGATCGGCCCTGGGTCTCCTTGGCGACGCCTCCGGCGCCGGCCCTCGCGCGCTCCGTGCGCCAGGGAGGGTGGGTCCAGCGCCGATCCCAGGAATCCGCGCGGTCTTCCGACAGTTTATGTTTATGCGCTTTTTCATCCTCTGGTTTACTCGGGGGCCCCAAGGTTTGCACCAACACCAATATCGGCGGTTGCCTCCACCGAGGGAAGGTGATCCCGATCTCGGTAGTAGTGTTACTATTCGGGCTTCTGAGGTTGCCGAAGTATCTGATTGCGGTCGGCCTATCCCGACACCGTGCCTGGGCTGTGGTTGAGAGGCCTTTTGGATGCACATGGGAAGACTCTGGGGACCTTTACAGGGGTCTTGGTGGCTTCGGAGGGCCCCTTGGGGCCTCTTGGGGCCTCTTGGAGCGCCTTGGGGGCCTCTTGAGGCCTCTTGGGGCGTCTTGCTGGAGCCTCGGGAGCCTCTGGGGGACTCTTGGGCCCATCTTGGGGCGGAGGGTTCGAGTTGTCCTATTGTGTTCTCGTTCTTGGGCCCCTCTTGGGGCCTCTTGGGTGACTCGGCCGTCTTGGGAGCCTCTTGGGCCGTCTTGGGGCCGTCTTGGGGCGTCTCGGGCCTTTTTGCCAGCGCTGGAAGCTAACAAAAAAACTAGAACGCTAACTAACATCTGTCAGCAAGCTAAGGGGAATCAGTAAAGGTTGCCTCTTGGGCTCTTTTTGGGATGCTCTTGGGGCCCCCTTGGAGCTTCTTGGGGGCCTCTTTGGCCGTCTTGAAACTCTAAAGTGAGCTGGGTGTTTTGCATGTGAGTGGGAACGAGCGTGCATCCGCGGTTGCTTGGCTCAAAACTGCCGGCCGCCCAGATCTGACTACACCTCAGCGCGAGGTGTACTTTTTGCCATCGATGCCAAAATTGCTTGAGATGGCTCGCCTCCTACTACTGGGACTATCGTTGCTACGGTACAACATAGCTGGAGCAAGGCTTCGCCTAAGGCGAAGCTGCTGGTTGGGTCCCCCAACCTTTTTTTTTTTTGTTCTTTCCAACATGTAGCGGAGTTGGCCTCTGGTTGTCAGTTCTAGTTCTACTCTTCAGCATCCACGGCAGTATCTGGTGGACTACTGACGTGGTGAAATATCAGGGTGCAGTGGCTTTGCGCGGAGGAATGTATATAACTACGCAACATAGCAAGGCCATTTGCAGTGACACTTCTGCCTACGCGGAGGCCTCTTACTTGCGTCCTACATCCCTGCGCGACTACACTCCTGAAGTCCACCCACCTACTCCAAGTGGAGTCTTCTTCGAATACATAATGCATGGAAACATGCGATACGACATTGTGCCGCTTCCACCCCCGCGCAGGCTTACGACCACATACCGCAAACCCCAACCGACTACATCCGACTACGACCTGCGAGGCCATTGGATTGGTATTCTCATTTTTGGGCTAACATGGGTCGCTATCGGGTGTGCGGTAGGACAAATGCGTGGCGTACAACACAAGAACGACCGGCCTCCATTGAGACCCGTCCGGTCAAGTACCTTACCGCGAATTCGTCCGCGAGGTGTATGCCAAGATCAACGTGACCACAAGCAACATGGCGCCCTCCCAACAAGCTGCAGCTTTGCAGCGAGGCTTGGGGGGCCTCGCACGGCCCATAGCCATGAGAGTTCCCCCAGCAGTTATAAATGTCGGCGTGAACATAGGTGGCCGCCATGCCGATGGCGCCACCTACCACCTACATCATGTTCCTTTTTAAGTGCGAAGTTTGAGAACCTACAAGAGGAACGCCAACTCAACTCTGGTACAGCTCTGATTGGCTTCCGAGTCCATGCGGGGGAACGGACCGTCCAGACTTTGGCACGCTTCGAGATAGCCCGCTATGAAGATGAAGCGGCAGCCTTTAACATCCCCAACTTCCGAATTCTAACAGTTATTCTATTCGGGGCCCTTGGAGCGGGGACATAGCGTGCACAGCAACTCCTGCAGCCACTAAACCACCGCATACCGAGGGGCCAGAAACAGTTCGACTCTCTACTGGAACGCGCGAGGTCATCTGCTTACTTTGCTGAGAGAATCCCTGGCAATATTGGTGGTCATTTATCAGTCACAGTCACCGAACCGAGACCTTCCACGTTGAGGCAAACGCAGGGCAACTTGCTAATGACGTCTGGAATGACGATCCGCAATCAACAGATACCATTACACTACTGGCTCAGAATGGTGGTTCGGCCTCGGGGTCGCAAGACTGCTTGGCCAGGTTTCGGGGGCCGCCCGACGTGGTGGCCCCCGCGCAAGCCGCAGCCCTAATGGGCTCAGCGGGGCAACCTGCTGTGTCCGACTTCGGCCCCGGTGCCGGCACCGACGCGTCTTCGGATGACGAGACTACTGCCCTTGACGACTCCGATGTGCCTACGTACCTCACGGAAGAACAACGGGCGCAAGTGTTATTCTTAGGATGCCAGAAACATAAACGCAGTAATGAAGAAGCCAGTTCGTAAAGCACGGCGCATCGTCCGACGGGCGCTCGAAGGAAAAGGCAAGGGTCGAGGCAAGGGCAAGGTAAGTGGCGGCGATTGCATGGCAGAGGCATGCTAGCATTCCTAGCATCCCTTACCGGGCCACAATATGAAGAGATATTCCTAGGTGCAGGCAGGTAGGCATACATCAGGAAAAGGTAAGGGACGTTGTGAGCCCGAAGGATGCCATCGGTAAAACTATGGAGTGTGACATATGCCATAGCGCGCATCACTTTCGCCGCGAATGCCCTCAGGGCGATGGGGGAGGCAGAGGTCCGTTGATGCATCTGGCTCAAACTGACTCGGATACACAGAATGGTGACTGGGGTTCCTTTTGGCCGACCCTGCCGATAGCTTAGTTGCAGTCGTTAACTTCATGGTTGCCGGATACTTGAGTGCTAGTATGTCTCTCGAGAATTATGCCGGCGGGCTGTTCGAGGAGGCATTCGCTGGCCGCAACGATATCGATCTGGCAGACTGGCTGGGCATATCCATCGAGGGGCAACCTGCCGATCTTGCGTTTGTCGAGAGTTTCTACATGCCCGCCGAAGGAGATGACGAACTGGCGGGGGCACCCGCGGATTCAGATGCCACTGTTCCTGCGACAGAGGGGGACATGCAGTTGATGCTGCATCTTCGGGTTATTGGCAATCCGACAAACATGAAATTGAGTGACGATGACCCTTCGTGGGGGAAACCTGCGAGATGTTAGCGATCTCTCTGAGCGCATTCAGCGTGAGCTCGGCCGCGACGAAGGATTTCAACGTGCATTCGCAGCTTCGGACCGCTCCGTGAGTCGCGGGGGGCGATCGGCAAGCCGCCAGTCCTGGAGACGCAAGTATCGCGCCGACGACGAGGGCGAATAATGGGGAGATGCCGCGCGTCCGGCACGTCGCGGTCGGGCCCGCAGTGGCCCCCCCGACCGTGCGCGCGCGCTCCAGCGGCGCTCGCTCTAGCGGCTCTCAGCGCCCTCATCCTCCGCATGCGAGGAAGCCAAGGACCCCATCCATGGATGGTCATTAGACCTGGTGCCCCCCCGAGGAGGGGGCGAAAGCGGGGGCGCCCGCCTCCGGGGGAGGGGCCTCGCGAAGAATATCCAGAACACGAAACAAACAGCGCCTCGTTAGCTATTCGGACGCTGGGTTGGCTCGCCAGCACATAGACCCATATACAATGCAACAGTGGTTTGGCAAGGCTTGGGCGGAGCACCACATTCGTCGCAGGTATTCCTCGCAAGGTTGATTGACATTTAAAAGGCAAGGTGTCACGAGCAGAAGAAGCCCGTGCCAAGCGCGACCGCAAGGGCCATCATCGGAGAACGGACACTTTACCGAGGCGTTGTTTGCACATGCTTCGAGCATGCCGAGCGCGGGCTCGGCTGCCCCATGAGAAGCCCATCAAGGGGCCCCAACTTCCGCGAGACACCGCGAGTCTGGTCTCACGGTGATGGCCGGGGTTATTGTACCGATCCAAATGCAACGCCGTGCAACGAGCAGTTGACGGATGACGACTACGACCAAGCTACAGCCCAAGAAATATCCCAGTCTTTAAGGACATGGCATCATCTTTCACCTGTTCATTACTTAGAGATTTCCATCCGTTATTATAATGCGGGAGAACTTGCTTCGCCCAAACCAGAAGACGACCAGCAATGATCTGATGGAGCTGAAGATATGGCCGAAGCGGTAGACCCCGCGGCAGAAGCTCCTGCAGGGTACGCCTCGGGTTACTCCGACGCCCTCTCCACTGTCACGGACGTCACTTACGATGTGGACATCCCCATTGACCCCTGGGTGCATCGCCGCGAAAGACATGGATTTTTACCGAGAATGATGAGTCGTCTATCGTGCTGGATCTGTAGGTTGGGTAAAGGCCAGAATTAAACGAAGGCTCAGCTCTGGCAAACATGACCTGACCGCTAGGGGAAAAAGGCTACTATCGGAAAGATGGCACTCATAAAGCCTGATGGTGAGGACCTTAACCCTGGCAGAGGGCCCGTGCGATATGGACCATAGATACCCTCGGGGGCAACGCCGAAAGCACCTCCTCCCAAGCTGAAGACATATCCACCTAATGATATTTCCCCATCTTCGGATTCGTCGCGTCAGTCTAAGTCACTCGGACCTGATCAGCTCGAGGAAAAGCCCAGACTATCCCAATCCTGGATATCGCAGGCAACAGCGACCTGCGGGGCCACCTGCTGATCGACGTCGACCCAGAGGACTAGCAGTGGCCGCCGCAGCAGCTGCATTTCAAGGCGCCAGCACTCCTACTCCGAAGGGCCCCGGGCCACGCCGCGGCCCTACACCTGGCCGGGCGCGCAGGGCTGGCTGGACGCCGACGCTGGAGGGATCATCAAGGGATGCTTCTTCATCGCGGCGTGGTGCCGATAAGAGGCCATTGGAAACAAAGGCATCAGGGGCAGCGCCCAAAGACAAGAAGTGCGAGTACTACAACATCAATGAGAGGAAACGTCAGGATTTCGACATCAGTACCCCGCCGCGGACCCCTTCGGACGCCCAGGAGGTCCGCAGGCGCTGCCTCGTCATCGGCAGGTGCCCGCGCACCTGCAGCATCGGCAGCAAATCAGAGTTATGCGGGGCAACCTGCTCTTACGTTGGAAATGCCCGTTGAATGCCGACACTACTGGGCCTGTATGCGCTCCACTAGGCGTCTGCAGATCAACCCAGCATATCGCCCCCGTAATGATGACGGGTCTGATCGATGCATCGCGGTGGAATGCGATGTCCAGGATACCGCCGTCGTTGCCGATGAGGGCGCTCGCGCGCGCAAGGTTGCCCTTAATATCCTGCGTGGGCGCCCTGCGCTCGCGTATCTGTTCGAGAAGACCGGCTTGATGGGAATCCTTAAAGCAGACAGGGTTGCTGGTGACCTATGAGGAATAGCGCTGCTGCTCACAATGGCTTACCACTGCTACTCGTCACGAACCGTTTCGCAACAACTACCTCTCTGACAGGCTTCTGAGAACAGTACCGTCATTCGACGTATTCGATGGACGCGCGGAGCTCTCAGAGCTGCTTAACAAGTGGCCACCTGAGGGATGTGATCGTTGCCGCCCCGAACACCTGCAGACTCTCCGGCGTCACCCCAGCAGCTGCCATAGGGCATATCAGGCATTGGCTGTGCTGAACTTGATTGGCATGGTCGTCAACGCTGGGATGCAGAAGAACAGGCTCCATATCAAGAGGTGCAAGTTCACGACTGAGATGTACGAGACATATTTCATACGCGCAAGTAATGGACACATCAGTCCTGGCATGCAATGCCCTGCGTCACTGTGTATGAGGACAACTGGTTTGACTATTCCAGGTGCACCTCGTTAATTCCCTAATGGGAAAATATCCCGAATGTACTTCGCATAGAGCTGTCATGCCGTGCCGACGACATCATCAAGGGAAAAGGCAGACCGTTTGTTCATGTTTGCTCATATCTACCGGGTGGCAACAGGCTCCAGTCCGGCCTGCGCGTCGACTCCGGAAAATTGTTTATGGTTTGTATGAAATTCTTGCGATTTGATAATATTGCTATTTGGCGCTCGGCAGATGATATTATTATGTTGGCAGGCCGGAACGGCAGAATTCCTCCGCCACGCATCGTCCAGCTTGTAGGCATTCTGCCCAACGATAGGTGCAGGTATAACCGCGCGGGACATGTGTGGGTCAATCCCTTGTACCTGTGGGACAACGATCAGACATATCCGAGAAGTGGTCTTTGCATCGACGATGTGTGCGAATTTCAAAATGATGCATCATCGTTGAAAGATTGGTTTATTCCAAATCCCTCCTAGAATTTGAAGTATCCCGACCCGACGCCTATGCAGGAGGTCGATTCCTGTGCGGTATTTATGCTGCAAGAAGGGTACCAAGCGGGGGCACCTGCAGGGGGATCTGAGGGATCATGGATTCAGGTCCAGAGCGCGGACGTGACTGGTGTGACATCGAGTGGAATTTCTCCCACCGACATGCTGTGCGCCAACGATCTGTGGCGTGTCCAGACGCAGCAGTTGCCAGAGCCCGGAGGGCAACGTGCGTCGTTAGCACATATGAGTCGGGCCGCAACTCCATTTAGGGACTCCTCAGAGTGCTGGGAGCACCAACAGCCTAGAGACAAGGCTCCAAATCATTCGGATGGACCCGCAGCTGCACCAGGCTTTGCAGGCGACATTTCCGTTCGCATCGCCGCGTCCACATTCGGGGCAACCTGCTTCCCCTGACCACCACGCTGCACGGAGGAACGAGAGTTTGTTTGGTCAGCAAGAGTGGATGTACCGGCAGATGCGCGAAGCCGCGCAGAGCATGCGCAGGGGCGGCATCGACGTCCCCTGCGATAGCTGGACGCCGCCTTGGGAGTATGTCCTGGACCCGAATCCATCACCGGACAACCCCAATAGGTACGGATACGTGCCAGCATTTTCCAGTCACCCGACATACGATCCGACAGCTGCATGGCGCCCTACAGCACCACCGATGGACTCCCCATTTTATCCTGACTACCATGCCCAGGTGACGGATAACCCTTGCGTGGGAACGCAGCCGGAGAGTCCGCATGCACGGGCGACAGCCGACGATTTCTATCAGTCTCAGTTGACGCGCGGCTCTGGCATTACGTCAGGTGTGCCGGGCCGGATTCCTCAGTATGGATATGTGGCTACCCTGATGGACTCAGATGTGACTCAACAGGCTCCCGGCCTGGTAGCGCCCTCGTCCATGGGGGAGTTGCGCCCGGAGATGCTGGCCGTTCACGAGGTGCAACAGGCCAACATCTCAATGCAATTGGCCCGCCAGCGTCGCAATCGCGAGCGTCGGGCGAACAGGATGCTGGGTCGCGCGGGGCAACCTGCTGCTCCAATCACAGCAGGGGCGCCTGCATTTAACCTGGCAGCACTTGCAGCCATGCAGCCACCGTCGGCCCCACCGATCCAGCATGAGGTTGGTGAAACTACCCTGGAGCGCCAGACGCGTATCGGGCCATCGGCAACGCCGCTGGTCATCAGCGACGGTGACTTTAAACGAGTGTGCAGCGCCTTGTCCACTTCACGCATCGCGACAAGGTCTGGGGGCTTCAGTGTGGTCACATATTCCATGCGCAGTTCTGGGGCCGAGTTGCGCACGCTCATGCGGACAGACAGCTGGCTGGCACTATGGGCGGTGCTGGAACTGAGGCACCCTGCGCTATTTGCAAGGGCGTTGGTCGAATCACAGCTGAGTTTCAGCATGCCCTTGCTGGAGATCAGGATGCAGCAAATCGCCATGGGGAAAAACTCCGAGCGGCTAGCGAACTCAGGGGCCTTCGCGAAGAGCTTAACCGCATCTGCACCACGCCCGCACATGCATGACAAGTATCCTACGGCCTGGACTTTCGAGAAGAACCCCATTACAGAGGAGGCGGCTTGCGGATGCATGAACGTCCTCGCGTCTCTGACAAGGGACGATTGGGCGTTGGAGCAAAGGCGCCGCAAGGGTATGCGTGGTACGACGCTGTCTGAGGTGCCAGGAATAACCGGAAAACGCCATGAACTGGCCCTGGCCGCGAAAAGTGGGCCATCGTGGATGGAATGCTGACGATTCTTCTGGACATCGGCAGCAACGTCGACAGGATTGGTCTAAAAACGGTACAGACATTTGAACGGGTATCCCGCTCCCATGGCCACGACATCAAGAAGCTGAACCTGACGAAGAGGCTCTGCGTGTCGGGGGTGGGACCTGGTGCCGCTGCATGCGACAAGTCCTTGCGCTGCAAAATTGCGCGCAAAGAAAAAGGAGATCCGGCGGGGGCGCCTGCTGTGCCGAAACATGAGATCTACTCAGCTAACGTGGTTGAGGGTTCAGGGGCAAATCCCCCTGCTATCTTGGGTCTGAGGAGTATGTCTAACATGGGGGCTATCCAAATCCTGGAGCAGGGGCGCGAGAAGATGGCCATCCCCGGCTCTGATATATACAAGCTCCTCCTTGGGAAGGGTGCCGGAGCATATGATTGGATGAAAACGCTTTCTGGGCACCTGGCGCTCAAGGTCGACGAGTGCGGGGCCGCAACTGAGGACAGAAAGTCGATGTCGTTTACTATTGCGGCCAACCCTCACTGCGAGGATGCCCCGCTGCTCGTCGCAGAGGCAGCTGGCGCAGAGGCAGCTGCGGGGCAACCTGATTTGAGTAGCGCGGGGGCACCTGCTACGTGCGATGCTCATGCATGTATGATGACACAGGATACCAAGGGCGTCAGCTTCTCCATTAACGAGGAGACGCTTGCTTTCACGATCCAGTCTTTGGCCAATAACACTTTGAAAACCTGGCGTCGTAGGAATACGTCCTTCGGGGCTATCCCCGCGCCGGCCGACCAGGACTTCGCCGTGCGAAACTTGAAGGCGAAGGTTTATCAGGCCATCTACGAGGAGGGCAATAAGTGGATGCCGCCCGACGCGAAGGCAGGGGGACCCGCGGAAGGGGATGATGCCGCTGAGAAGTTTGATATGTTTACTTCGAGCAGCGGCTCTGCAGCGCAGCATGGCGCGGGCATTTGGGCGCCCCCAACGCTTGAAAATGAGTGGCGGGGCCAGGCGCGCGCCGCGGCCACCTGTGCTTGCTCCGACAGGCCGAACACTCAGGTTCTGTCATCAGCGCGGGGAAACCTGCATTCCTTTTCTCAGGCGCCGGCTGTGCGCGCCAGGGACTTTGGCAAGCCCGGCTGCGCGGCTGCCAAGGGCAGCAGTGGGCCCGGCTGTGTGGCCGCAGCAGCAAATGAACGCTCATCGCATCATCATCATTCTCGTGCACTTGTCATAGAGGACATGTGGTCAGCTTGCGCTGAACTCCGAGCTCGTGGTTACATGTGTGACCGCATCACAGTATTTGGGTGCTCTACTCTCGAGGGATTATCCATTGCTGCGGGTGGCAACGCCCGCTGACTGGCACGTTAGGTTACCTGGAAAGCGGGCAGGGCCACATTATCAACGCGTCCAAAATTTGATGACTGAGGCTCGGGCTCTACGTATGTTCATTGTACTCGTGGGGCCGCAATGTTATATCTGGAAACAGGGTCCCATGCGAGATGCCGTTGAAAATCTCGACTTGCAGGTCATGCGTATGCGACGCTGCCGTTCCGGTCTGAAATACGACCATCCAAGTAAGTTGCCTAGCGGATCAGATCTGCAAGTGGCAACTACCTACACGCGCATCCCAACCAACTTGTGGAGATGCACGTGTCAGACTGCAGGGACACCTGCCCAACTTGCTTAGCATGAATTGGACTGGCATGGCCAAGGCGCTCAGCAGGCATAATGGCGCAACAAAGCATTGGCTATCATGACCGCAAGATTGATTGATCAGATTGATTTACACAAGACCAAGAGAAACAACGCGAGTGCCGTAACCTCAGCATTCACACGCGAGTAGTTCAAGGAGCTCGTACTTACGTTCAGTCTCCGAAGAAGGGCCCTAAATGGGACCATGTTGTAAGAAGGGTAACGATGAACCTGGGCGACAATCAGATGATGCATGACGTCGAGATCCAGGGCCAGCCTATTGAGTGCACTTACAATGCGCTGTTACCGAATGGTATAACAAACATTCGTACTCGGTTGTACTGGGGGCCGCCAGAAACGGCTCTCATCGGACAGGGGGACCCGCGACCACGCCCAAGGTGGGTTGCGTTCGTCGGCGGCGATCGCCCCCCTCCCCCTTCGATTGAGCGTGGCCGCTTGCCCCCCTCTATACCCGAATTCCCGACGCTAAGTTCAGTTGATATTGAGTAGCAGACAGCACTACTGACCGATGCCCGAATCAAGCAAAAAGCAAAACAGACAGCCGACAAAGCAGCGGGCATCAAGCCACGCAAGATAACCAAGGTAGTCGAAGAAGGCGGCGACTACTGCGGGAATGACTTCGAATCATGAGGAAACACCGTAAGACACTTTAACATAAGTTGTTGCGCCCTCCTCGTAAAGGCCGCGCATTCTCTCGTACGGCGATGTAGATTTCGCAGTTTCGGGGGTGAATAATTTTCAAATAATGGGCGTCGTGGGCGGCGCGAGGAAGGTTGAAGTGCGCCCTCTACTGGGCGCGGTGCAGACTGAGTGGAAGACGCTGCGGTTTCTGGAGAGCTCTCTGTGAAACAAGCGCGGGCGCTGAACAAATCGCGACGTAGGAGGCCGAGGTAGGAGGCCATGCAAACGCGCGCGGGGGTCATAACGCGGTCGATCGCATTTCTGCCCCTCGGCCATCGGAGAACTAAACTTCGGGAAGAGGTCAAGTCGATCCTCCTCCCCCTGCCCCCCCCCCTCCTGTTGCCCCCCCTCCCAACGAGGCCGGTCGGCCTTGTGGGCCTCGCGAGGCCGGTGGGCCCCATGAGCCCTACGAGGTCGACGAGCCTTGCGAGCAGTTCAGGCTGCGCTCTGCGCGGGCCTTAGGCTGCTTGAAGCCCGTGTGAGAGGCCGACGGGCCCTGTCTATCCCTCGGTCGATCGCGCGCAGGAGCTCCGTGACCCCTAGGGGCCCGCTGAGCTGCATGGGCATTGTGACCCCATGATCCTTCTGACGGTGACCCCTGCGAGCCCTGCAGTCCCCGCTAGGGCGTCTCAGCCCTGGCGGGCGCAATGCGGCCGATGGGCCTTGTCAGCCTTCTGGGGCCGATGGCCCCTATGAGCCCAGTAGGCCGACAGGTCCTCAGAGCCCGATGACACCGATAAGCCTGATGAGCCCGATTGGCCGATTGGCCCTCTGAGCCCCATAAAGCCTGGCCCCGTCGCGAGGCCCATGCGGCATGGGCAGCGCGTCCTGGGAGGCCGATGGGCCATCTTAATCCTACGAGGCCTCTTGGTCGAGTGAACGCAAGAAGGCCGACTGGCCCTGTGGGCCCTGTGAGGCCTTGCTCATCGCGACGCTCACGCCGCCTTCGCACGTGCCCATATGGGACCAATGGGCCCAATTGGAACCTATGAAAATCGATGAAGGGGCTTTTAATGGGCTTTTAAAGCGCCGCTGGATGAGCACCATGGTGAGCCTCAGGGAAAGACCCTGGAGGAGCTCCTGGAGGAGCTGCTGGTGGAACCTTTGGATGAGCCTCTGGACGGGCCTCTGGAAAGCTTTTAAAGAGTTTTTGGAGAGTCCCTGGAATAATTCAGAGGATAACAGAGAACACTTGAGGGGAGCCACGGGGGCAGCTCCTGTGGGAGCCTGCGAACGAGGCCCTGGGCGAACCGCTGTGGGAGCCCTTGGAGGGCCCTACGGGCGACGCGGTGGCCTTTGATTGCGATGGGGGGCCGGCCGCAAGCGCGCGCCTTTGGAAAAGCACCTGGAGGTCTGGGGGGGGCCCTCTGGAGCAGACTCTGGAGAGCCCCTGGGGGGGCCTCAGGGGTGCTGCTGGGGAATTTATGGCGGAACTCTTGGACGAGTCTCTGGAAGGGGCGTCCTGGGGAGTTTCTGGAAGGGCCTCTGGAGGAACCTCTGCAAGAGCCTGCGTATGAGCACCCATGGGCAGCTTCTGGAAGAGCATCTCCTGAGGCATGTGACAGGACCCCTGGAGGCGCCTCTGGTAGAGCCTCTGGTGGAGCCTCTGGAGGAGTTCCCGGGCGATTTCCAAGAGAGCCTTGGGAAGGCTTCAAGAGAGCGCATCGCTTTCCTGCTTCCCCCCAAGCGTGCCGTCAGTTTATTGCGGTAGGGGGTGCCCCTTCGGGGGGTGCTCATTTGTCAACTCAGCCGCCCTCTGCTCTGCCTCATTCCGCGTGCCCACTCCCTCCCTCCATCCTCGCCCCCCCCTCTCCCTTGTCCAGGCCCCCCCCCTTTCCCGCCCCCCCACCCCCCTCTGCCCCCCCCCCCCCCCCCCCCCTTCGCCCGTGATGCCCCCCCCCTCCTCCGCGGCGGCGGCGTCTGTCCAGGGGGCGAGGGCGGCTGCGTTGAAGATTAAAAGCGCGCGCGACTCTCATTTGCACAGGCCCCGCGCGCAATGGCAGCGGGGCGCCGTCGCCGCCAGCCGCAAAGGACTACGACGCCGAAGGGGATCGCGCGCCGAGCCCGCTGCGCATCGCGCAGGGCACAAGGTAAGTCCTAGGAGTCCGCAGCACGCGACTGGGCACTGTGCGCGAACATCTTCTGCGCGCCCTCACGAGATGCCAAGGGGCGCGTCTAGCGGGCGCAGCCTGGCGGCAACTCGCGGCCCCTACCCGCCCGGATAACATCGGCGCAATCTATGCTGCGCGCAACGCAACACCAGGTGCGACGCAAGCAGTGGGCGACCCCAGACAACCGCCCCGCCCAAGGGTGCGGTGCGATGGCGGGAAGACCTTTAAACGTTATGTTTACAGTTTTTCTTTTTTCTTACCAGAGGTCTCGGATGTAGTGCGTAGCACCGACGGCCCCCTTGGCTCCGACACGGAAAGCGATGCTGAAGAGTAAACCCTCATCACATTATTTGCGGGGCTACTTGCTGAATCCTACGCGCACGCACCCCCCATAATCCCAACGTGTTGCTGTGGGCGACGCAAGGTTGACATGTTGGAATTGTGGAGGAAGTGGGTGCGTATTGCAGCTAGCATTCAGCCGAGGTTTGCCTTCCGGGGGAAACTTAGACAAACGCTCGTACGCTGACCTTGGAGACGAGGATGTCCAGGATGCAGTGATGCACGACCTAGACGTGCGCTTCTTCAAGGTTGTCATACTGCAACCCAACTGCAGAAATATTGGAATACCTTCATATTTCAGCTTCCAAGTCAACTTCGGTACTTGGCATGAACACCACAAAGAAGATCTTCCACATTTCAAGTTCTGTGGCAAGGTTGCCATATAATGACATTCGACGGTTTTACTCACGAGAGCAACCAGCGGGTACTTGGGTACATCAGATACCACCATGGACCACATTGGCCAAATGCAAGGGCACTTGCATGGTGCATATGGTCCAGTGTACTACCAGTTTACGTGATTCGCATGGAGTATTTTCATGCGAAAACTGACCGATATCATGGCCAACCACCGGTTTGACCTGCACTTCTTGAACGATGACGATGCGCTGGTCATCATCAACATGCGTTGGTATGTGACCAAGAACTGCCCATGGCTGCACAGCATTCTTCAACAATGCAGTCTCTTCTCGTCGACGCAGTTCAGGTCGCGCACGATCTGTTCCAGGTAAACCGTGATCCCTTGCATGGTTACTCTTACTCCTCCACCGTGCTAGTCACCAGCGTGAGGGGACATGTTTTGGAGGATCTTAGTATCCCTCGACAACCCGACGGGTCGATCACGAGACCGCTTTCGGGAGGGCTAGGGTGTCTTGCATGCGCGGATAATGTTTGCGCGCGCCCTCCTTTACATGGCAGAACCCCATGAATTGCAGGTGAACTGATAAGGAAGACTATCATTGGGAATGTCCGAGCTGTAGGAAGAACTACGGCCAGAACGAGCCTGGACATGTACGGGCACCTGGCAAATTCAAGTTTGCCAAATCTTGGAAGCTGCCCGACAATCACGGACAGGTACCGCGAGCTCCTGCCGAACCAGCAACGCCACCACCCGAGGCACGAGCCGCGCCACCACTTGTGTGGCTACGAGCACCAAGACTCGGCTCTAGAGCCGGGGGTGCCAGCAGCCACCGCATTACAGTAGGCAGACATGCCGCTGAACTTGCTGCAGGGCAACCTGCCTCGAGAGGAGCTGGGAGTTCGGGTGGCCGCATCCGGCTGCCGCAGGTCAGAGTCAGACGTGGCCGACAGCAAGGAGGATATCCACCTCCACCGCCACCTGCGGGTAGCCCTGCTGCACGATCGCGACTTACAAATTGGTTCAGGTTCGACGTACAAATCAGTCTACACAAGTTACGAAGCCTTGACCCAAGCGTGGTTACACGCGAGCTGCGGAAGCTACGCTTGCGTTGGTTCCATGCGAAAGAGCCTAATACGAGACTCAGATTAACCAAGATCGGTCTTGACAGTGTCAGACTTAACCTGATCAAAGGTGTCTGCGACACGTGTCGGGGGTGCAGGGCTCGGGACAAGCCTGGGCATATTGTTATGCCATCTATTGCGCTGTCTGGCAAGTTAACGAAGTAGTTGAATGTGACCGTATGTTCTACACACAAGAACAACATTATGATACTTCATATCGTCGGTCGTTTGCATTCGCTATGCTACTAGGATGGATATACCAGACAAGACGATGAGCAGTATCCTCGTTGCGTACTATCAGTGCTGGATGCAGTTTGGACCTGCAAGGGTACTCTACTCTGATCGAGAGGGTGCCCTTATCAACGACACTGCGAATAACAGTCCTTAAGGCAAAGGGCGCTGAAGTAAGGATACGTGCGCGTGGACAACGCGCTACGACGATCGATGCCAGAAGTGGCATACTGCGCCATCTACTTCATGTCATGGAAGCTGAACTCAACAGGTTAGACATACCTCTGGTATTCACACGACTACTGCATGGTGCCTTGTTTGCCGCCAGCGCGTTCACCCTCTATAGCGAGGTGTCTCCATGCGACGCCCTGCTTGGACGGCAATTGGCAATGCTCCCTGAGTTGCCTATCCTGGATCGAACGGCCGACGGAAACGTCGGATCATTCGCGTGAGCAGATTATACGCAAGGTATGCATTGAAGGTATGACGCAGGTTACTGCAGCTGCCAAGACCAATCGTGCATTACGCACTAAGACAACTACCACCAGTCAGCATTGCGATGGTGAAGGAGATTTTGTGGATTACCATCGTCCCACAACCACGCAGGACGACGGGGGAGGCTGGAATGGCCCTTTCCCGGTCGTAAGAAACCGCCCCTAACGCGGGGTCAAATCATCATTCGAATGGGAAACCGCGACGTTCAGGTACAATGCGGCGATGCACGACATGCGCTCTATATTGAAATGTTGATAGCCAGAGAGACCGGCTCCGACCACACTGCGCTACGGACAGTGACGTTCGTGGCCAGTTTACCTGCGGGGAGACCTGCTATCACATTTGGCTATGTCCCGACCGAGAAGGGGGCGCTTCAGATGACAAGTGCAAGCCGACTATATCCTTAGGTGCGTCTGGCTTTACAGCATCAGAAACTTCTTCCGCATTGAGAACGTAGTTTCGGTTGGGTTAGCCAGGGGTATCCACGAGCTACCTCCGGTGGCTTACGCTGGCAGTTGCGCATTGGCCTACTAAGACAGCGGTGTGAATCCAAGATTTTGCTTTTATGAAGCAGAAGGCACCGCCCTTATCATTCGCGATGTAACTGGATCAGCACATTCAAGCATCATCCAGTGCCTGGAGCCCACCAAACTTCAAGCAGGTTTCGACCAGGAGATGACAAAGTTTGAGAAATTGGCTGATGCAACGACGCCGGACAGACCGCAAGAGAAGCCCCAGACGCCGAACCACCACGGGAGGATGGGCGGCCCCCACGGTGCACGAGGAATCGGAGGCCGACCTCGAGGCACACATTATGGATGTGTGCTATGCAGAACTACAGGATGAAAAGGTGACTACTGGAGGCAACTCCACGAGTGAATCTTTGCACAGCACCCGCACATATGATTCCAGACAACAGCGCGCTGATCACTGTAGCCGAAGAACAGCGGGGACACCTCCCTAAGTGGGGTCACCCACGCGACTCCCGCATCGAGGAGGCGTCTCGTGTCCTACTGCGCTCTACGGTCGAAGATTGCAGTTGCGCGTTGGCTTCAGACGACAATGGATAACATGTAGAACTCTGCATTGCGGCCGAAGTGTCAAAACATAGTCCTGTCCGAACAACGGCGCAGGATATTAGATGCCGACCGCGCGACCACCATGCGAGTATATGTTGCCGCCGCTGCATGGCGAGCGGAGGTCGTCAAGGAAGACGACCTCCTCGCGAAGGCTGACATCCAGGCGAATCCCGAAAAAGTATCGAAAGCCACATGCACTGATCTGAAAGAGCGTGTTCTACCGCTGCTGGCGGGAAACCGGGGGGGGTCGCTGCCGGTTCGAACCCTTTCCCCCCCCCCTCCGGAAAACCAGAAGGGGGCCACTGCAGGTTCGAACCCCTCCCCCCCCCCACAGCTCATCATGAAAAGGGGGGGGGGGGTCGCTGGTTCGACCCCCCCCTCGAAAACGGGGGGGGTCACTGTCGGATCGAACCCCCCCCTCGAAAACCGAGTGGGGTTGCGGACAGTGGTGGGGATGGTGACGGTGGGGACAGTGGTGAGGGGACAGAGGGGCAGTGGCGGGGACAGTGGGACAGTGGTGGGGGCGGTAGTGGTGGGGGCAGTTGTGAGGACAATGGTGGGAACTGTGGGGACATTGGACAGTGGTGGGGGCGGTGGTGGTGGGGGCAGCGGTGCGGGGACAGTGGGAATGAAGTGGAAACAGTGGGACAGTGGAGGGTGCAGTGGTGGCGGGGGCAGCGGTGAAGGCGGTGGCGAGGACGGCGGTGGGACAATGGGACAGAGGTACAGTGGGGACAGTGGCGGGGACAGTGGGGGTAGTGGTGGGAACAGTGGGGCAGCTCAGTGGGGCAGCGCAGGAGTCAGTGGGACAGTGGGGGCAGTGGGGATATTCGGGCAGTGGTTGGGGCCGCTGAGAAAGTGGGGAGAGTGGAACCGTGGTGGGAACAGTGGTGGGGGCAGTGGGGACAGTGCGACAGTGGTGGGGGCACTGGTGGGGACAGTAGGGCGGTGGTGGAACCAGCGGGGACAGTGGTGGTGAGGACAGTGGTGCTGGGAACAACAGTGGACCGGTAGTGACCCCCTTCGGTTTTCGAGGGGGGGGGGGGTTCGAACCGGCAGTGGCCCCCCCTCGGTTTTCGAGGGGGAGGGGGGGGGGTCGAGCCGGCAGTGACCCCTCCCCCGGTTTTCGAGGGGGAGGGGGGGGGGAGGGGTTAGGGGAGGGGGGGGGTGCCGGGGGAGGGGAGGAGGAGCGGGGGGGGGGGGGGGTCCAGCAGGGGGGGGGGTGGGGGGGGTGATTTTGCGGAGGGGGGGGGGGCCGGGCTTCGGAGGAAAAGGGCGGCAATTTTCCATAGTAGAGCGGCGGTGGATCACGCTCTCTCACAGATTTCAAGACGTGGTTTGACAAAAAAAAGCTTCAACATGATGTGTCAAACATCATGGCTTCGAGGTCTGTGTGCACATTGAAGTTTGTAAAGAACGAGAAGGGCGAAGTGGAGCGTACCATCAGATACAACGCCTGGTGCTTCGAGGCGCCTTGGACCTTGAAGCCTTCGACGCGGAAGCCTTTTCGGGAACAGCACGGCGGTCAAGCCAGAGACTACTCGCGATCACGGCAGCGTTCAAGAAGCAATGCGTCATTGCTTCCCTCGACAGCAACATGGCCTCCCTGAAAGGGTTGACCTGCCAGGGACTTGCCGCGGCAACTTGCAAAAAAAGAGCGTTGGTTGGGCAAGCGTGGAAGACTTGAAGTCAACGTTTTGCGCCGAGGGTGCCGCCTGCCATTTGGTAGACAGCTGCGTGGATTTAGCGCGCGGCGTGGAATTGAAAGCGGTGGGGCATCGCCATGCGTGTTCGTGTAAATGTATGACAATGCGAAGCTGGCAAAGGGTGCGCGAGGCGATTTTGGATAGAGCGTGTTCTACCGCTGTTGGCGGAAAACCGCGGGGGGTTACTGGGGGTTCCCAACCCGTTCCCCCCCTTCGAAAACTGGTAGGGATCGCGATCAGTTCGGACCCCGCCCCCGTTCCCCCAGTCCATCATGAAAAGGGGGGGCCATTGCCGGTTCGACCCCCCCCATCGCATTTTTTTTGGATCAGGCTTGACCCCCCCCCCGCGCCTTCTCGGGACAGTTGGACACTGGTGGTGGGGATATTGGGACAGTGGTGGGGAGGTGGTGGTGGGGACAGTGGTGTGGGGACAGTGGGATAGTGGTGCGGACAGTTTCGGGGGCGGTGGTGTTGGGGACAGTGGTGGCGGGGGCGCCGGGACAGTGGTGGGGGCAGTGGGACAGTGGTGGGGGCCGTAGTGGTAGGGGCAGTGGTGAAGGCGGTGGAAAGGGCGGTGATGGGACAATAATGCAGTGGGGAGAGTGGTGGGGACAGTGGGGGCAGTGGGACAGTGGTGGGCACAGTGGGGGCAGCGGGTAGTGGTGAGGGCGGTGGCGAGGACGGCGGTGGGACAATGGGGCAGAGGTGCAATGGGGGCAGTGGCGGGGAAAGTGGTGGGAACAGTGGGAAAGCTCAGTGGGAAAGTGGTGGGGACAGTGGGGCAGTGGTGGGGGCAGTGGGGACTGTGAGACAATGGTGGGGCCCGTGGGGAAAGTGGGGGGAGCGGGGCCGTGTTGGGAGCAGTGGTGGAGAGAGTGGGGACAGTGCGACAGTGGGCAGTGGGGGGTGGAAGCGGTGTTTGGAACAGTGGGAACACTGGCGGTGGGGACAGTGGTGCTGGGGGCAGCAGTAGGGGATGTGGTGCGGACGGTGGTGGGGGCCCGGGAGTCGTTTGCCAGCGGTGAGTGCGTGTGGGGGGGGGGGGTGGTTCGAACCGGTAGTGGCCGCCCCCCCCGCCAGTTTTCGAGGGGGTGGGGGGGGGGGGGTCGAGCCGGTAAGCCGTTCTGGCTCAGGCTTTTATAGCCTCAGCTTGCAGCAGCATGCCTTCAGAACGGCCCAGTGCAATTGCGGGCCTCTGGCTCGGTTTGCTTTCGCGAGGGCGCGCCCTCATTCTTTCGTATATCGTCGCAACCATCACGTCTCCTCGGCAGCGATGGCTGGCGGCGGAGGCGCGGGCGGCAAGCGCAGATTCTCGCGGGCACCATGGCATCGGTCGCGGGGGAGTCCACCACAGCAGTCACAAGGTGGCCAACGAGAGCAGTGGCCGCCGCTCACGCCAGGTCTTCAAGTTGCCTTTCGCCATGCTGGTGATGGCGTTCGCCGTGATCAGTCCAACAAGGGACAACGCTGGAACATTCTGTGGATGCGGGAAGAACGAATCCATATTCTATTTCTGCAAGCACTGCGGCTCGCTCAAGTCGGCCTCGAAGGTTGATCCAAGCTCTCCGTGGTCTGCAGGCCCCCCTTCGTCTCGACCTCCAGCTGGTGCTCTCGGCTCGCCAGGGGCATCGCCTGGCGGCAAAGGAGGGGGGAAAGGTGGCGCTGGCGGGTCAGGCGACTCGACCAAGCCGCCGCTCACTGCCGAGGAGTATGAGCAGCTTGCCATGTTGTGCGAGAAGCTCGGTGACAAGGCTGGCGCCATGGCCCACCGCGTTGCAGCCAAGGTTCTCACTGAACCGAAGTCTGTCACCGAGTCGACGCAGGTGCAGCTCAACAAGGCCCACCAGCGCGCAAAAGGCATCGAGCGCAAGCTTGTGCAGGCGGTGGGCAAGTACAATGCTCTGGAGCAGCAGCTGGCAGCCCAGCGCGACGTAGTGGTTCAGCTTCGCGCGGAGCTCGCGGAGGCGGAGAAGCAGCACAAGCAGCTGGTCCAGAAGCTCCACTCGCCCTTACCGCAAGAGGCTTCCGTGCCGCGCATGCCAGCTGACATCCTCTTTGACGAATGGAAGCTTTCCTCGTTCTTCGACATTGACTTCGGTAACCTGGTCAAGTTGGATGGGCGCGACCTGTCTTCAGAGGATCAGACTGAACTCGACTCAAGGGCGCAGCAGCTCAAGACTGGGGTCAGCTCACTGGCCAAGGACCCTTCCTCGCAGGCGAAGGCCAAGGTTGCCGCGATCAAGAAGGAGCATGCTGCGCATGCGGAGCGTATCCAGAAAAAACGTCGCATTGCTGAAGATGAGCAGGCTGGCGAAGCCGAAGCAGATCCTCCTGCCGCAGATGGAGGTGATGCAGCGGTGCCTGGGGCTGGGACGGCAGCCGCCGCAGCCGCTCCTGATTCAAGTGAGGCTAGCGCCGCCGCCGCAGCCCGTGCACGGTCTGACGAGATTGCCAGTGGCAAGCCTGCGTGTTAGGGCCCCCCTGCGCGCTCGTCTGATTTGGCCTGCTTTTCGTGGCTCCTGGTCGTCCTTCCTCGGGTCCTCTGGTCCTGGGTCGGTCTCTCCTGGCCGCTTCGGGCTGTCGGCGAACTCAGCGCGGGGGGGTCGTTATTGTCTTCTTCAATCTTCAACCAAAGGAGCCTACTCAGCTGCGGCGGCTAGGAAGGCCCTCTGGTTAAAGCGAGGCATGCCACTCCTTTTCGCGCAGATGTCGCGCCCTCTGCAGCAATGTATGTCGTCGAGCAGATGGTCCTCGCTTTTCGCTTGTGCTGATGCTGCTTCTGGGTTGCCAGGATCCGCTAGCTCGTGTGATTTCTCGTCTCGACGGCAAGTTCCTCTTGATTTTGCCAAGCCGTCCGCTGTGTATCCAGTGAGCTCGCTGGACAAAGAAGCTCCTGGTTGCACTACCCTGGTCAGGCTTCCGCTGCCTGGGCCAAGGGCTTCGTTTTGTCAAGACCCGTCCCCACCATTTGCTCGGAAAGTTCGTTTTACGGTCTCAGAACGCAGTGCTGGCGCGGTTTCGGCGCCCAGTGCTTTGCATGCTGACAGCTCTGTTCTATTGCGCGATAGCTCTCGGCAGACGGATTCTGTGGCCCTTCAGGTTCAGACCATCAGCGCTAATTCTTGGGGCACCATGCGTTCTCTTCTTCCGGGGTGTAACGCGCGCGTTGTCCTCTGCCAAGAGCACCGTCTGATTTCTGCCGAACATATAGGTCAGGCTAGCGCCTGGTGTCTCCGCCGAGGGTGGAAATCAGTGTGGGCGCCCGCTTCGGCCACCGAGGCGGGAGATACCAGTGGGGGGTTGCGATTTTCGTGCGCAGCTGGCTTGGGTGTCGGGACCTTCCAGGTGGTCTTGTGTCTCGGGGTAGGGGCCTTGTCTGCTCGGTCGAGATGCCTGGGACCCCCCCCTTCATGGTTGCCTCGGCCTACTTGTTCCACTCAGTAGGGATGTCCGATCGTAACATGGAGATATTGGCCAGCATAGGTTCGTTCATCTCCTCTTCGGCTTGCCCGTGGCTGATCGGAGCTGATTTCAATATGTAGCCTGCTGAGGTGCAGGGCTCGCAGTTTGTTCAAGAGCATCGTGGTGAGTTACTTGTGCCTGCCATTTGCACTCACTATCCGACTGGCCCTCCCACCTCCTTTGATTTCTTTGTGGTGTCTAGTGCTCTGGCCAAGGGAACCGAGAGGATCGAGGCGATGTTGGGCGCGGAGCTTTCGCCCCATCGGCCGGTGGAAATCAGGTTTTTCCCCAGGCTTGCGGTCTTGAAAGCCCTTTCGTTTCGTAAGCCCCCGCCCCTGCCGTGCACGGGGGCGATCGGTCCTTCTCCTCTCCCTCAGGCCTTGTCTGGTGTGCAGGCCATGGCCGACTATGCTCTCGCCCTCATTGACGAGGGAAATGCCGAGGGCGCCCGTGGGCATTTGGGAGAGTTGTGCCAATCCTGGGCCGACGCGGCTGAACGCGAGCTGGCCCCTCTTGTTGGGTCGTCACCCGCCGTTTTAGGTGCTCGAGGTCTGGGTCCTCAACTGGTTTGGAAATCCATTTTGGCGAAAGATTCCCAGGTCCGCTTCCCTGGGCATCGTGCTATCCGCTGGCTGGGCCAGCAGCTCAGAGCCCTAATTCATTCCTCTAGAGCTGATGCCGAGTCGGACACGTCGAGACGGCTTAGGTCCCTTCTGCTTCAGCCACCTGCAGGGATTTTGGCTGCTCGTGAGGACTACGTCCCCCTCTTCGAGCAGGTCGCTGTTGCTGTGGGGGCCTCAGCCGACCATGCCTCCTACTCGGCCCTCTACACTCAGGTGCACGAGGCCGTCCAGGCCGCCGACGGCAAATACGCTGCTAGAGGTCGTGCTGAATGGAAGGCATGGCTCACCAGCGGTCTCTCGTCGGGTGCCAAGCGAGTGCGCATGCTCTTGCGCGATCCTACCCCGTGGACTGCTAGCAGCGCTCTCTCGGCCGACGGTTGCATTGTCACGGACCCTCTTTCCTTTTTAAAAGCGGAGGGTTCCCGTTTCTCGGCCTTGCGGGGCCAAGGCGACGTTTTTTTTTTTTTTTTTTTTTTTTTTTTTTTTTTTTTTTTTTTTTTTTTTTTTTTTTTTTTTTTTTTTTTTTTTTTTTTTTTTTTTTTTTTTTTTTTTTTTTTGTTTTGTTTTGTTTTGTTTTTTTTTGTTTAAAACAAAATGTGGCTCCGCTTCCCAGTCTTTCGGCCCAGGCGATCCGTGATGTGCCGAAATCCTACAAGACCCCCTCGGCTGTTTCAATCGACGGGTTTCACTGTCGGCATTTTTCTCTCTTGTGCGATGAGGCTCTCGAATGTTTCCGCAGCGTCCTCAGCGCGATTGAGGCTCTTGGCTGCCTTCCGCCGCAGATTTCGGCGGTGTTGCTCGCCCTGCTCCCGAAACCAACTGGCGGCTACAGGCCGATAGGGGTGTTCTGCTCCTGGTTCAGGCTTTGGGGGCGCTGCAGGCGCTCCCTAGCATTGGACTGGGAGTTGGAACGCCCCCGTCGGCACTGGGCTGCTGGACAGTTTCGTGGAGCAGCCGACGTCGTTTGGGCGCAGGCCGCCACCGCCGAGAGCGGATTAGCCAGGGGGGAAGCCAGCTGCAGCATCTTTTTTGACCTTTCGAAGTTCTATGAGAACATTTGTTTGGTCAGGCTTGAGTATCGGTGTGACATGCTTGGCCCCCCCTCGGCCATCGCCAGACTTTGCGTGTATGCCCACCGCTGCGGCAGATTATTGAGTCTTGGGGGGTGGCCCGACGGGCCTTATTTCTGCAGCAACGGTGTTATCGCGGGCTGTTCTATGGCCACTACCCTCATTCGTGTTTACCGTGCTGAATGCTATGATTCGATTCCGCTGCCCATAGGCACGGGCCTGGACGTTTATATTGACGACCAGGGGCTCTCGGCCGCGGGGAAGTCTCGGTTTGTCGTCTCGTCCATTGTCGCTGGAGCGAGTTCTCGACAAGGTCGTTCAACGCGAATTCGGCTGTTCTTTCGCCCTCGACAAGACGGCCCTGGTGGCCAGCTCCAAGGCTGTGGGGTCCCAGGTCCTCGAGCAGCTCAGTCGCCTTTGTCAAAATTGCTCGCCGTCAGCAGCCAACCTCGGGGTTGACTACTCTGCGGGCAGGGCGCTGCGTGTTGCTGGTAGGTCTGCCAAGATGAAGTCTCGCTTGGCGAAGCCTGTCCGTGCTGCGCGCCGCCTCGGCAAGCAAGCTAAGGTGATCCCGAGAGCTGCCATCCTTAGAGTTTATTCTGATGGCCCCTTAGCTGGGTCTGCTTACGGCACTGAGGTCACGGGCATAAGCGATCACGACCTTAGCTTGCTTCGCCGCAGGGTTTTCTCTGTTGTGCGTCCTCGCAGCCAGCTGAGGTCTCCACGACGTGTGCGCTGTTGGATGGAGATCCGGCCTGGCGCACCGCTACTGCCCCGATCACCAGGTGGAGCAAGGAGGTCTGGATAAGTCAAACTGCGTCCTATCCCTGGTCTCTCAGTCTTCCGTCCCTTAAAGCTGCCTGGAGATCGTTTTTTTCCCCCAGGACAGGTGTTCTTGGCGTCTTGTGTCTGGGCCCGTCACGGCCCTCCGTATGTCCCTTGTGCGTCTTGGCTGGAAGATGAGGGATTTCATGACCCTGGTTGATGATTTCGGTCGGTTCATTCCCCTGGGTCTTTTTTCCCCCGCCCTGGTCAGGTCCTTGGTCCGTGAGGGTGATGTCCGCACGCTTGAAGTGACTCTGCGGCCAAACGAGGGATCCCGTCGAGGATTTGTTACGGCGTTGTTCGCCAGGCTGTGTCTCCCAGCTCTGAAAAGTACACGGCCCTGCAGAAGGCTAGGATTCGGGCTTTCGCCACCGAGGCCTTTTTTTTCACGGCTGCTAAGGCGGAGGAGTTAGGATACTGCATCTCTCCTGGCTGTGCCTTCTGTGGTGCCCGTGACACCGTTTTCCACCGTTTGTGGGAGTGCCAGCATACTGAGGTTCTGGAGGCCCGTTTGGAGGCTGTGAAGCAGGAGATCACTGATGCTGCGTTGGCCGCCAAGGCCTCTGGGGACTTTGAAGGCTACTTCGTTTTTCTCTCTGGGGCCTTTCGGCATCCCGCCGACGGTTACCCCAGGCCTGCTGTGGAGTCTGATGATGGTCTGTTCCTCACGTGGCATGCCCCTCCTGACTCTACCCCTGATGGCGGGCTCATCACCAACCGAATCTGGGGCGCTCTGTTTGTGGATGGGTCCTGTGCCCGCCATGCCGTTCGCGAGCTCACGCGTGCTGCTAGCTCTGTCTGCATGGTGGACTCCGATGGGACTCTTGTGGCTGAGTTTAGAGCCCCTGTCTGGAGCCCCTACCCTCAGCCCCCCCAGAGCGCTGAGTTCAGTGCTTTCACGCGGGCGAACGTTCTGGCTACGAGCCCTGCTGATTGCCATGCTTATTCCGATTGCCTTAATGTTGTTCGGCTTGCAGGACGTCCGAAGCCTGAGCAATTGTCAGGCAAAAAGATGTACGCTGGCGCCTTCTTGCAGTGCCATGGTCAGTGTTCTTCGGTTGCAGGTTGCTCTAAAGTAGCTGCGCATCAGGACATTGACGACCCAGCCATTGACGCTACTGAGAGGTGGCACCGATTTGGCAACAACTTCGCTGATGTAGGGGCTAAAATGGCCCTTCTTCTTCACCCTTCTGATGACGGCTTGCTTCCGGATGCTGATCGTCAGGTTATGTTTGCGAAGGCTACTCTTACAGTTGCCAGCGCGGTACCTCATTTGTGGCCTTCGGTTGATTTGTCTTCAATCGAACGGGTCCAGCCACCTCATGCCTTAGCCAGTGACGCCGCGGGCCATCGTTGGGCTCGCTGGTCTGGTATTTGGAGATGCTCGGTTTGTATCAAAGGTTGTCGGGCCCTGGCCCCCCCCCTCCAAAGGTCGGTGCCCTCTGGGCAGCAAGCTTCACACCAGGACCGCCTAGGCCACGCGACCTTGGCTTTCGAGTGTTCCGACCAGTCGTTCCTTTTTATTTGCTTGCGGTGCAAGAGCTACTCGTCTGGTGGTAAAGTCAAGGGTTTGGCGGAGCGCTGCGTTCCCCCATCTCGCGCTGGCAAAATGGCTTGGGTTCAGCTTTGTAAAGGCAAGCACCCTCACTACTCTCGTCGTAAGCTCGGTGTCTCTGTTGATGTTGATGCGTTTGTTGAATGTTTCAACAGGCCAGGCTTTGATGAGCCGGTGGATTTACAGCCCGCCAGATCTCCTCTCTCTTCCTCCTCTGGTGTGGAGCGGGGGGTGGAGTCTGGGCGGGACGGTGCGGGAAAATGGGATACTCTCTTCGGTGCTGAAGAGGAAGCTTCGAGCTTCCTCTTCGAGCGATCAGCTAGCGCGTCTGGCATTGCTCGTACTGTGCCTGAGGATGAGGCCCCCCCAGCAGGCGATGAGGCTTGGACCCCATCAAGTTCTGCGACGGGACAAGCCTTCTTTCCTGGCGAGGCGCCGACAGGATCAGTCGGACAGTTCGGATTAATGCCTCTTTGGCGCAGGGACGCCCTTTTTTCTTTTTATCTTGCACGGCCCGATGCGTCTGACCCCTTTGGCAGGCATCCGTGTTCTACCCCACATCTGGGGCGAGGTTGGCAGTCGTCCTGGCGCTGGTTGCACCAGGGACTGCTGGCCTCGTCGTCCTTGTGTGGGTGGTCGTGCTATCCCTCTGGCGTGGGTGCGCCTTTCTTTTCGTTTCTTACAGCACGGCCCGATGCGTCTGCCCCTTTCGGCAGGCATCCGTGTTTTTACCCCACATCTGGGGCGAGGCCGACGGTCGTCCTGGCGCTGGCTGCACCAGGGGCTGCGGGCTCGCCGTCCTTGTGTGGGTGGTCGATTTGTCCTTGGGTTTTATTTTGTGCGCTGTCTCGTGGTGCGTGCGTCCGTCGTGCACGCGTGTCAGGCACCCCGATTCAGGGGGAAGTTACATGCATATCTAGGGTGCGCCGCTTCCTCTCTCCGAGCACGGCGGTGGCCCCATCCCGACTGGTGGCTCGGGTTTAGATCTTGCCGAGGCCAGGAACCTGGGGCTCTTGGCCCCAAAATCTCTCTTCGTTTGCGTTGGCGGGCGTCTCGTGCGTATGTGCGCTCGCTGGCCCCGCTTTCTCGGCTCTCCGCCGCTGGGGGCTGTCTCGGCTCTCCTGGCGGGGCGCTGTCTTGGCCGTTGTTCCTCTTGCACAGCCGAGGGTTGTCGGTCCGAGATGTCTTTCCCTTTGCAAGACATCTGGTTTTGGTTTTGTCTCTGCGCTTGCAGCTCGGCGTCCGTTTTGTTGTTCTGTGTGCCTGCCCCTCTCTTAGGGATGTTGCGGCAGTTGCGCATTGTGCTGGCACGTCAGGACGCAGGGACCCCTTCGGTCTCTCGAGCTGGTTTCACTTGCGCTGATGACTCAGACCTGGTCTGTGTCAGGGAGCCAGCATCCCCCTCCGCTGCTGGCTCTGACCCTCGATTGCTTCGAGGATGCGGAGGTGTGACGTGGATGTCGAAACAAAAAGTTCGAAGCGGTAGTGACCCTTCCTGGAGGGGGGGGGGGTCGAACTGGTAGTGACCCCCTCCCGGTTTCGACCCCTCTCGGTTTCCAGGAGGGGGGGGAGGAGGGAGGGGCTAGGGGGGGGGAGTTTTGCCGGGGGTAGGGTGGGGGGGTCCAGCAGGGGGGGAGTTTCGAAGCGGGGGGGGACCCTTGGGTTCCAGATGAAAAGGGGGGGAATTTTCCACAGTATAGTGGCGGTGGGTCGCGCTGTCTCTCTTTTCCCTCTCTGATTTTGCGTCATTGGGAAATTACTCCAATCTTGATCGGTTCGAAGGAGAATCCGGACAGGCAACAACAACAACAACAACAACAACAACAACAACAACAACAACAACAACAGCCGCGCCCAGACGGCGCATTGGCAAGGAAAACTGTGACAGATGGCAACGTGCGGGCACATGCAAAACATATACAAAAAAACATGTAAACAATCAGTTGCGCTGCAGGTGGCTCGGTTGCCGGCCATGGGGTGACTTTGTACCCCATGGGACGCGATGCGTTGACCTGCAGACAGCTGGAAAGGAGGAGGAGGGAGGAAAGGGAGAAGGGGAGAGGGAGGGAGGGGGAGAGAGGAGCGAAGCAGAGGCAAACATCAGTCATTCAATATTGCACCAAGCTTTGACAGCTAGGCGCCAGCTCCCCTGGTCGCCTATAAGATCTTGGAGTCGCTCCGGGCTTCGCCCGGACAGCTCAGACGCTTGCGAACGCATGTACGTTGACCATTGCAGACGCGGCCTGCCTCTGGCACGCGCGCTACCCCACGCTCTAGGCAAGACGGTTGAGTGGTTCCCTGTGGAAAACAACATACGTCTTGGGAGACTGCTCGGAGATTCCCGGGCTAGTCTACCGTATAGCAAAAGTTGGCGTTGCAACAGTATTGTAGAGAGGCTGTGTGCATTCGCTGTTTGCAGAACGGTCGCGTTACTGACTCTAGACAAATACGCCGGTGGTATCTTGCAGATGATTCTCAGGCATCGCGCTTGAAATGCATCTAGCTTCGCCCTATCTGCTTTCAACATACACGATTCGAGGCCGTACAACAACTTTGATAAAATACATGTTTCGAAGACTTGCAACTTGCGCTGTTTACTTAAATTCGCATGGTTCCATGCCGTGCGCATTTTCTCAAATCCCCCTTTGGCCTCTCCAAGGCGCTTGGTCAATTCACTGCTTGGCCGGCCGTCTACACTCAGAAGCCCGCCAAGGTACACGGCGCTTTCTTTGCACGGGATGACCGCGCCGCCGGGCCCTATGTTGGTGGCGTCTGAGCGGATCCGTAAAAGGATGGTCTTCCCAGCATTGAGGTCCAATCCAAATTTTTGGCCAACCAGCACTACTGTATCCAAATGCTTCTGCAGATAGTCCGGATTGTCTGCGATCAACATTGTGTCGTCTGCATAGAGCACGTCTTTTGTGATCAAGCACGGTTTGGAAGACTTCTCCAACGAGTGCTCCGCCATCTGCTTGTCAACAATATCCAAAAGAACTGACATCACGATAATGAACAAGTATGGTGAGAGCGGGCACCCTTGTGCTATCCCTGCCGCTTGGGCTCTGCTCGATGTCGTGGAGGTCCCGCTCTTGACCACGAAAGTTCGCACCCGATAAATTGCTTCAACCATGTGTACCATAGGCGGCGGCACGCGGAAAAGCCGAAGTGCGTGAAGAAGTCCTTCGGGCCGAATGCGGTCAAAGGCTTTGCTCCAGTCCAGCAACAAGAACAAAAGGGAGCCATCCTTGTCCTCCAAGGCGGCGTCGATCAACCGCCTTGCCAGAAAGAGGGCGCCGTTCGTGCCACGTTTTGGTCTGAATCCGTACTGTGACTCCCGTAATGCCTCTTCTGTTCCTCCGTGTTTGAATATACGCAAAAGTATGCTCGCAAGAACGGTATATCCAACTGATAATAACGATATCGGCCTGTCGTTGCACGGCTGGGACGTGTCCCCTTTCTTGAAAATTGAAACAATGGTTGCTTCCCTCCAGCTCGTGGGTATATATTTTTGTCGCCAACACGTGTTGCACAGATCTGTTAGAATCTCTGTTGCTTGGACGTCTCTCCATAAACATTGCCATAATTCTGGTGGCACGCCATCGTTACCAGGAACTCTCTGTACTCGGAGTTGTTTGGTTACGCTTTTGACTTCCTCCGTGGTGATGTGATTCCTATCGATACTCAAGTAACCGTCTTCAACATCGACGTGAGGAGGCAGATCCACAGCCGGCGGAAGATGCCACTGGACTTGTTCAGGGTAGTCAGCCATTGTGGCGGCCTTCCGTGTAGCATCCACCAGGTCGCCGTTCAGATCTCGAAGACGACCTTGAGTAAATTGTCTCCCTTTCCGGAGGGACCGAATGGCCCGCAATCCATCCTTTTCGATTGCTTCGTCGAGCCACTTTCGTCTGTCGGCACGGGCCGATTTTTGAATATGCTTGTTCAGTAATCTCAATTCAGTGTTATTGGCTCCACGCTGTCGTCCTGCATTCCTCTGCTCAATGAGGTGCAACGTCCGGGTAGATATCCACGGTCGGTGGGCCGCGGCTGGTTGTAGTGGTACCGACTTCGCCATGGCTTCTTTCATGCATGAGGCCAATGTTTCGGCCTTACCTTCGAGGTCCATGGCGGCGTGTTCCGGAGTCCAATGTGCGATCAAGTGCTCCGCATACGTCTTTGCCGTTTTTGGGCAGCGTAGAGTTGTCATATCATATTTCGGAGGCGGTGCTGGTCGTGCTTGTTTCTCGATGTTGATTTCCATATCCACCACATTTACAAAATTATGTGACTGTAATTGTCGCCCGCGGTCGCTCCAGACGTTTGCAATGCAAGATAGCCAAGCGTTGGCGACAACCACGTGGTCGAGTTGCTCAAACCTGCCTGGCACGATCGGTTCCGACGGCTTCACCCCCGGATCATGGTACGTTATTTTGGACTCGTCCCCGTTGTTGAAAAACGTGTTTGTCACAGTAGCTTCGAATGCCCCGCATAGCTCTATGAGTAGCTCTCGGTGCGATGTGGGATCCCACTTCCCTCGCGGATTGTGAAACATATGCTCTCCTAGGATGTGCTCCTCCCCGGGAACTCGACGCAAGAGCCTCGCGTTGAAGTCGCCCAAAAGTATAGTGGGCCCATGTGAAGAACACATGTTGGTGAACCCCAGAAGATCCATAAAGAAGTCGTGCCTGACGTCGTAGTCGTGCTCGTTCGTCCACGCGTACGCCGTGACAAGCGTCAATACCCCGCCTGTGACCCGCAAGCGAATGCAAGCCTTTCTGTTGTCTTGTTGCCGGTATCCTTTGATAGATTGGCGAGCCCAAGGGGCCACAATAAATCCAACTCCTGCGTACTCTCTTCCGTCCCCTTCGGCGCCAGGTAAAATGATGAGGTGCCCCTCGAAATCAAATACGGGTGAGCCTTTGCAATGTGTCTCTTGGAGACATAGCACCGCTATGCCCATATTTCGCATGTGCCGAAATAATTCGTATAGTTTTACCGTATTGTCCAAGCTAATGCCTTCGACATTCCAGGACGCAATGCGGCTGCATATTATAGGCCGGCACGAGTATGTAACCTACTTGCCGGGTGTAGGAACCGCTGCCACATCACCAATGCGCCGTCGTATTTCCTAGTGGCCTCCCTTCTTCCCCTTGCCCCCGCCTTTCGCAGAGGCCATCTGCAGAACCCCGTTGGCGCGGTCTTTCAGGTCGGCCACCTCCTGGCTGTTGGTGAGGTCGCCCCAGGCTGCCCAAGGTCCTTCCCAAGCAACTTCGACAGCCGTCCCGGCCACATGTGCATGACAAACTGGTTCTTTAGCCTTTTTGAGCTTCTGTTCCACCGTGTCCACACGCACCTCACTCTTGGAATAACCCCATCCCCAAAAAGTCTTCCGGAGTCCGAACAAGAAGCTCTCAGGCACCCTCTTCTCCAAAGGCTGATCCGGACGTGTCCAGATCATGTTCTCTTGGTGCTTCAGCTGTGCCCTCCCCAAGATGCTTACGTATTTGTCCCGGGCGCTCATGGAATCAAATTTTGCGAAAGCAATCTGCTGGAGCGACTCGCCTTTGATGAAGATACCGGACGGTTCAGGGACTCCCAGCTGAAGAGCACGTTCGTTTATCCATGTGGCTGCGTGCTGCAAGATATCGAAATTGCCGAGACACCCAACTACTGCATTGCATTCGAATTGCTTGCCCGTGGTGAGTCCCGCCATTTGGCGCTCGAGCTCAATGAGTTTCTCCTCAACTGCGGAACCCATACTGCGTGCAGAGCCGGCTTCGGCAGAATCTGCATCAGCACGCGAAGGATGTGACTCAAGAGCGGCAACCCGAGCGGTGATATCCTCGAACTCGGCGTTCTGGTGGTTCTCGAGGTTGGTGAGGCGAATGGAGATGTCTTCGATGTGCTCCTCCGCCTCCTCGAACCTGGTTTCGATGATCCCGCTCATGTCAGTAAGGCGTCGTTCGAGGCTGCTGATGGTGTTGCGAAGAGGCTGCACCTCCTTGCGGAACATCTTGGCGATCTCGTCCAAAGACGGTGGATGTGGCTGCTGTCCTCGTTGCTCTTGCTGTGCGGCTACACGTGTTGGTGGGGGCGCTCCCGGTGAAGTCGTAGGGGTAGGAGTCGCAAGT
>CAUYUJ010000854.1:105000-108642 GCA_963575745.1 Prorocentrum cordatum
AGGAGGGTCTGGGCCTCAGAAGCGTCAGTCTGGACGATCGACATGGGTACGGAATGAATGGGTACAGAGACCGCCGGCAGTTCCTGTCCATTCTGAGCAGGACTCGCTGTCGGTGTCGCCGCGGACGGTGTCCACTTGAGACAGAAGGCCGCCTGCCCAACCGCGGCCGCTGTGGTTCTTGGCCGACCTGTGCTGGGTGTCCAGAGTCAGGAAACGACCCAGGGGAGGCGTTGCAGCGACGAGCGTCGACTGTACAATCTCTCGAGGGAGCTCGACGCTGTCGCTCTACACCTCCGCTCGTGGTAGCGTCCGTCCGTACTTTCGCACACCGTGGAGCTCACTGGCTCCCATGTCGTCGTGACAAAACGAATCCGAGCCTGGGGAGGTTCGGGATGGGGACAAAAACACAGACACAATTCATCGGCGATTCCCAAGAAAGTATGGAACATATGGGAAGTGGGGGGGAAGACGAAAGCCCAGAAGATATAAAACATCTGGGGATCCCTTGGATCTGTGTGTATTCACTTGTGTGTCCTCAGGCCTCTTCAGAGGTGATCGAACCTGCCGGGGGCCGGGGCCGCCCACAGATGTCGCCGAGTTAGCGTTCCACTGCTCGCTAAGTGCCTACTCGCAACAGTTTGAAAACACACACATGTCTGCTTTGATATACACCTTAGGCGATGCTTAAGAAAACCTAAGTTTTCGGCCAGGGTCTCGATTATTCTTAATGTGACAATGTAAATCCCAAGATTTTGATAGAAACGTCGGGTTTTCATTCAAGTTCTGAGGCTATGAATTTCTTAACCCATGATTTCTTAAGCATTTCGCAGGGTGTAGATCCCCCGCGGGGGATCCAGGCCACTTGCGAGCAGTTACTTAGCGAGCAGTGGAGCGCGCTCGCCGAAGATGGCAGCGCCGGGCGAGAGGGGCGCCGCCCGAGGGGGGCCGAGGCGGCCCTCGCGGCGAGGGCCGCCGCCCCCCCCCACGGGGGGGGGGGGCCTGGAGGCGGAGGACGGCGAGGCTCTCGGTCGGGCGAAAGGGGGGGTTTGGGAAAGGGGGGGCACGAAATCTGCTGGCATGCAGCTGGTTTCGGCCTCACTCAGGGGCCATTCCTCGCTACATGGCGAACTCCCGGCGCCGGGAGGCGCCGGGAATATCAGCTACGGGAGCTGATTCTCAAACCCCCCCTTTGCTATCCCCCCCTTTCGCCCGACCCGAGAGGTCCGACGGCTCCTGACGGGGCTCGTTTCAATTCCTCCCATTCGATTCGATCCGATCTCCATGGCCTCTGGTTCCGATTCGCTTCGGCCTCGGCTTCGGATTCGGATTCCGAGTCCTCCATGGAGGCCCATTATAGGCCGCCGATTTCCGCCGGTTCGGCTTTTCCAGGCTCGGCTGCCGATTTCCGCCGACCCGACACGTTCAGATTGCCGATCCGACTTACCGATTCGATTCTGGGCTCTCCTGCCTTGAGATCCTGGCGTCTCGATTTTTTCGAGCCGGGCTTCTGTTCGCCTCTTGTCGGGCCCCGGGGCCTTCACAGATCGAAGCGGCTCGGAGGGCGACCTGCAGGAAGAGGGGGTCCAGGGTTCAGGCGTGTCTTTGCATACGAGGGGGCGCATTTTTGTTCGCCAACTACGCCAGATCTGAGGGAGTGGGGTGTTCTTCCCGCTTCACTGCCTGGTGCATGGGAAGCCGTCGGCGGGAGGTCTGCAGGAAAAGCCTGTCCTCTGTAACGGTCAGGCCTTCCTCAGGAGGGACAGAAACACACAGACACAATGAATCGTCGACTCCCGGGGAAATATGGGAAAATATGGGGAGTGGGGGGGAAGGCGAAAACCCCGAAAAGATGGAACACATGGGGAATTATGTCACTTGTGTCTGTTTCTTTGTGTGTCCCTGGGCCCTTTCGCTTCCCCCTTTTCCATCTGGTGCCTCCACGACCCGGGCAGCCGGCGGCTCGGAGAGGTCGGGCCTCCAGCCTGGCGCTCCGGGGGCCGGCTTTGGGGCAGCGGGGGCCCGGAGGGAGCGGCTCGGGACGAGCAGGTGGCCTCCGGTCGCAGGCGATGTTTCTCCCCCAATCCCCGAGTTTCGCCCAAAAAGTTTGGCCGCTCAGAAAAATGGAAAAACCCTGGGATACACCCCAAGGGGGCTATTCGGACGCACCCCTATCGAGGATGGGCACCCCCCCATCGTATATCCCAGGGTTGGGCCCCAAATTTCTGGTCCATTCGGAAACCCCACGAAGCCTGGGATAGGGGTCGACGTATCCCTTGTTATCCGGGAAGGGCGGGGGACTCTGGCCTGTGCAGTCCACGCCCGTCTGAGTCTCTACCTGCGCTCTCCCGCTCGTGGTTCGGGTTCTCCTTTTCCCGCTTGGCTCTCTTTGGTTCCTCCGCGTTGATGATGCCGCGCGGATTTGGCTGGCCATCTGGGCTTCGGGGCGCGCTGTAGTTGCCACGTTTCGTCCGCTTGGCCTCGTTGGCGGCGGGGTGATTTGCGCTGCGTTCCAGGCACATCTGTCGCCTGTGGTGCGTTGCAGCGCGTTCCTTCCCTGTTCCTCCTCGCGCCCTTCTTTTATGTCCTGTCCCCCCTCTCGCTTTTTGGCGGCGGATGGGCGTGTGATGGCGCCCCCTCTTTCCCTTCCCCCCGCCTCCCCCGCGGTGGCGACGAGCGCCGACAGCGCTCCGAGCCCAGTTTGGAGGCGTCCGAGCCAGGCTTCGGCAGCCGACGGGGACGAGAGGCCTGACGCCGCGCGCCTGTCTGGTCTTTTTGCCAGCCTGTCTGGTCTTTTTTTTGTTTTGCTGCTCCCTTTTTGCTGCTCCCCTTCTTCTTGATTCGTCCGTTTCTTTTCTACACTCCTCGCCAACCCTGCCTTGCCATTCAACATTGCTGGATGCACGCGTGGCCCCTGCTTTGGCGCCCAGGTTGCGAGGAACTCGCAAGCGACAGCGCCGAGTCTTTTGGCTGCGCAGTTGGATTGATCGGACGCCTCGGTCTCTTCCACCGTCCTTGTCGAGCAACGAAATATGATTGCGAGGTGCGTGCCCTCTCCTTCAATCTTCGTGCCCGCATCGTGAGGACGTCTCGATTGATGCTGTTGTATGTTGATGGTTGAGTGATTGGTTGGTTTGGTCGGCGCGGCTCTCGGCCGAATGCTTGGCAGCGGGGGCCGGTTCCCCGAGAGGACGCGCGACGCGGTGTTCACTGGGCCTTAAGTGTTTACCAATCCTTCGGTGCTCGTGCGGGGTCTGCCTGGCGGCGTGCATGATCAGCTGCCACGGTTTGGTTTGGTTTGACGGTTTGGTTTGGTTTGTTGTTTGGGTGTTTGGCTGCGTGGCGGGTTCGTTGGTTGATCTGGTTTTGCTCGTCGTCCTAGTTTTTTCCCCCGCCCCTCCCCCCTTCAGCCCCAGCCGCTGCCGTCGCAATCGCGCCCGAGCGTTGGACGGCCCCCCCCGTCCTCGCCCCTTCGGTCCAGGCTCCGGCGGCCGAGCGGGGCTGGGAGGCCTTAAATGGCGCCCCTGCCTTGCGGGGGGGGCACTGTCAGTTGTTCCTCATTTTTCTGATTCTTCTCGCCCCCGCCATGCCCTTCGTCAGCCCCGCCACTACGTGCGCCCTCGCTCTGCCATGGCGCCCGCGATG
>CAUYUJ010000855.1:0-90000 GCA_963575745.1 Prorocentrum cordatum
TTTCTGGCCCGCACCTTTTGGGCGACCGTGAAAAAACCATGACGCGTTCCTGACAGGATGCGACCAGATCAAAGGCCCTTTGCCTGCGCACGGCTTCCTCAAAACTCTCGCCACGACGGGCATCCTCAAGAAATGCGTTCCTCGCGCTCGAAACGCCGTCGTGCTTGGGGAGACCAGCAGAACGTTGCGACCCTTCCGACGAAATCCATTGCCGAGCACGCGCAACCATTCATCGACGCGGGCGACCACGCGCGGCGTTTGGAGGCCCCTGGCAATACCAAGGAGCACGGCGAGGGCCGCGACATGCTGCTGGTCGCCTTCGTCGTCTGCCGCGCCCCGCTGCTGCTCTCGGATGTCAAGCGAGTTTCTTATCATCGTCAGTGGATTTGCAGGCAGATCGCCGCGGCCAAATCACGGCGCGCAGGGGCGCGCCGTTTTGCGATCCACCCATCAACTCTCATCGTTGACGTGCCCGGGCCTGATAAGAGCGGCCGCCTTCATACATGCGCGAAGGCTACCAGTTTAAAGCTCACATATGAGTTCTACCGTAAGCACGACATCTCCACCCCGCGTGAGTTTGTAGCTCTCCGCCGCTTGCCTTCACGGCGGTTTGTACGCAGCCGGCCACGTTAGCGCCACGTCTGCTACGAAGGTTCTGCGTCGCCCGGGGGCCTGCCCAGCCCGCGTCGCACCCCGTCGCAGCGCGCGCGCGCGCCGCATCGAGCTGGGGCACAAGCGGCCCCCGCCTATCCAGGCACCGGCGGGCACGGAAAAGCTGGTTAGATTCGCCCGCGCCACGCCGTGGGCCGCAGCTACAAAGGAATGGTTGATGACCCGGAAAGCAACGGTTTCTTCGACGCGGTGCGATGGTTGCGCGCATGCGCACAGGTCAGCGCAGCTCTGCCGTTTAGTTCTCAAGCACGTCGGTTAGCTGACCAACCCCAGAGACGAAGAGGGGCCCCAGAAAACCAGGGAACGTCGATCCCCGCAGTGCCAGGTTCGGACCACAGCTTGAACATGGTTCCCCGAAGCTTGCCGCCTGCTCTACACCCCCCCCGAATCAAGCAGCTGCCAGGGCGCGCCCGCGCCCGGGGCGCCCTGGGCAGATTCCATCACATACGTTGCCAGAGTTTACAGTTTCGGGCCCAGGCTGGCTAACATTTTGTCTTGGAAACACCATCACACGCACGCGCGCGCGCAGACGCACGCGCACGCGCACACGCACGCGCACGCACGCGCACACAAAAACACGCACACACACACACACACACACACACGCACGCGCACACGCACGCACGCACGCACGCACGCACGCACGCACGCACGCACGCACGCACACACACACACACACACACACACACACACACACACACACACACACACACACACACACACACACACACACACACACACACACACACACACACACACGCACACACACACACACACACGCACACACGCACACACACACAACACAACACAACACAACACAACACAACACAACACAACACAACACAACACACAACACACAACACACAACACACAACACAACACACACACGCACACACGCACACATGAACACACACACACACACACACACACACACACACACCTCGCGCTCCCGAGATCTTCTCGTCGAGGCCGGACTCCCGAAACTCGAGGGTCGGCGCCCGAGGGCCCTTGGCCTTCGGAGCCCCCCGACGCGCCGCGCGCCCGCGTCTGCGCGCGAACAAGTCGGGCCCGGCATCCTCGGACAGCCCGCGCCGTCGACTTCCCCTCGCGGGCCTCCCTGGAAAGCGCCGCCCCCTTCTCTGTCGCTGCCGCCCGGGCCCCCTCCCGAAACTGGACGGTCCGAGGGTCAGAGAAGGCCTCCAGGAGAAGGCCACGAGCATCGAATACTCCGACGGCACCGGCCCGGGCTTGCCTCGGCCCCGCCCGCGAAACATTCCAGGCGCCTCTGCGCCCTGCTCTCCGCGAGCTCGAGGCCGCCTCGCCCCCCGGCCGCAGCCGCCAAGGGAGGCCGAAACGGAGGCCCCGAACGGCTCCCGACAGACGCCTGGGGGGTCGCGGCGGCGGCGCAACGGCGAGCAAATGGGGCAGCGCGACACCTCCTTCCACCCTTTCTTTTCTCGATCATCCGTCTCTCTCTCTCTCTCCCTCTCTCTGTCTCCCTCTCTCTCTCTCTCTCTCTCTCTCTCTCTCTCTCCTCTCTCTCTTTCTCTCTCTCTCTCTCTCTCTCTCTCTCTCTCTCTCTCTCTCTCTAGTCTCGGCTCGAGAGTGCCCTGCACTCAGACCGCAGCCGCGACGCGAAGCGCCCCGCTCGGAGCCAGTCTCCCAGGCCTCGCGAGACCGGAGGGGTCCCAGCAGGACCCTACTGATTCGCGTCACCTCTTCCCCCCACCAGAGCGCCCGCCGCAATGGCCCCCGCCAAGCCGGAGCGCCGTCGCTCTTCCAAGCAGCCGCCGAGCTCACGTCCTGCAGCTGAAGGATCCCTCCTCCAACGCAAACAGGACTGCATTGCAGCCTTCAAGCAAGCGGGGTCTGACCGCCCCACAGCCGCATACAACGGGCTCGCCGAGCTGAACGCGGACGAGCTGCAGGCCACGTACGACATGCACAAGACCAACACCAAGAAGCTCGGCAGTGCCTTGATTCGCATGTGTGCCGCCAACCAGATCAGCTACACGCTGGATCACCACCAGCGCAGCAAGCCTAAGCGCAACGGTGGTGACACATCCTATCCACCAGCTGCGTCCGCACGTCTTCAGGCTGCGGACGAAAAATCTTTTGCCTTGGACCCGGCCTTCTGGAAGGTCCCAGTCCTGGCCGAACCCACATCACTCGACGACGGCAAGACGTACAAGCCCAGCATCAGCCTCCACGACTACGAGAGTGGCGAGCGGCTGCTGCAGCACCATCTCGAGCAGGGTAAGCGTACCACGGGTCAGCTCGCGATCGCTGTCATGGGCCCAAAAAACGACAACTACGTCGGCACCGAGCTCGCCGTCCCCGTGCTGAAGCGCCACCCCAAGGCGCCCAATGTGGTTCACACGCACGTCCCCGTGACCGTGTACCAGCTGGGCACCAAGGAAGTCGCCTGCACGGAAAAAGTAGCCGTCGCCACCATTGATCCTGCCGACCACGTATGCTGGATTCGGGTGACCATACATGAAACCGAAGCCATCGCCGCAGTCCCCTCCATGCACCAGGCCTTCGAGGATCAGTTTTCGGGAGGCGCCCCTGTGAACGGTGGTCCACGCGCCAAGGGTCCTTTCCGAGGGGATTCCGCTCCACAGGACAAGGCGCGCCAAAACCAAAAGCACAGGGAGTCTAAGAAAGACGCTCGCCGCCAGGAGCTCGACAGTCAGCTTCAGGACACCTTCAAGGCCCTTTTCCACGGCAACTTTAAAGCCGTCACCATCCTCGAACCCTGCAAAAGTCTAGGCAGGTACGGATCGGGCGTCGGAAAAAGGTCCCTGGCTGCCACTTTCGGCGTCAGTCTTCAAGCAGTTGACAAGGTCTTGGCGGGTTCGGGGCAACTCGGCGCCACCTACGACCTCAGCAACGTAGGTGCGGACGAGCCCACGGCAGACAAGTACCAGACCGTGTGGTTCCCCGAGGACCAGCCCATCACGATGGCAGAGGCGTTCCAGAAGTCGGTGGACTTCAAAGCCCTAGGAGTCGTCAGGCACGGCAAGTCAGGCTTATTGGGGATCCGTGTTGCACGTGGGTCAGACGCCGCCAAGGCCGCTGCCGTCAGCATCCGTGGCTGCGAAGCCACTCTCGCCAAGACGCGATACCGCATCACGGGCATTGCGGCACGCCATGCCACGCTGACTCAGCTTGCCAAGACTCTCACGGGCCCGTCCGTCAAATGGGACTGTGAGGTCTACCACACCGCCTGGGACCCAGCCACTGCGGCGCAGTTTGCCTTAGTGCGCGCTCATCGTCCCCCACCCACATATACGGTGCAGGTCGCAGGGTGCCCCATCCCGTGGAGCATCACCGAGGCCCCGTTGGCTGAGGTCGTGCCGAAGAGGGACAACGTTACCATTGTCACCCCCACCACTATCACAGAGCCTGTGACGCCGCCCGCCCGTGGTGGCGGCTTCAGCCCCGCCACGGGCACACTCCTAACCAAAGCGGCCCAGAGCCCCTACCTCCACGACCTCATGACTGCCACGCCCAAAGGCAAGGGCGTCGCACCGCTCCCGATCCCCAAGGAGGAGCCTTTAGCCAAGCGCCACCGATCCTCCAGCGGGAAACGCGACGCCACGCCGCACGCAAGATCACACGGCGCCCCAGGCCGCAGCTCCTCTGCACCCCCGCACGGCACGGATGGAGCTGCCGAGCAGACGGCCGTCCAAGGACCAGGTGGGGACGGACATGACCCGCAACCTGGCACGGTGGCGGCCGAAGGTGGGGGCCACACGGAAGGGCACGCTGACGCAGCCGCCGAGGTACCAGGCGACGTCGAGATCCTATCATCAGAGGATGAATTCAGCGTGGCATCGCGCGAAGTGAACACCCTCGGCGAACGCTTCGCTACGGCCCCTAAACTGTCACATGCCGCCACGACCCGCATCCAACACATGGAACAACAGCACGAGCTGCTCGCCAACACGGTGGACAACATGCAGGTCCAGCTCGCGGGCGTTCTCTCATCCCAGGCCACACTCACGGAGCACGTTTCAGGCTTGGAACGGGGGCTTGCCACCGTCGTCACTCAGCAACAGACGGCAACTACCGAAGCTGCGGCACTGCGCGGCGACATCCAGGCCCTCCTCGGGCACCTCACGGGGGGTACCATCCACCTGCCCCAGGTGGCCACCCTCGAAAAAAAAAGGAGGAAGCTGCACCAGTTGCCGATCCCGTGGCGGTCTGCGGGTGGATCGACCAGCCAGGCCAGGTCACCCCAGGGACGGGGCCCCCAGGGGCTGACAAAGGCAAAGGGCGGGTCACACAGGAACCCTATTGAAGGTGCCTCAGAGGGCCCGCCTCAGCCCTCCGAGGAAGCGCCTTCAGAGGCATCCCTTCTCACTTCTCGTCGTACCTCCTCCTTGCTATATCATGTCATTTTTGGCAGCAGCACGAGCAAGCTACCTGGTGTAGGGACACCTGTCATCTTGCTGTGGGTGTGTTTGTTGCAATGTACATGAGCATGCAGGGGTACCTAAAGATGCGTGCTGACATGCAGCCTTTGGCTCATCGCTCGCGCCGCCCGCCAGGCCTCGCCATCATGTGGCGCTTTGCTTGCAGCCTGGCTCTCCCCTCGCTCGCTGGAGCACACCCGTCTTCAGGCGGTGCGCCCCAGCATGGAGGTGGGTTTCTCCTGCAGCACGTCGAACGTGCGTCCCTTTTCTACCTCTACGATGACAGCATCTACAAGTACGAGCACTGCATCATTTTGGAACCGATCGGCAACGGCACCGCTGCCGCGAGTCCGTGCAGTATTGGCCAGGCACACAGTGGCGGCTTCAGCCCCGCTGCTGTGCCTCGCTATCGCCCTACGGGTCCCACCACTCCCATGCGAGGTAGGGGTGAACCCGAGGAAGACCCTGCTTTCTGGCACCTGATGATGATCCGCGCCCGGCTCATACCGCGTGCTGCGGCGTGGGCACCAGGTGAGGAAAACCAGGACATGTTCTGGGCATGGCTCGAGGACTGCGTCCCGTACATCCTGGCGACGCTCCATCTGCCACAGTACGATCACCTCTTCCTCGAGGCGTCCGAGGACACCACCGACGCCCTGCGTCATCGCACCGCGGTCGACATGTGCGAGGACATCTGGCACAGAGCGGGCCCCGACAGGCAGCGCATCAACCGCAACCTCACTCGGATCCAGAGCAGCCGCGAGTACGCCACCCGCTATTTCGGCCTCCTTCTGGAGTACCAGGGCGCTCGTGCCACGCTCGTTGGCCCTGAGGCTTTCATGGCACCTTTGCCGCCATACCTCTCACGGGCCCATGCTCTGCTGCCAAGAGGTCTCCCTCCACCCGACCATGACGCCATGGCGTACCTCGCCGATGTTATCCTGCACCAACCGCCAGACATGCTGCCGCTCGTCGAGGCGGAGCTCGCTGCGGCGCCGACGGACGGCACCGATCAGGCCGCAGAAGATCCCGTACCATGGCTGCTCCAGCACATCGCGGCCAGCGATATCGGCAATACATCCATGGACTCGTTCCACGCGTCGGAGGATAGCCAGGACGACATCGATATCCAGGATCGAGACGGCACGATACCATCAGGCGACTCGGCTCAGCGTGACCGCGACAGTGAGCCTTACTTTGGGCTCGCCCCGTGGCAAAGCAGTGCGCCCCACACCTCAGATCAGGCCGATCCTTCTGCGCGGCTCAACGACGCTGAAGGTGGCACTGCCGCTGATGTGACTAGCCATTCCACTGCTTCGCCAGCTCATGCCAGTCCGTACAGTGGCGGCTTCAGCCCCGCTGCACCACTGGCTAGACCTGGACATCCCCAGACCGCGGGAGGCGACAACGTGACCGACTCCAACTCCAGTGCCATCGACCACTGGCAGGCCGACATCGACAACGACCCCATCGATGATGAACACCCAGATGCCAGCGGTCCCCACGAGCCCCAGCACAGCTCAGCGGCATCACGACATTGTGGTTACCTCATCTGCCTCCTGGTGGTCACGTACGCCATCGTGATAGCAATGCCGTACAAGGACCAGATCGATGGATACTTGCCGACCCCGAGCCGAGACCCCAGCTACCGACAACGACGACGACGCCAAGCGACCGCACCAGGCCCATCGGTGTCCACTATATCCCGACGCAAAACGACATACTATGTCACGTCCACATTGAGGGCCACTCTCAAATGGACCAGCGACAAACTCAGAGATGGTGTCTCGGGCGGAGCCACTGCAGTCGCGGTCGGCTTCGGGGGCGTCCTTAAATGGGCCAGCGGCAAGCTAGGGGCCATAGCCACGGGTGGAGTTGTGTGTGGTCTTCTACTCGTCGGTGCCAAACTTCTTGCCCAGGGAGCTGTCGGACACGTAGGCGCCCGCATATGTGCGCGGGCCCTGGACTCATCCACTGCCCAGTGGTGCCTCCGCTGTTGCCAACCGAGCAGGAAGCCGAAGGACGAGGCCACACACAAAATGCCGTGCACGCTCGCCGACGAACACGACGACCAGCAGGTGCACGCACTCCGACATCCGCTGCTACAGGAACACTACGCCGCAGCTGTTGCCGCCGCAGTCGCCGACGTCACCACCGCCACCACCGCCGCCATCGTTGAAGTCACAGCCGCCGTATCGCGAGCCTCGTCTGTCACACCAAGATCGACCAGCCCGACGCCACGAGACGGCAGTGAACGCACCCATGGCAGCCCGTGGTCCATCTTCCGACACGCTGACGCTCGTGGTTCCTCCCCCGACGCGGACACCCAACCACCACGACGGCGAGCACGCTATGCATCACCTGACAGGCCCCAGGCGCCTTCAGGCCCTGGTACGCCTTACACTGCCCTCAAGCCACCGACACGCAACTTACGCAACACCATCCAGCGTGACCCAGCGGTCCCCGAGCCGCCGAAGAGCATACTTAACGCCCTGTACCAAAACGGCTTCGCGCTAGGGAACAGTGGCGTGTCCACTGAGGACATCAAAGACGCTCTACGACTCCACGACCACCCTCGATTCACTCACGACCCAACACTCCAAGTGCTGGGGCCGTGGACGGACATCATGCAGAGGCCACCGAACCGCCTCACTTGGGTGCTGGAAGACTCGGGCGGCAACTCGGGCGAGACAATTTTCCCATACCTCACGTGGGACCTCCGCCAACCCACCACCGACGCGCCCACTGTCTTCTGGCATGGGACCCGCGGCGACCTTGCGGCCCGTCTTGCTGCCTGTGGAGGGCACCTCTTGCCAGGCCCCCGCCGTGAAGCGAAGGGCCGAACTGGCCCAAACGTTGGCCGCACTTACACGAGTGTGCACCCTTCGCTGGCCGCGTGGTACGCGATACCGCCCCACCCGCCCTACAGTCTCGAAGACGACACCCTCGCGTGGGGACCCATCGCACTCTGGATGTGCGAAGCCACCCAACCACCGCGCGGGGAAAACAGGCACAACTACGTGAAAGGGGAGGCTCACGGAGCGCGCCTCATTTACCCTCGGGTCCTGAGCCTCCTCATCCGCATGGACTGGTGTGCCCCCACAGAAGCTGCTTCCAGGTGCCGTGCCCTTCCACACGCCTATGGCATGGGTGACTGCGCGCACGCCCTCCACATTGCTGGCTACGATCATCCAGATCTCCGTGAGGCGGCTGAAGCTCACGACCAGGAAGCTAGCACCAGGCGCAGATCAGCCATCGCGGCAGCATGGCCACCACCGCAGGCGCTATACTCGCCAGAAGCGGCGCGAGCATGGGCCAAACAGCACTACGACACGGAAGCAGCCACCAGGGACGACCCTAATCAGCCTCGACCACGTGTCTCGCTCCACATACTCCAGCTGGACCCGAAACCACTCATCGACCTGGTGTACACGGGCTTGCAAGCTGTCCCCGTACGGGGGCACCCTGACGCACACGGGTCGCGCCCCAGCGGCTCCAGCCCTGGGGCCGCGTCGGGCCCACCACGCACGTACAAGTCAGGCACAGCCTTAGCCCACAGTCCAGACCCCTCATCGACGTCATCTGGAGTCGACGAACGCCGTACGCCTTCCCTCATCAGCGCGGCCGCCGCCCTCGCCCGAGGCCGCGCCCGTGCGCGACGATCTGCCTCTCGCTCGTCACGACAGAGCGACGGGAACTCCACCTCCGACAACAGCGGCATCGAGACGTGGGAGCACATTGTGACGGAGGAGGAGCCGACTGCCTACCACGTCCTCGCCTACCACGTGCGTGATGTGCGGTCCCGTGTCAACGCCCCTGGCATCGAGGTCTGGCTCGACCCTGGCGATCACCACGATGGCGCCTACTTACCGTGGGGGACGACAGTCATGGGCTACCGCGTCATTGACCCTACGGTGGACGGTAGTGACGGCTGGGTCATCCTCCACCATGATCACGGCGACACCACTACCAAGCTCTGGGCACCGACCCAAGTCCACGTCAAGGGGGACGACTCTTGGCGCACCGTCATGGTACCAGCGGATATGGGGCCCCAGTGGATCAGGTGCCATGCCGAGGACGCACGCCTCCCCGCCGAGGTTGTCCGCACTACAGGCCAATCCTGGTTTGCTGACGTCTGGCCCTTGTGGGATCGCCCGAGACCCCACCCAGACGACCCAGGCACAAACGAGCATGCGCTACCGCCTTTACCAGGACGCTGGTCTTGCCTACAGTGTCGATTCCAATGCTGCCAATATTGCGCGGCTCGCCGCAACACACAGCTTGGCACCTCGGGCCAACCAACGTGCCCAGACTGCGGCCGCAGCGGACTGCGTACACTTATGGACTGGTCCACGGACTACTCGTGCAACAGTTGGACGTGTGCATACAGCACCAATAAGAGGGACTCCGACACATGCTGCCTGTCCAGCAGGTGTCCCCACCCCCCCAGGCCACACAACCAGCTCGACGTCCGTGCCACAGGGATGCCGCCGCACATCCTTGCCCGCCAATTCGGCAACGCGCCAGCCCTCCACGACCTCAAGGAACCCCCCCGAGCGCCTTCAGGCCCCGGGGGAGAACCTCCACAACCAGGGCAAGCAGGCTACCAGGGCCAATGGTACCTCCCACCACAGCCGCGGCGCGTCCCCAGGCAGGGATTGCCTGACGGCACAACGCGGCCACCTGGATTCACAGGAACGGGGATGCCCGAAGAACCTTCCCCCGACCAACCGCTTTGGAGGGAAGGCTACGTGCTCTTCAGCCCCCATCAGGCCCTCAAGGAGGAACTCACCTTCAACAAGACGGTCCGCCGACCCTTCTCCCTAGCCATTACCAACATGTACAGGGATCGTGTCACGGTCAGGACCGTCTGCGAGTTGATCGCCGAGCGCACCCACATGACCCGCACCCGCTGGCGAGATGTGGTACTGTACTGGGACGCCGAGGGTGGTCCTGGGCCTCAAGCTCTCGACTACGACATGCGACTCTGTGACGCCATGGTGAGCCGTGCCACGACCGAAGCTGAGCTAAACCACGACCGCAGCAACCGTGGTAGTTTCTGCCTCTATGGACCAGCGCACCAGCGGGCCATCAACATTACGGCGATCTCAGAGCCGCAGAACATCGACTACACGGAGCATGTGCGACGATACTCACCCGTAGGGGGGACCTACCCTGACCACGCCTTCGAGCACGTCTATCGGGGCTGGCAGCGGCCCGACGTGCCCACCATCCTCCCCGACACCCGTCCCCTCTCGAGAGCCGACTGGCAGCGTCACCAACAGCACCAGCAGCGCATCCAGCATCGGGACCAACGTGACGCAGGACAGCAGGGCACGCCACGCTACCGCTCCCCCGCGCGAGTCCCGACAGGCGGTAACACGGCCTACGACGGGGTTGCCGCCTACCACCGTGGTCCCATAGGTGCCAGGCCTGCGGCTGCTGGAGCAGCCGCCTCCAGCTACGGCCAAGCCCCCAACGCCAGGGTTCACCCAGCGGCCAGCGGCTACTCGCGTGCACCCCTACATGCCCTAAGGGCCACCTCGCCAGTGCCAGGGTCCACGCGCGCCTGGGGCCTTTACTCAGGCCGACATGAGGGCCCCTCCAGCAACCAGCCTGCAGTGATAACCCCTGCGGCTTCAGCCAGGGGGCTGCAACAAACCGTGGCAGGGCTGGGCGCCCCGAAGGATGGCGCGATGCGAACGTGCGCGCTTGGCAACCGCGCCAGCACACGCCCCCGCCAAACGTAGCTGCAGCACTGCGCCCTGCCCAGGCCAAACCTGCCCCACCTGAGCGGGAGAGGCAGCCGCTCACCCCGCTCGTCCTCACGCGCATCCAGGCGCATCGCAGTGCCTCCCCGAGGCACAGCGAGGGAAGCGCCCACCACGTCAGCCCCCGCCCAGACGCGGCCGACCCCGACCAGGCCACAGCCACGGCGGAAGGCGGCACAAGCGCCTCTCGCCAGCCCAGCCCATCACCCTGCGCGGCGCCGATCCGATCCCCGAGCAGGGCGGATTCTGAGCGCGCTAATGCCAGGCGACTTCGCCACGCGACCGTCACACGGGCGGGCGCGTCCCGCGCAGCAGGACCTGCAGCCGCCACAGTTCACGCAAGGCCCCAGGGAGCTCCACGAGCTCGCCGCCTTGCGAGACTCAGGCCGATGGCCGACCCCCCGAAGTGGTGCCACGCTTCGGAGCCAGCGTCATCGACCCCAGCCAGGTCGACCTCGAGCCGACGCCGTCCACGGACCACGAGCCGCAGATGCCCACCCGCGTGATCGTCCCCATCGACGAGGCGCCAACCTTCGACCCGTTCAAGAACAAGTACCGTATCAAGAACCTTGTGGCGGGTTTTGGCGGGGGCTCACCGCTCTCACCTCAGAGTCGGGGCGGTGCCCCCGCCACCTCGGCTGCTGCCGCGGCAGCTGTGGCCCCGCGGGGAATCAGCCCTGTCCGCAACGTGGGCCTCACGGCAGCGGGCATGGACGAGGCCCAGCGCCAGGCCTCCGATCGTGCTGCTGGAGCCGTTCCACCAGATGCTGCTCATCAAGACACTGACGGGGCGGGCGTGTCACCGCAGGAGGGACCAGCGGTGGCGCGTGCGCAGTACTTGCGCGTGCGTTGTGCCGCCGCCGCGCCTGGCCGCCGCCGCTGTCTCGGTTTTGTCTTTGTGTTCGGCAGGATGGATCGAGGAGTCGCCTCCCTCTCCCACTGCCGCCGTCTCATTTCTCCTCCCCTCGCCCCCTGCAGTACAGGAGTGAGGAGGAATTTTCGTGACATTTTTACTAATATTTATGAACCCCCCCTGGCGCAGTGCCGACCGTGTCCCTCCTATATGGTTGGCCTGACGGCGGCTTCAGCCCCGATCAAGCTAGTCCATAGTAACGCCATGAGCTCCTACTGTGGCCAAGCCTCCTACTGGGGCGAGGGTTCAAGCTGACCTCCACCGTGCGGGGCGCGCGAACCCCAGTTCCACCGATGGAGACGGGCCAGGTCGCTCCATACACCTCGTCAGCCTTAACATCACCAGTCTCTCAGCGAACTGGCCAACCATCACCGCCCTTGGTGTCGACCACAACGCCGCTGTCATAGCACTGCAGGGGACCCGACATGCCAAGCCGACTAGGCAAGCCATCGCTACCAGCGCCGCCAATCCTCTCCATGGCGGATACCACGCCAGTCTCGGGCCTGACCTTGATCTGGCGCGAGCCCAGCGCAGAGCTGCCCACGGAGGCACTGATCACACCGTTGTGGGCAACACTGGCGCCTCGGGAGGGGTCGCCATTCTCTCTAAGGATGCCATCGTCGACTCCACTGTCGACGACAACGCGCCCTGTATCGCCGCCCTCAAGGCAAAGAAAAGATGGCATGAGGTCTTTCTCCCACTCTGCACTCAACACCGCCGTAGGCGGCGACGAAATAATCATGGGCCCGCGGGGATCTACATAGCGAGCCTTTACGGGATTGCTGGAGGAGACAGCACAGCTCTCTTTCGGCTCGCTGACTGTGCCGCCGCTAGGGTCGGCTCAGTCCCCTACTTCATCTGCATGGACGCCAACACGAACATTGACGACAACCCACACCTTCTGCACATGTTGCAGCACGGATGGTCCAACGTTGCTGAGGGCACACCAGACCACACCATGCACACCTATGGCAATATCCCTGATTGGGACCGCGTCACAAAGTGCCCCCGCACTTCGCGCATCGATTATATCATTGCCAACCAGGCGGCGCGATCCCTTGTCACCGACTTCTGCTACCTTCGCGACTTGCCTGCGAAGTCTCACGTTGGCCTGCAGGTCACGCTTGACCTCAGTCGCCTCGACCATACGGCCCGACGCCTTCTTGCCCCTACGCCCTACCCGCCCGACGATGGAGTTCATGAGGGGCACGAGCTGCAAGCACTTTGGACCCTCATCGCTGGGCGATACCAGGACCGCATGGAGCAGGCCGACGCACGAGACGACGTGGAGCGCATGTTCACCCTGGCTAACGAGGCCAGTCATGAGTACCATCTCACCCGTCTACGTGATCTGCCACCTCCACCGCCCCACCAACCAAAAAAGAAGACCCCCACCATGCACGGGCTCACGCCTACGTTCGAGGATCGACCGGCTGTCCCCCGCGCGTTCCCCACCTACGGAGCTTCCACGATTCATATGAACCGACTGCGCAAGCTCCATCGGCAACTCTGCGAGCTCCGTTTCATCGGACAGCACCACCATCTAGATTGCCGTGCTATCCCGCCGTACCTCGTGCAGCGCATCGACTGCACGTGGGCCGCGGCCCGTCTCTTGTGCCACAAGCTGCGCCCCACGGTTCTCCTGGAATTCCCCGAGGCCTGGGCCCCAGGCGAGCCAGTGCCGCACGGGGAGCACCTTGACGTTTTGATCCAACATCTCGACTTGGAGCTGGCGCGACGCGCGAACCGTGCCAAGGCGGAACGCATCAGGATATGGGCCGAGGGCGTCCGTGAGCCAAGCGGGCGAAAGGCGGCCATATACACACGAGCTGCTGATAGCTCGCCCACGGCGTATCTCCGCACGCCTACCACTCCTGACGATACGCAACTCCACTGCGACACCAACGCCTTCAAACCTGACGAAGCTTACACGGACGACAGCGACGCTGACACCGAAGCTGGCGGCTTCAGCCCCGGCGACGGTAGTTCGCCCGACACGGACAGCGACGAAGACCACACCCGTGAACCTCCACCTGCGCAAGTCCCCGACATCCTCCCTGCCAACGCCATTGTTGCCAACACCAAGGACATGCTGAAGCTCATGGTCGACACCTGGGAACCCATCTTGGGCAGGTACCGCGCACGTGCGGGACATGATGCCGAAGCCATGCCGACGTGGGCCGACTTCTACGACGAGTACCGACAGGAGCTGCCTACGCCATCACCAGCTACCCCTTTCCACCTCACCGACGACCAACTCATCCACTTCATTCGCACCCGTTCACCGAGACGCGCGGGGGGTCTGGACGGTTGGACTACTATGGAGGCAAAGGAGCTTCCCGACGACATTCTTCGCCTCTTCGCCAGCGTTCTACGAGCTATGCAACGCACTGGCACCATCCCAGAACCCCTCCTCCACGTCCCAAACCCGTGTCTCCGAAAAGGCCGAGGCGAACTCCCAACGGACCAACGACTTCTCTCGGTGCTTTCCGTTTGGATGTACGCGTGGGAAGCACCAGCTTACCGCAGCCTCACGGACTGGCGGAAAGGATGGACCCACGCCACGAGTTTTGGCGCTGTTCCCAAAGCTTCCATTGGGGACGTCAGCACTTCTCTCGCCCTTCGCATCGAACACGCCAGAGCCCTTCTCCTTCCCTTGGCTGGAGCTGCCCTGGACCGTCAGAAGTGTTTCGACTATCTCATCACGGACATATGCCTAAACCTCGCGCTTCACGCGGGGTGTCCCCAAGACATCGTTACTGTCCGCAGAAACTTCTACAGGCGCCACAAACGTTACATCCGCATGAACGGTGCGAACTCTAAGGAACTGGCCAGGACAAACGGTCACCTCCAGGGAAGCTCTTGGTCCCTGGACGACATTAAGCTGCTCATGTGCGTCTGGACCAAGAGACAGCATCGCTACGTGCCGCGGTCACTCAGCACTACTTTTGTTGACGACAGTAACTCCACTACCCACACCGCGCCCGAGTTGCAGAAATCTCTTGATGAAACCGCCAAGTTTGATCGATTTTCTGGTCAACGCATTCATCCTGGAAAAGTGGCGGGGTGGGCGCTTACTGACGAGCTTCACACCGCCGTTACCCAGCTCACCTTGGCGGAACGGCCCTTACGCGTGGGCGACTCCTTCAAGCTCGTCGGAAGTTACATCAACGCCGAGGCAGCGCCGGCTCCAGCCGCGCTCAACCTCACGGCCACCGCTGACGCCCGTGTTCGCAGGGCGACTAGTCGCCTGCCGCGTATTGGCAAGCTCCCATCCCCGATGCGTATTAAGGCGCGGCACGCCCGCTCCCTTGCTGCCAGCGTCTGTACCACGGGCACTGACATCCAAGCCCCATAAGGCCCCGTCAAAACTGCCTACAACCATGCCCTTAAGGCGGCCATCCGCCCCAAGGGAAACAGGTGGGTCGAGTTTTGGACTCTCATGGCCGTGTGCGTCCCAGGGCACGCCCTGGAGATTGACGCCATTATGCAGCGTGAAGTCTTCCTGTGCCTGCGGCGACAGGTCAACCGCGACGCCACTCTCGGCGGCCTCGTCAGGGATCTCCAACACCATGTCCAGACCCTTTTTGGCGGAGGACCTGTTGGACGACTTGTTCAGACGCTTCAGCAGCTCCGTTGGACTTGGCCCACATTTGGCACCATGTACGACGACTGGGGCTGCCAGATCAGTTGGCTGAACCTTCCCCAAAACGCCTTCCTTCACATGCTGCGCGCCTCGCAACGCAGGAGACTTTTTTTTTATGTTTTTTTTTTTTTTTTTTTTTTTTTTTTTTTTTTTTTTTTTTTTTTTTTTTTTGTTTTTTTTTTTTTTTTTTTTTTTCTTTTTTTTTTTTTTTTTTTCTTTTTTTTTTTTTTTGTTTTTTTTTTTTTTTTTATTTTTTTGTTTTTTTTTTTTTTTTTTTTTTTTTTTTTTTTTTTTTTTCTTTTGGTTCTTTTTTTTTTTTTTTTTTTTTTTTTTTTTTTTTTTTTTTTTTTTGAGAAAAATCAAGCCACGGCGGCATGACCTTGGACACCTGGCTTCGGTCAGACAGGGCCTCGACCTTTTCGCCAGCACGTGGCTCGCCCGCACCAAAGTAGCTGCCAAATGCAACGCATGGCAGCTGGCGCTCCTCTTAAACTACCTGTCGGGCGGGGACCACACCCAACAGCGACGTTCTCGATCAAATACGTCCGCTGATCCCAGCCCTATTTGCCGTTACTGTGATGAGGAAGAGGAAACTCAGGACCACACTGTGCGTGACTGCAAGTGCTGGGCCCGTGAAAGAGTCCCTCTCACCACCCTCATCAGTGACGAGCAGTGGGCCCGTCTTCCTCCGCACACAAGACATTGCGGGCTCTTCGATGAGGACCCAGCCCTCCTCGATCTGCAAGCCGACCTCGCGAGGGACCCGCTCCCTCAACCCATACCGCGGCCCCCGCCTGAGGGAGATCCTGCGGCTTCAGCCCAGGACTCCTACACCACTTACCTTGACCACGACACTGGTTGGACATGGGTCTACGCTGCCACGGACGGTGCATGCACCAACCAAGCCATCCCTTTGCTTGCAAGAGCGGGCTACGGCGTCTATTACGGCATCGACCACCGCATGAACTACAGTGCGCGCGTTCACGGCATCACGCAGAACGCACAGCTTGCGGAGACCCTCGCCATTGTACACCTCACGACATGTGCTGAACGGCCCGTACACGTCTTCGTGGACAACCAGGCGGTGGTCGACGGCTTCCAAAGGATCATCGACGGACACTCACCTCCGCAGGGCACGCACGTGGAGTTCTGGGAAAAGGTCCACCGATGTGTCATGGCCAAGCCAAACATGTTCCGCGTATAGAAAGTCGCTAGCCACCAGGGCGACACGGGCATCGACCTCGGGCTCATCGGGCCCATCGCGGAGGAGTTCAATCGTCAGGCTGACGCCCTCGCCACAGCGGCGGCACGTACTCATAACCTTCCAGACGACATCGTTGAAGCTGCCAAAACACGACACCGCCAAGCGACCGTGCTCCATGGAGTCGCCGTTGCCATCTACGAGCGGAGACATCGTACACTTCCTCTCCCACACCGCAGGGCTGGGTTCACTGCTGCAGAACTAAACAAAATGGAACCAAATCCCCTGCTGTCTGACCAGGCTCCACCCGCGGCTGGACCAGACATCCCACAAAACCCCGACGAGCTCTGGGCCGAGGCCCAACGGGTGTTATTCGACGAACAGGAGGACGACCCGTTCGGCTTTGGTGGAGGTTTGGACTTCCTGGGCGACGAGTCAGCCAGCGCCAACCCTGCCCCGGCGGGCACCCGCACGGCGCCCCCGACTCCGCCATTGAGTGCGTCAGCCCACCCACATGACAACGCCGTTCCTTTTCAAGACGCTGATGAGCAGGACGATGACCTTTTCAGCCTCGGTGGGGGATCGGACGCTTTGGACGACGGACCAGCCAACGAAAACCCCGCCCCGTCGGGAAACCTCGCAAACCCGACTGCGACGCCGTCCCCAAGAGCGTTAACGCCCACATACGACGATATCGGTCACCGCCAAGACGCCGACCACGACCCGAGTGGCCCCCGAGGATTGGGTGGCATTGAGGACGCACCGCCGACACCACACGCTGCCGACCATGCCGCCCCACCGAGTCACCAACCCTCTACGCGACCGACCTCAGCGGCCTTCCACGGCATCACGACTGGTCCCACCGCGCATACCACTCCGCCTCCCCATCGTCAGCGACCCGCGGGGGCGGCTTCAGCCCCCCCGCAGGGTACTAAACCAGACAGGCCCTCGTGCCCCACCCACGCTTCCTCCTTTGCTGAGCGAGAGGAAGCGGCTCCCCTGACCTCTCGGGGCGCGGCCCTAGCGGCTCCAGCCCTGGGGTCGCGCCGGCCCCTCCAGTCACCTTTTAACGGCGACGGACGTCAGCGTTCAGGGTCCCGCACGCCGCTAGCCCACCTGGACAGGCGTACCGAGGACCTCGCCTCTGTCACGAGATCCTCGGCGGATGTCACTGAGCAGCCACCTCTCACCGACCGTGAAACCGAGCTGTCACAGGCTATGGCTGCCCTTCAGCAGAGGTGCTTAGCTCTCGCCGCGGACCTCGCCGCTGCCCAAGTTCGTCAAGGTCCTCTACTCCAGCGCCTCCACAGCGCTGGGCGAGCCTTCGCCGAGCTGCTCACGACCTCGCCCGATGGTGTCGTGCCGTCACTCAACATCCAAGCTATGTTGTCATCGTTCCGCGGCGCTCCACCTGGTGCCCCGCGCTAATCTCCTCCTTTCTACCTGCCCGTGTGTACGTGTGGCTCCGCGTCCACGGTGTCAGGGCGTGGGGGCGGGGGGTGCCCCGTCACTGCGCGCCGCTTTGCGGCCAAGCGCCCAACTGGCGGTCCGCCAGGCCGCCTAGCCACGTGCCAGCACGTCGCCTTTCTTGTTGGGGCCTTTTACCTCACTGAACACGCGGTTCTGTCAGGTGAGATCTTCACCGTCTGTCCGCCGTCTGTAGCGTCTGTCGCATTGCGCCGGGGGAGGGGTTTTTGTTGCCCGCCCTCGTATCTAAGGCTGCACCGCCGCAAATAGTGTTTGGCGAGTTGTCGCACCGCAGTGCGCCTCGCGGACGGACCCTGGTCCGCCTACTTGTCCGATCTCTCTCTCTCTCTCTCTCTCTCGTCTCTCCCTCCCTCTCTCTCTCTCTCTCTCTCCCTCTCATCTCTCTCTCTCTCCCTCTCTCTCTCTCTCTCTCTCTCTCCTCTCTCTCTCCTTCTCTCATCTCTCTTCTCTCTGCTCTCTCTCTCGTCTCTCCTCTTCTCTTCTCTTCTCTCTCTCTCTCTCTCTCTTCCCCCCCCCCCCCTCGCTTCCGCGGGGGTGGATGGCGGAGGAGAGGGGGTCGGCGCCTTCCCCTGATGGCATCGAGCAGAAGTGGGATTTCGATTACGACCATGAGCTGAAGAAAGCCTTCCGCGTCGAGCGCATCCGGAACAATCAGTATAAGGATTGCTGCCAGATCATGTACCCGCCGAAGAACGCGCTCCCCACGGACGCGATGATTGCCAAGTGGTCCGACGGGCTCACGCGCAGTGTGCCGCAGGCGTCGGGGCATCTCTCCTCTCAGTTTGTCGTCATCGCCCTTCTCCTTTCAATCCTGCCAACCCCCATCCTCCATCCTCCGCCCGTTGAGGCCATCGTCATGCAGTTCCAGGGTGCGCCCATCGAGCAACGCGTCGACGCGGTCGGCAAGAAGACGAAAGGCAAGGGCAAGGGCAAGAAGAGTGCGCAGACAGAGGGGATCGAGCTGGTGAATATCAAGACCGAGGAGACGCACTTCTCCACGTCGTTCAAGACCGACTGGGGCAAAAGCAATTTGAAAAAAACACTGGGGAGAGGAGTTGAATGGGATGGAGTAGGAGGAGGAGAAGGGAGGGAGGAGGAGAAGGAGGATGAGGACGAGGAGCAGGAGGAGGAGGAGGAGGAGGACGAGGAGCAGGAGGAGGAGGAGGATGAGGAGGAGTAGGAGGACGAGGAGGAGAGGGGAAGAGGAGAGGAACAAAGAAGTGAAGAGGAGAACCTAGGAAGGGGGGCAGAGAACGAGAGAGAGAGAGAGAGAGAGAGAGAGAGAGAGAGAGAGAGAGAGAGAGAGAGAGAGAGAGAGAGAGAGAGAGAGAGAGAGAGAGAAAAAAAAAAATGCGGGGGACCAGCCAGGAACAACAACCGCAAGGGCTTTCCACCTCAACGGCTGGCCAGGATCATGCAGGACGGCTGGCAGGTCTTGCAGATGGACGCGGCGGACCCGAGGGCCCCTCAGCAACACGTGGAAGGAGGAGGAAGGGGAGGAGCTGGAGGAGTGGAGGGGGAAGGCGTGGTACAGGACAGCGTCGTGAACCTTAGGCGATGCTTAAGAAAACTTAAATTTTCGGCCAGAGTCTCGTTTATTCTTAATGTTTCAATGTAAATCCTAAGATTTGAATAGAATTTGGGTTTTTATGCAACTTCTGAGACTATGAATTTCTTAACCAATGATTTCTTAAGCATTTCGCAGGGTGTAGTCGCAATCGTCGTCGGCCAGCCGAATTTTCCAGCTAGGACTTCGCAGAGAACATCAACGATGGCGAGAAGTTGGCGATGGCCCGGCGCAACGACGCAGCGACGCGCCTAGCGAACAACACCATCACAAGAGAGGACGCGCTGCTGGAGAAGGCGCAGCAGACCATGCTCACGAAAGGGAAGCTGACGATGAAGAAGAGGCCAGCAGCGGCAAGGGCATCAGCAGAAGGAGCCAACCTACCTCCTACTTCCTTAACTCCTCCTCCTCCTCCCCCTCCTCTTCCTCCTCCTCCTTCGCTGCCTCTTCCGCCTCCTCCTCCTCCTCCTCGAGCCTCGCCCTGCTTCTCCTCGTCGTTCTCCTACTCATCCTTCGCCTCCTCCTGCTTCTCCTGCTTCTCCTCCTCCTCCTCCTCCTCCTCCTCGTCCTCCTCCTCACCTCCCTCGATCGTCACCCTCGTCCACGCACCATTCCTCAATGCCAACCGTCTTCCATGTGCTATGCCCTCTCCCCCCCCCCCTTGAAAATGATCCGGCTTCTCCTGAGGGCGGGGTCAGGCCGGCAAGCTTTTCAACTGTTCCAATGTTTGAACCTAGACGAAACGGTCCTGAGCTGATGCGGTAATCCGCGTCCCTTCGCATGGAGGGGCGGGCATGTTAGATGGTTGGGCCCCGCATCTTAAACGTTGGTTTTCCCTGGGAGGTGCGAAGCGTCCGCGGGGCTCCGAGGGCCAGGCCATCGGCGAGGACGCGATCGCGGACGAGGGCCAGGACATCGGCGAGGGCGAGGACGCGATCGTATACGAGGGCCAGAACATCGACGAGGGCGAGGGCGTGATCGCGGACGAGGGCCATCACATCAGCGAGGGCGAGGACGCGATCGTAGACGAGGGCCAGAACATCGGCGAGGACGAGGGCGTGATCATGGACGAGGGCCAGGACATCGGCGAGGGCGAGGACTCGATCGCGGACGAGGGCCAGAACATCGGCGAGGGCGACTCGGGGATCGTGGAGGGCAACTCCGAGGGCACGAACATCGGCGAGGTCGGGGGCAGGGGCAAGGGCGTCGCCATCGGCGCGGGCGGCACCGCGATGGCCAACGGCGCGACGATCGAGATCTCGGGCAAGGGCCAGGGGCAGAACACCAAGGGCCAGGGGAAGACGAACACGACGGCGCCCAAGACCCCCGACCCGAAGCAGGCCGCTGGGTCGCCCGTGCCTGAGAGGCACGCAGCGGCGCGCCCACCAGCGAGGCCGAGGCCCCCCTCGCCCGAGGGGCCATTCACGCTGGACATGTAGGGTTTGATTCGGGCAGCCCCGTCGGGCTGGTGATCTAGACAGTTGTCTAGAAGAACGTGGGAGTTGAAAAGAGGCCAGAGGAAAAAGCTTCGCAACGAAAGGATTAGATGCCCAATTAGATGCCCCATCGCGGAAGATAGCGAATGCGATACAGTCGGGGCCTTGACCTAAGGAACCCAAAATAAGGAACGAGGCTTTTTTTCTATACGTTAAGCTTCGACTTCCGATCGAAGACATAAGGAACACCTGAGGCGAGCTGCGAAACACTTAAGGAACGCGGAGCCCCTCCCCAACGAAAAGGGTTCCTTCTTCAAGGCCCCGACTGCAGCCACTCGGGGCGTTCGGTGCACGTTGGCAATCCAGCCGTGGCGAAGAGGAGGGCAACGTCCAGCCGTGGCGATTCGGCGCAGCTATTTCGGGAGTCGCCCAGCCGTGGCGACCAGGGGGGCAGTGGGTGCTAGCGGGCATCGGACCCCGATCATTGAAATAATTCATTCGATGCAAGTGCGAGTCGAACGAATACAGAACACCGTGCGATAACGACTCGAATGCGAACGCAGACAACACCGATCGAACCCCGATGCTGTCCTGAGCATTTTGGCCTCGAGTTTCTCCGCTGCCCCTCGGCAAGTTAGGGCTGACACTCGACAAGTGGGTTCAATGGCCGACGCCGAGGGCGCAGCTGCTCGGGTTGCGCGGGGATTCCTTGATAACAGACTTCGGGGGCAATCCGATGAACCAACTCCTCTCGCCCTCTCTTTCGCAGCCCTCCTCCTCGTGCTCGTCCTCGTCCTTCTCCTCCTCCTCCGCCTCCGCCTACTCCCCGACTATCCTCCTCCCCCTCTTCCTCCTTCTCCCCCTCCTCATCCTCCTTTCCATCCCCCTCCCTCCTCCTCCTCCTCCTCCTCATCCCTCACCTCCTCCTCTCTATAAGATTCAGCCTCCGTCCGCGTGCTGACCCATTGCGTCATTCTCCCACAGGTTGCGACGGTGCGCATCGTTTCGGCGGCGCCCAGGGCCCTGGCGGAGAATGACCAGCAGGACAGGCAGCATCAAATCCACGGGATAGCTTTTGGAGGATGAGGGGGGGGGGGGGGGGCTCGGTCATCTCGGATCCCGCGGGCAGCATTCTCGAGTAATGGGGTGACCAATCCCTTTAAGATGGTGACGTGGACAGCGCGCGGCCCCCGCGTGGAAGGGGGCAAGACGGAGGGTGGTGAGATAGCCGCACCACCAGTCGTTGCGATTGCCCCCCTCCCCCCACCACGCACACGCACGCACAGGCGCACCCACGCGCACGCGCACGCACGCGCGCGCACACGCACGCGCGCGCACGCGCACGCTCACGCACACACGCGCACACGCGCGCACGCGCACACGCGCACGCAAAAGCACACTCACGCACGCGCACGCACAGGGCACGCACAGGCACACGCGCACGCGCGCACGCACGCACGCACGCACGCACGCGCACACACACATACACACATACACACGCACACACACAAACACACACACACACACGCACACGCACAACGCGCGCACGCACGCACACACGCACGCACGCACGCGCGCGCACACACGTACACACACGCACACACACACAAACACACACGCACGCGCGCGCATACACACACACACGCACACACACGCACACACGCACACACACACACAAACACACATATACATATATAACTATATATATATATATATATATATGTGTATACAGCGTCGCCCATATGCTTGCCTCGAGGATCGCCAGAGCCACGGGTTCGGGCAGGCATCCCAGCGTGACGCAGCTGGGCCAGACCAACCCGTCTCATTGAGCGACAGCGACGTCGAGGAGACACAGACCGTCGTCGACAAGGGCCCGATCGCAGTTCAGCCAGCCAGCCGGACTCCGACTGTAGTTGCGACCAAGCCTTGGGCACGCCCGACCCCGACACTCGACGAATTTGTTCAGTATATTTTGGAGCGCGAGCCCGCGCAACATGATGAGCAGCCCATTCGGCCGCATCGGCGGTGGCAGCTCCGCGCTCGCGGCGACGACAACATCAGCCAGCCTGCCGACCTCGACAGCATGCCGATCTTCGCGATCGCCGCCCAGCAGGACACTCTGCCAGAGACGCAGCCACTAGGGGCCGCCGCGGAGCTTGCGACGCTGCAGCACGACGCCGTCGACCAGCCAGGCAGCGCGACCCCGCCAACCCCAGGCGCGCAGGCGAGCCTGGGTGTCCAGGCGACGCGCGCTGGAGCCTCGCCGCAGCCCGAGCCCAACATGGATGCTGGCGTGGCCCAGGGCAGCTCGGGCCGAGCTCAGCCAGCCGATGGTCGCTCCGAGCTCAGCCAGCCGATGGTCGACGGTGGCTCGGCTGCTGGCCAGGGCCAGCGGGCGCCGAGCGAGGCGCGCCCAGAGGTGCTCGACGGCGCAGCCGCGGACAGCCAGGGCGCCACAGTCGGCGAAGCTGGGGAGGAGGTGCCCACGGAGCAGGAGCTGCCATACCGCCAGCCAGATATGGTGGACACCAACTCTTGTGACCACGAGCCCGAGCTGGACCCGAGCCAGCCGACGCCGCCCTCCGCAGTCGACTGCGCGACGCGCATCGGCAGCTTCGAGCAGGGGCCCAGAGGTTACATTCGAAAGATATGCGCTCTCCGCACCTGCCCTGACTTCCTCATCTTCTGGTCACCTCAATCTCCCGCATCATCCCCTCATCGGGGGTGCCGGGGGGGAACACAGGAGGAGGAGGAGGAGGAAGAGGAGGAGGAGGAGGGGGAGGAGGAGGAGGAGGAGGAGGGAGGAGGGAGGAGGAGGAGGGGGAGGAGGAGGAGCTCTTCCATCGCCTCAGGAGATGGTGGCGCTCTTCAAGCAGAAGTTCAAGGGGCAGGAGCTGCCGACCACCGTGGGGGGTGCCCAGCAGGATGAGGAGGGCGTCGACGACGACGCGTTGGAGGCGCGTGCGAAGGCTGGGTTCGACTTCGCGGCTCGGGGCGCCCTGGGAAGTAGATTCACGCGCTGGCTGAAGGCAAATGGACAGTGGGATGGGTTTGGCAGGCTCGCGAGAGATGCCAAGGCCAAGCGCAGGCGCGAGTGGGCCGAGGAGCAGCACAGCGAGGCCATCAAGAAGCGGTCCAAAGTGACGCAGGACTCCGAGTCCGACATCAAGATTGGACGGATGATGAACCTGGACCAGCTCATCGCAGCTGAGGGCGGGCACCACAGCGCCACCGCAATTGCGGGTGCCCATGAGATAGCCAAGTCCGCCCTGGAGCGTGGCGCGGGGTGGGTCGCCATCGACCCCTACGGCAAGAGGATGAAGTTCCGCCGCATCTCCGAGGAGACGCGCCAGGAGTCCAGCGAGATCTGGCGGACGACGTCGGAGCAGACGGCGCGCCCTGCGCAGTCATCGGCTGGCCCTTCGACAATGTCGCCAGACTTGGCAGCGGCGCGGGAGCGGGCCATCGCCCACTTCAACCAGCCCACGGCATTCGGCAACTTCCCGCCTGCAGTCCACGCCAACATTGCAGCCGTCGCCCCGTTGCAGCCCAAGGCGCAGCCAAGCGCCGCGCCAGCGGCTGCTGCCGCGAGCAGCGCAGCTGCGCTGCCAGCAGGGCCCGCAGTCGACACCACGCCGACCACCAGGGCGTTGCAGCTGGCCAAGGACACGCCCCCGAAGCCGACGGCGAAGACCAATGCTGGCGTGGCTGGCGTGGCTGGAGCGGCTGACGGAGGCGCAGCTGCTGGCGCGCGTGCCCGCCGCGCGGGCAAGCCAGGTGCAGCGGCAGCAGCCCCCTCTTCCACGCCGAGGGGCGGCAAGGTCAAGGCAGGGGGCTCCCTCGAGAAGAGGGCGATCGAGACGGGCTCGCTCTACGCGAAGGCCACCATGCAAGCGAGGCGAGCAGTCTTGCTCGCTGATGTTGCTTCTCCTTAGTTATCGTTTATCTCCTCCTCCTCCTCCTCCTCCTCCTCCCCCCCATCATCATCATCGTCAGCATCATCAGCATCACCATCACAATCATCATCAGCATCATCATCATCCCCCATCATCATCATCGCCATCATCATCATCATCATCATCATCAGCACCATCATCAACATCATCATCATCAACATCATCATCATCCCCATCACCATCACCATCATCATGATCATCATCATCATCAGCATCATCATCATCATCATTACCACCATCCTTATCCTCATCCTCGTCCTCGTCCTCCTCACCTGTCTTCGCCTCCTCCTCCTCCTCCTCCTACTCCTACTTCTCCCCCTTCATCAGCCCATCCCCTTCTCCTGCTTCGTGCTCGTCCTGCTCCTCCTCCCTTCCTCATATGTGTTGACGTTGGTCATGCTCGAAGTTCTTTCCTCCGCCTCCTCCTCCTCCTTCTCCACCTCCTCCTCCTCCTTCTCCTCCTCCTCCTCCTTCTGCTGCTCCTCTTCCTCCTCCTTCTCCCCCTTCTCCTCTTCCCCGATCCCCCCCGCCGCCCGAGGGCCCTCGTCTCGGAGATCAGCCGCGGCGACAGCGGTTTGGATAGCGCAAAGTTCGGGAAGCCTCTGGAGTCTTGCCTGGAAGCCGCGGAGACGGCCGCTCTTTCTTGCTCCAACGTGCACGGTCTGCTGATGCACGGGGCCGCCGAGCTCAAGGGGCAGAGGGGCGAGGCCGAGATGTCGATGGCTTTCGGCGCGATCGCCGCCCAGAGGCCCAAGATCGACGAGCTCCTGGAAAAGTGTAGGAAATTGCGAGCATTTTTGGATATGACAGAGAAATGCCAGGCCTGAGCAGAGCAGCGTGTCAAGTCGATATGGGGAGGGATTGGCCCATCATGACATATAGGGGGGATAGGGGAGAAAATGGGGGGGATAAGGCACGGGGGGAAAATGCGAGGAGATGAGAAGAGGTAGGGCACGGGATACTGACACGAACATTGCACGAGTGGCCGATCTGCAGTTTTTTTTTTGCGCACTGTGTAGTTACTCTATTGTCTTATGTGCGATCGATCTCTTGCACGCGTTTCGTTCCAGCTGCAGGCTGCCAGGGGGGGGTGGCAAAGAAGCAACAGCTTTTGAAAGGGGAAACTCATGCATCGAGTCCGATGCGCTCCCTGCATTTCTGTTTCGACCTGGGCTGGGTCACGCTGATTGCCTTAATTTGAATCCTAGATCGACCTGGGTTCCGAGCTCAGGCGAACGATGTTCGGGCAAGTATCTCTCCTGGCAATTTCCTCTCTGTCGCGACGGCAGCGCTCGAGTGGAAGATTCGGCGCGCGCAGCTTGCAACTCTAAGTTTAAGGCCTGGAAAGCTCGGTTGTTTTTCAGTGAGAGACCGCTTTCGCGGCTGATATGGGCAATTTACGGCCTCTGCCTAGTTGGCATGCCTCGGAGGAGAGGCGGTGAGTGCTCGCGAACGGGGGCGGTGAATATCCGGTGAAAATCCAGTGAATATCCAATGATTTTGCGGTGAATTTCAGAATGCATATTGTTTTAAACACAAGCAGGGTGGTGAATATCCGGTGAAATTCCGGTGAATATCCGGTGAATGCGCGGCGAATTTGGCATGCGCTTTCGGGGTGACAAAATGCAGCAGCAAGCCCCTCCCCACCCTAAATCACAGCCCTCCGAGCTGCACCCTCTCCAATCTAACCCCTGCCCCAAACCCAGTGTGCCAGGCTTGCTCGCTTGGTTTTGGCTCGTTCCCGTGATCATTTTCCTCCTCTCGGACCTATCATTATGCCTCGCTCGTCAATCATGCTAGCCCTCTGCCTCTGACGTCCGAATCCCCCAGCACATCCTGGATCAAGGTCAGAGCGATGCTCGGCGATTGACTGGATATTGAATCCAATTTAGAATGACCTCTCGTGGATGGGATCTGGACCCGCTCTCGGCTCGTCGGTGGGAGAACGCGACGTTGAGAGAGAACCTGCGCGAGGACATAGAATCACAGGAGGATCACTGTCGATTGCTTGGGCAAGAACTTCTCACACTGCACTCGGCGAAAGCAATCTGCTCTATTGCTTACCTTGCTGTGAAAGCAGGGGCGAAGGGGATGGGCATCGCTCGGCCCTCGAAGGGCCCAACCTCGTCGACAGGCAATTTCCAGAAACACTTGGACCGTGTCCCCCCCATCTCCAGCAACGTTAAACTACGACAAGTTGCCCTTCCAATGGTCATCAGGGGCAAGCGGGAGGACAATGGGCAAGAAACTCTGCGTACATAAAATTATCTCGTCGAAGCGCCTGGCTCGGCTCGAAAAGATATGGAAGCGACGGCGACTGAGAGGTCGCCCTGGGGGAGGAGTGGTCGAGCGAGGGGGGGGAACGCAGTTATGCTGTACCAAAAAGGAGAAAAAGGTCCTGATGGCGCCAGTGCACGAATGTATGGCGTAGAGGGCAGACCGAAAACACATGGCCCCCCATTGTCCCCCATCACCTCTCAGAGCCCCCATTCCGTTCCCTCCTGGCTTCTCGCCATGCCCATTATCCGTTTACTTCCTTCGCCGCCCCTCCGCGCCCATCAAGAGCGTTTTCGGTCTGCCATCGCGAGGCTAGTGAGCTCGAGCTCGATGGATTAGACGAAGGCCATATCATCCGCACTGCCAGGGCTGCTGTCTGGCAAAAGGCATTTGACGACCACCGCCATCGACATATTCCAGGGGATGCGAGGCCAGTGTTTCCCATCGCACTTTACTGCGATGGGGTGAGGTACACAAGAGCCACGCAAGTAGGCAAACAAGACAGCTTGATACATTTCACTGCATATAATCTCGCGTCTGGAAAACGGCATGCAATATGTTGTATATCAAAAAGGGAACAATGCAAATGCGGCTGCAAGGGGTGGTGCACTATGTTCCCCATTATGCAATTTCTCAGATGGTGTTTGGAAGCAGGGATTCGGGAAATACGACCAAACAAACGTTGGGGCGGATCCGAATATGCTCCAGGAGACCCGTTCGCATCGCTTCCAGAGCGTCTCCCAGCGCGATTTGTTCCAATAGAAATCATGGGGGATTGGATGGAACACTGCAGCACGTTCGGACTTCAGAGCTGGCAGTCCTTTAACAAGCCATGCATTTGGCGCGCGCGTCAGAAGCCCAACCTATACTATGCATCTGATGAAATCACCCGCCCGAACACAAGAGGGGAGGGGGGGGGGCAGGGCAGCTTGGGGAGGGATAAGATGCGTCCAATATGTTTGGTACCCCATCTCCCCTGCTCCTCCTCTCTCCTCCTTCTCGCTGCTCGCCCCGCCCTCGTCCGACGCGCCGCCTCCCCCCTGCCCCGCTCAACGAAAAGCAAAGGTGGGCGGGGCGACAGCGAGGGGCAGAACTGAAGACGGGGGGCGCGCGGAAAACCGAGAGGGGGATGGTGAAGGGGAGGGGGGCGGGGGGGTGATGTGGAGAAGGGGCGTGGATGGCGCGCCCGTGGTGGCACCTACGTGGGCCAAGCGGTTATGATATGGCAAGAGTCTCAGTTGCAGGGCACGCTTGGGGGAATGCTGTTGCATATGATGTTGATTGTGCACAGTGCGAAATAGAGGCGTTGATTTTTGACGACACCGTCCGTTTGAAGATACTAGGAGAGGGCGGGCTTCATTGGGACAAGCGAGCCGACGCCAGACTGCGGGAGGGCATGATATTGGCAACCGATGTGCCGTCGCTGCACCCACGGGCCCACGACAGGCTCGATCCCAGCGCAGAGCTTCCTGACATCGCTCGTTTCATTGACGCGCCAGTGCCATTTTCAGTTGTTTTCTGGAGGGACAGGCGCGATCATTTACACAGGAGGTTAAATGGTTGTTTAAAGAGAAACCCAATATGCTGCCCGTCCACGGGCCTCGAGCCCCAAGAACACCTCATGATCGACACGTTGCACTGCCTCCATTTGGGTGTCATTCAGTCATTCATTGCGCAGGTGATCTGGCTACTCATAGGCAGCAATGTTTGGGGTGTTGCGGGGCCGATGCAGGTTAGGATAGATCAGTGCTGCAAGTTGGTGTACAATGATATGGTGGGGTGGTATCAGCGACAAGGTATCAAGGTGTGCGATCGGCTGGCCGTGCCAACGCAAACCATGTTAGGCAGCCAAGAGAGGCAAACGTTCAAAGCGAAAGCAGCAGAAACTGGAACCCTATTGCCCTGGGCACGGGAGGTTCAGCGGCCAAGTGAGGCAGGGTGACGTGTTTCTCGCGGCGGGGAAGACTTTATGTGAGTACATGTGCATCATGAAAACAGCTCCCAGGATCGTCCCGAGGCTGCAATGCCGACAACTAGTCGAATTCATTCTCAGGTACGTCAATCTACTCAGATTGGCCAATGCAAAAGTGATTCCTAAAATCCACCAAGCAGTACACATGACATTAAAGATACCAGTTTCTGGGAATCCTAGATACCATTCGTGCTTTCTGGACGAATCTTTAAATCATATCATTAAGTGCATTGCCCAGGCTGCTCATAGGAGACGCTGGGACAAGGCGATTTTTGCACGCCTTCGCATTCTCCCGTACGTGGAGAACAATTCGTCATTTGCGTTCTCTTGATATCCTTGTCAAGGGCATTGGCAATGCCTGTGATGGGATGGGGCCTGCGGGGAGGATGACGATGAGGAGGAGATTGATGAGGAGTAGCACGATGCAACGACGACAGCGACGAAGGCCAGTGGAAGGAGGAGGAGCAGGAGGAGAAAGACCACTGCGACTCAGGCGCAGTGGCACGCTGCTAGCACTTGAGCACGCAGCCGAGTGAATCACATACTCGTGTCACGAAGGGCACACTCCTCATCTGAAACGCTATCCTCATCCTCTTCTTCCCTAATTACCACTCAATTCGCCCTCTTCCTTCTCCTGCTCATTCTTCCCCTTCCTGCCGCCAAATCAGATCTCTCTGGGCATCGGATGTGCGACTCGCCTCTGCATGGGGCGTCGGACTTGGCCGCTGCCCAGTAGCTGGCCGCGGAAGCAGCCCGACAGCCCCGCGAGGGGGCTAGAGGAGCTCAGTCCAACTTCAATGTGCCACCTCTGCTACCCTCATTTTTTCTACCCAACTGTGCACTCCCTCCCCCCTCCCCTCTATCCTCCTTCGCTCCTCCCTATGCCATTCCTCTGCGCTCCGTCTCTTCCGGTTTCTCGGAGCGCACCTCGGGAGAGGGCGCGCTGAGGGCAGAGCTCCCAAAGGAGACCCAGCCAGGGCCACGACGGAGCCCCAGCAGACCCAGAAACGTAAATGACACCGCTGCGGCATAATACCCTAAAGAGCCCATGCGCGGGGTACGGGAGGGGGGGGCGACGATGGGAATGAACGATGGGATTCAGGGGCGCCCAGCCGAGTACCTAGGCAATAATGTCTAAACAATCGCGTCTAAGCAATAGTGTTTGAGTAAGTCACGCAATAGTGTCTAAGCGAATTGGGAACTGGAAACGCACGCAACATAGTGTCTAAGCAATTCGAAGTACAACCCTTGCATCCCACATGCGTTTGTCACCGATTGAACCCCCAGCCGACGGTTTCGGACCAGCCTCAGTGAAGGTTCAAGCTGAGACTTCATTCGTCCCCGTACCATGCCAGGGCACAGTATATATATATATATATATAAAGAAACACGCAGTGTTTCAGTGATTGCTGATACATGGTTGGAGGCGGCGCAACCCATGGCAGCTAGATTGGCAGATCGCAAGGTTACTGTTCTCTCTCTTTGCTGCGGGGTCGAGACAGCCTCTGTGGCGCTCTCTCAGCTGGGGGCCAAAGTGGTGAGCTATTCATTCGACTCCGACCCCAACCTAGAGAGCGCCGTCCGGCACGTGCACGATAATTACTGCGAGGGGGGCAAGTTTTTCATCGGGGACAAGGGGGGCATCTGCAGCATCGACAAGAGCACCATTCCCGACGTCGAGATCATCGTTGCTGGGCCCCCGTGCCCGCCATGGAGTCAATGCGGCTCAGGCCGACTGGCAATGCAGTAAGCAGACCCACGCACTCCGTAGCCCGAGAGGGTCTATCGTTTTCTCTCGCCATTCTTTTTCCCTCTCCTCTCCCTCTCTATACCCTAACGTTCTTATCTCTCCCCCGCGCTCACTCACTCTCACTCGCTCTCTCGTCCCCCTCCCTCCCCTCTAGCTCCCCCTCACTCTCCCCTCTCCCTCAGCTCCTTGCTCGTCCCTCTCGCTCTCTCGATCCAGTTCTCTCGTCCTCCTGTGTCCTTTCTATCGAGATCCACGCTCGCTTCCAGGCGGCTCGTGGAACGACAAGCGCTCGACGCCCTTCAAGGGCACGATTGCGCATGTGCAAGATCAAGCAGCTAGGCCCTCTAAGAAATTGAAAATCGTATTGATCGAGAATGTCAAAGGGATCGAGAACGGGTCGAAAACTGGCACCAGCCCAATGGACGGCATCATCAAAAAGTTGAACGCCGAGGTCCCTGGGTTCAAGTTCTGGTTTTGGGAGGTGGACAGCGTCTGGCACGGGCTGCCCCACTCCAGGCCAAGGATTTCCCGCGTATAGAAATTTGAGTCTTCCTTATCGTGCTCCTCTTCTGCCTCCTCCTCCTCCTCTTCCTCCTCATCCTCGCATTTTTCCTCCTTGCCCTCGCCTTCTCATCGTATTCATCCTCATCGTCCTGCCCCTCCTCCCCCTCCTCGTCCTACTTGGGCCGCGGCCCCTCTGTTGGGAGAGGATCTATATATGCGGGAGGCGCGTGGTCTCGTTTTCGCGCCCTATCCCGTCTATATCGCCCGCGGAGATCACAGTGCAGATGATCGATGCCCGCGAGTTGCTCGATCCCGACCTCGACTCCAAGGAAGCTGGTCTGACCGAAAAGCAGGCGCGAGGGCAAGTGTCCGAGTTGATTGAATAAGAGGGGACGCGTATGCACATTATACAACATATCTGTATATTAACACATACACTGTGTATATATATATATGTGTGTATGCATCTATCCCGCGAGAGGCATGATAGCCTCATGACGAATGAGTGTGCGCATATACACACATATATGTACGTATAACAATATTATATATATATATATGATATTCCTGGGGGTCTGGCGGATAAGATCAGAGATGTCGCGCATTTTTCGCAGCGGAATGCTTCGGGGCGCGAGCTGGACCCATCCGCGAGGGCGAGGGGTTTAGGACCGCGGGAGCACGCTATCCACCCCAACCTTCATCATCCTCCTTGTCCTTCCTTGTCTTTCGCCTTTTCCAACGCGGTTCTCAATCCTCTGCCTCTTGGCCCGCCACAACTACCCACCATTGCACTCCCTTCGGCGCATCCGGTTCCTCTTGCCGCAGTCGGACATGAAGCTTCTGCCCGAACGGGCTGCGGCAGAATAGCCCTTCCAACCCCAACGATCGCAACCTCGTGGTCCTTGTCGTCGACGCTCCCTCACTCAATCCACGGATCCGCTCCCCCTCGTGTCTCCCTCCCTTCCTCCTGGTCTTGCTTGCTGCCCCTGCTGCTGCTCTTCGTTTTCGTCCTCCACCGCCTCCGCCCTTATCCCCGCTCGCCCCTGCGCCGATCCTGGGCCCAGGGTGATCCTGGGCCAGGATCGGTGTTGGCGTATAGTTGGTGCATTCCTATCGGACATGGGGGCCGAGGCTTGCGTTATTATCATTCCCCCTCTCATCAGCATTTGTTTTGCGGCTGCGCCCAGGTGGAAAATTTGGCGGCGCACCGCATGTTGGGTCGGAGCCGCTGCAAGGAAGGCAAAGGCGATCGTGGCAAGGTGTGGTTCTATGATCTGTCGAGGTCGTCTGGCAAAGTGCGCAAACTAGAGGGGCGTTTTGACGGCGTCTGCCCGTGCTTGACGACCCGCAACGGCACTCTCTGGGTCGAGGCGGCGCAGTCACCCAAGCATCGCCGTTTCCTTTCTTTCGGCGAGAGATTCGCAAAGCAGGGTTTGCCATCCGAGCTAGCGGACACGTTTAGCCTCAAGGGTGCTAGCCAAGTTGCTTCAGGCAACGCCATGGCAGTCAATTGCTTGGGCTTGTGCATCGCCTGCTGCTACGCTGATAAAGTTTAAGATGCTGGCATAGGTGCAACTCCCAGGGGAACGGGGGGTTAAGATATGAGAGATCATATACACATATGCATCTATGTATGTGCCTATGTGTACCTATGATGTTTGAACATGTGTATACACATTTTCCTATACATGTAAATATATGTGTATAGCTATATATGTATGCATGATCAAGCCAGGAGCAACTGCTTCATATGTGCACCGCCTGTTGCCACACATGCATCGCTCCAGTTTGTTTATTTTTGTAGTGGCGTCTGTGCGCCCGTCTCTTCGCCGAGCTCAGTGTCGCTTGCGAGACGCATGCAGCGTTGGCCAAGCTCTGTCGCGTATTCGACAATGTGGAAGCACTGGTAGCAGTGCAGTCCTGAACATCAGGCGCGTGAGCTCGAGTGAGAAGCGCCCAAAGAGACCCCTAAGAGGCCCCCAAGGCACTCTAAGAAGGCCCCCCAAGAGAAGGCTCAAGGCACTCTAAGAAGGCCCAAGGCACTCTAAGAAGGCCCAACGAGGCCCCCAAGAGACCCCCAAGAGGCCCCCCAAAAAAGCTTTCCGAGGCACCCAAGGCGCTCTAAGAGGCGCCCGTGACCGCCAAGAGGCCACCAAGACGCTCCAAGAGGCCTCCACTGGGGGGCCCTTCCTCTGCGTGCTGCCCACTTCCCTGATCAAGGCACTTCCTATAGGCGTCGTTTCTGGATGGGCTGGGGGGGGGGGGGCTACGCGAAGCGTCTAGAGTTCACCCCGTCATAGAAACCGATGGCGACGAAGACGACACCGACGAGGACGACGAATACGACGACGAGGAGCAGGAGGACGAGGAGGGGGGGGCGGGAGGAGGAAACTCGAGGAGGGGGAGGCGGAGACGAAAGAGGAGGTAGAAGAGCAGCCAACAGCAATAGCCCACACTCACCCGTACGCACTCGAGAAATGACACGACCACGCAGATGATGGCGAGGAGGAGGATGGCGAAGAAGAGAAGGAGGCGGGGGAAGAAACGTGGACGGGTCGGTCGGACCTTTGCAGTCTTAGCCAAACGCGACGCCGACGGACCTTAAGATTTGAACGCGAGGAGGAGGAGGAGGACGACGAGGACGAGATCGTGCACGAGGAGGAGGAAGAGGAGGAGGAGGGAAGCGGAGGGAACAAAGGAGGGGAGGTGGAGAAGGATGGGGAGGAGGAAGAGGAGGAGGATGATGACGATGATGATGATGAGGAGGAGGAGGGGGAGGAGGAGGAGGGGGGAGGGAGGAGGAGGAGTAGAAAGACTACACATCGGAAACCATGCGCGGAGAACACTCACAAACCAAAACACGGAGGCGGAGGGTGACGAGGGCGACGGCGAGGGCGACGGCGACGAGGGGGACGAGGATGTAGAGATGGGGGAGGCGGCAGGATGATGGATGATGCCGCTCTGTGAGTGCAAGGCCCAGGCGGTGCATCATGCTCGAGGGCGGGGCGTCGGGGGAACGCGAGCAACTCAAATACCTCGCCCACCTAGGACTCATGGGCCTGGTCATGCACCCGTACATCCTTCTCCTCCCCCTGTTCCGCCGCCTCCTCCTCCAACTCCCTCCACCTCTCCCCCCGCCCCCACGCAAATATAATATAATGATTCCTCCTCCTCCTCCTCGCCCACCTCTTCCGCCCCCCCCTCATCCTCGTGCTCGCTCGCCTCGCGCCCCTCATGTTTCTATCCCTCATGCCCCTCATGCTCGTCCTCGTCCTCCTTCTCGTATTCCGCTCCCTCACCTTCCGTTTCGCTTGGGATGTCCTCGCGCGTGGGGCCTGTGCCGCGGTGAACGCCTGGGGCGCAGATCGCTCTGGGTGGTCTGCAAAGCTTGCTTATTCCCATGGCTTCGCCGTTTCCGCCGCTCGCCCCGCTTGAAATTACAGGGCTACGCCCCCCCCCGCCGCCCCGACGACCACCGCGACAACGAAAACAAAGACAACGAATGCGACGGCGACCGAAGCAACGGGACGACGAACGCGAAACCGTTGCGAGGACGAATCAACGACAACGGCGACGGCGCACCGACATCCAACAACAATTGCACCAACAAGAACAACACCACCACCACCGCTAACTACAACAACAACGACATCAACCACACCACCACCACAACCAACAACAACACACATACCACCAATCACGACTACAGTTGCTGCTGCTACCACTACTAATAAATGAGAACAACGACCATTCGTATTACTGCAATGCCTACTACTACTACTACTACTACTACTACTGCTACTACTACTACTACTACTGCTACTACTACTACTACAACTACTACTACGACTACCACTCACTCACTACTACTACTACTACTACTACTACTACGACTACTACTACTACAACCACTACTACTATTACTACTATTACTTCTACGACTGCGCCTACCACTAACTACTACTACTACTACTACGACTACTACTATTACTACTACTACTGTACTACTACTACTACTACTACTACTACGACTACTACTACTACTACTACTACTACTACTACTACGACTACAACGACGACTACGACTACGACTACGGCTACGACTACGACTACGACTACTACTACGACTACTACTACTACTACGACTACTACGACTACTACTACGACTACTACGACTACTACTACTACTACCACTAAACAACTAAGCCTGCTACTACTACTACTACTACTACTACTACTACTACTACTACTGCTACTGCTACTACCACTACTACTACTACGACGACTACTACTACTACCAATACTACTACTACTACTACTACTACTACTGCTACTACTACTACTGCTACAACTACTACTACGACCACTGCTACTACCACTACTGCTACTACCACGACTACTACTACGACGACGACGACTACTACTACTACTACCACTACCACTACCACTACTACTACTACTACTACTACCACTACTACCACTACTACCACTACTACTACTACTACTACTACTACTACTACTAGTAGTACCAATACTCCTGTAACTACTACTGCTGCTACTACTAGTATTACTACCACTACGGCTACCACTACTACTAGTACTAGAACTAGTACTAGTACTAGTACGATTACTACTACTACTACTACTACTACTACTACTACTACTACCACTACCACTACCACTACTACTACTACTACTACTACTACTACTAGTACTACTACTACTACTGCTACTGCTACTGCTACTGCTCCGGCTACTACTACACTACTACGACTACTACCACCACCACCACCACCACTACTACTACTACTACTACTACTACTACTACTACTGCCACGACTGATGCTGCTACTGCCACTACTACTGCTACTGCTACGGCAACTAGTACTATTCATACTGGTACTACCACTGCTATTACACATATTGCTACATCTACAATTATAGCAACTACAACTACAATCGCGTCAAGACCGAACGTTGTTTTGGACCCGCGTGTTAACCAACGTGGATATCCAATCCAATCGATGCCCGCCCTCTTATTCTTCGATCGCCCAACAACGACGGCAGACGGACCGACAACCTTCGGCGGGGAGTGCACGTGGCGACGTTTGCTTGAAAACAAAGTGGCATTATCTGCGCGTCGGCAGATAATGGCCGCGAATTTCCGCAGCGGCATGATACGATTCGCCGTCGCACTTTGCGTTGTCGGGGCGGGGCCTCCAAGGCGCGGTCATGGAGGATGCGGGCCTTGCGCCCAAGGGGTCCTGCGTGTTTTTTTTGTTATTTGTGTTGGTTTGATTTGTTTGTTTATTTATGTGTATATATATATACACACATACGCATACAGAACACCCTCAATGCAGCGCGGCGATTGGAGCGACGAAAAACAACGCCGCCGCCCCCACCATCCAAATGTGAAAACACACGCTTCGAGCCAATTGCCAGCCTCCTTCGCGGACGCGCAAACGTAGCAAAACTTGCTGCTTCCCAGAAAAAGTATGCGATGCCAGATATGGGTCGAGCGCGCATAAAACATTGTTTTGAGAAAGACGCATGCGCAACAATATGTATACATATAGTTAGATATAGGTGTCTGTGTTGGTGTGCATGTGTGGGTGGTTGTTATATATATATATATCTATTTTATATATATACATGCATATGTATATACATATATATACATATTCAGATAACTTGTATGTGTGAATTTGTACATACTATGTATATATATATAAGCACGATGTATGCGCATGTATATGTATTAAAGCTATAAGGCTTGTATATATGTAAGCAACATCAGCATGCGTCAACATGCGCGTAGACGTGTATCATCATGCGTTTGGTACGTGTGTGGCGCAATGCGAGAAAAGGCGCGGCTATTTGCGAAAAGGCGCGGCAGCCTGGGAACTGGCGCATTTTTGCAAAGAACTGGCGCGTTTGGAATGCGCCTTATCATCCGGCGCACCGACCCTGTGGGCAGAGGGATCAGAGCGTGCGTGAAGGGCTGGCAACGGCAGCAAGCACTGTTCCCGCTCGACGGGTGCGCCACCTTTCCCACGGGCGGGGCGCCTACCGAGGGGAGGGGCGCCCCCCCCCCCTCTCTCCCTGGGAGCCAGGCGGGCGTCGCAGCGCGCGTGGCGGAGGCGGAAATTGGCACCTTCACTGCTCTTCCATCTTTTGACCCAGGCGGCGATTAGCTGTGACCCCCGAAGTCCAACCCCCCCGCTGTCTGGCCACGCTGCAGTTTCACATCAGCCGCGGCTTGCTGCGACCCTGGAGGACCATCATAGGAGACACCAACCATCAAATTGTGATCACAGCGGCGGTTAGCTGCGACCCCCGCGGACTGCAGCACAAACATCAGCGACGGTCTGCTGCGACCCCGGGGGGCCACCATGCGACCCTGGACGCGCGCGGGGGCCTGCCGGAACCACGGGCCCGGGGCCCCCCTCGGGGGCTCAAGGCGCTCTTGCATCCCAGTTATGGCAGCCGAGGGCCGCCCTTCACCACCGCCCCCCGTGCACGCTTCGTCTTCGCGGCGCCCACTGTCATCAGTTGCAGCGCTGAGAGCAGGTGCGTGAAGGGCGGGCACTGGCAGCTGCTCCTTCCCGCCCAGCAAGGCGGCAGGTGGCATTGGGGCCCAATGTGATCTGTGACTGCAGTGGGATCTGAGTGTGTGTGTGTGTGTCCCGCGGGTGTTCCTGAGGCTCTTGCATCCCGGCGCTGTCCTCCCCGGGGCGTCTGCCGTTCGGGCTCGGGTCCCTCCCTCAGGGGCCCAGGTATTTTTGCGCCCCGGTGCTGTTGGTTCAGCGGAGGCGGAGGCACCATCCAATCATAGGGATCCACATGTTCCGGCGCGTTGCCGGGACGTGGGAAGCTAAGTTGGAGCCCGCGTCGTCCGTGGCAGTGTCTGGATCAGGGGGCGCACCTACCATCATTTTGATGTGTGGCGGTTAGCTGCGACCCCCGAGTCAATGAAAGGGACCGCGACCGGACGCAGCGTCCCTGGACGCACGCGGGGGCCTGCCTGGACCACGGGCCCGGGGCCCCTTTTGCGGGCTCAAGGCACTCTTGCATCCCAGTTCTGGCAGCCACGGGCCGTCCTTCACCGCCACCCGTGCGCGCTTCGTCTTCACGGCGCCCACTGTCACCAGTTGCAGCGCTGAGCGCAGGTGAGTGAAGGTTGGACGCTGGCGGCAGCTCCTTCCCGCCCATCTGTGACTGCAGTGGGATCAGACTGTGTGTCCGGTCCTCCTGGGGCTCTTGCATCCCGACTCTGTCCTCCTTGGAGTGTCTGCCGTTCGGGCTCGGGTCCGCCCTCTGGGGCCCAGGTGCTCTTGCATCCCGGTGCTGTCGGTTCAGCGGAGGTGGGCACCATCCAATCAATAGAGATCCACATGCTCCGGCGCATTGCCGGGGCGCGGGATGCTTAGCTGGAGCCCACGTCGTCCGTTGCAGCGCTGGGATCAGGGGACGCACCTACCATCAATAGTGATGAGCGGCGGTTAGCTGCGACCCCCGAGTCAATGAAACGGACCGCAACCGGACACACCAACCATCAAATAGAGATCATAGCGGCGAATATTCGGTGACAGGGGGGCGTCGGCAGAAACGCCCCCCCTGCGCGCCAGCCTGCCGGCCTGTCGTTTCAGGCTTCAGTTGTGGCAGCTTCAGCTCCAGCGGCGAGTTGCTGCGACCCCCCAGGGCCCATCCCCGGAGGCGCACTCACTGCTGGCCCACATTCCGCGTTGACTGCTCCCTGGTGGGCTGTCACCCGTTCGCAGTGGACTGCGGCCTCGGTGGGCCATCACCTGTTCGCACACAGTCAACAGAAACCTCAGCGGCGGTTAGCTGCGACCCCTCCGATGTAAAATGCATGCTAGCGGCGGTTAGCTGCGACCCCCCGTCTTCCACGCAGGTGCCCGCGGAGAGTAGCTGCGACCCGACCCCCGAAAAGGGCCCGGGAGATGACCATGGCCCCTTGCCCTCGGATTCGGGGCCAGGCCGAGGGTGAGGCGGCGCTTCTCCCCGCCTCTCCCCTCTCGGGCCTGGCGGGCGCCCCCCGCCCTCGGCCTCGGGGCCTGCCAGACGTGCTATCAGACGTCGGGGTGGTTGCCCCCCCTCCCAGGGCCGCCCGTGTTACCGCAGAAGGCAGCGCTACCACCAGTGCCGCCCCCCCCCGCTCTCCCCCCGCTGGCGGTGCGTCCCACGCCTGCGGGTCCTCGCCCCCCCCCTCTGAGGCTTGGCGACGTGCCGGCACGCGCTGCGTGGCCCACAGGCGCTTGTTCCCCCATGCACTGTGGGGTGGTCTCTCGGGCGTTGGGTCGCCACGGAGCGGTGCAGCCTTCTGAAGCAGGTACAGCGCCCCAGGCTTCCACCAGCTTCCGGCCAGTGCGCTGCACCAAGTTCCGCGACAGCTGCTCCTTGGCTTGTAGACGTCGTCGCGGGAGTTCGGAGTCTGGCGCTCCACAGGCGACTCACTCCACCGACCTTCCACTCGCCTCCACTGCAGCAGGACCCCCCTGGCAAGCAGCACAGACGTCATCACCACCCGACGGCGGTGCTCCCAACGCCAGCGGATCTCTTCGCTTCTGGGATCGGCATCGCAGTTGCGCCTTGGGCACAGCCGCATGGCTCCTCCTGGCACTGGGAGGCGGATTACTGAGGACTGGGCGCTGAGTGGTTCAGCCCGCACGCCTGTGCAGCCTTTGGTTTTCCATTTGAATTTAGTTCATTTTGTTATGTGCATGTGCAACTGCGAGTTTGTCTTGCGGGTGCGAGCATTGTCCGTCGACGCTGGCGGCTTTGTTTGCAAATTCGCCTCGTGCCGTGACCCTGGCGCCACTTTCACTTCGTGACCGTTGCCTCGGAGCCGCCGACCAAAACAAATCCCCCACCAGCCGTTGCGGAGTGGTGCAGCCTTCCGCAGCAGGTTCAGCCTTTCGGGCCCACCTTCTACTGTTCCTGGTTGCGTTGCCTCCCGGCTCACGACTGCTCAGCCTTCTGGCTAGCTCAAGTCGTCAGGGCGTTTGGAGCCTGGCACCCCACAGGCGACTCATTCCAATGGCCTCCCACTTGCCATCCCCCAGCATGACGGACTTGACCATCTTGGTCCACGTCTTTACTGTTTGGGTCGTGCCATGGCAATCATCGAATTCCGAGACACCTTGTCTTGTCGAGCTATCAGGACGTCGTCCACAGCCAGCTCCCCCTTCCAGCCCCGCGGCTGCTGCGTGAGCGGGTCGGCCGGCTTGTGCCGGCTGTAGCTAATTAGCCAAGTTCGCGTCCCGGACTTTGCTCTCGCCGCCTGACCGTCGTCTCGCGGCCGCGACCGAAAAAAATATCCCCACCAGCCTTTCAGCCCTGACCTCTGGCGCCGTGTGGCGAACAGGTCCAATTCACATACCTAGTAATCAGCGCCCATGGTATCGCACGTTTGCAGCTTCCTAGCAGCCCCAGCAACTTGCAGTCCCCACCCTCGGCGCTGCTGCACAGCCCCGGCGCAGCCGCTCCCCCCGGCGGTAGGTCCTGCTTAGCTCCGCGCGCGCGCCGGCAATTAGTTCCGCTCGTAGCCCGAGTTGACTTGACTCGCCGGTGGCGCTTTCGCCTGCGGTTGCGACGGAAAAGTACCCCCACCTGCCCATCCAGAAACGATGTCCAGGCGAGTTGAAGTGATCAGGGAAGTGCGGCAGCAAAGAGGAGGACGGCCGAACCGTGCAAAGGAGTGAGGAGGAGAATGGGGAAATGGATGCATGGATGGATGAAGGAGTGGGAAAAAGGAGGATCAATAGGATGAGGCGGAGGAGGAGGAGGAGGAGGAGGAGGAGGAGGAGGAGGAGGAGGAAGAAGAAGAAGAAGAGAAGGAGGAGGAGCAGGAAGGAGGAACAGGAGGAGGAGGAGGAGGAGGAGGAGGGCAAGCACAAGGGCCAGAGGTCACTTGGATGCCTCTCGGAACCTCTTGGGGTATCTCTTGGGCGATTCTTGGTGGCCTCCTGGGACGTCTTGGGGGTCTCTTGGCGATCCTGGGGGGCTCTTCGGGGTCTTGGGTGCCTCGGGGGGGGCCTCTTTGGGTCGCTCAGGGTCTTCTTGGGAGTCTCCTGGGGGCCTCTTGGGGACCTCTTGGGGCCATCTTGGGGCCATCTTGGGACCTCTTGGGGCCTCCTGGGCGCTTCTTGAGGCCATCTTGGAGGAGATCAGTCAACGAAGGGGGGTTCCTCAATTACGCCCCCCCTCTAGGAGGCCAAAATGGAGCCAAAACCGTAGTAAAATCAATGATTTTGGTTTTCTCGCCGAGGCCGTTTTGGACGCTCTAACTACCCGCGGCCCCCTCCGTCCAGGTCCACGGGGAGGGGGTAGGGGAAGGGGTAAACCCCTCCCAGAAGGGGAAGAGGGAGGGGTGGAAGAGGAAACGCCCTAAACCACCGACGCCCAAAGGGCTGGTGGGATTATGTTCAGTTCTCGTGGAAGTACGTTTCGAGCATGTCGAGGCGCTTCGTGCATGTGTTCGATAGCATGGTTGCTGCAGCTGGCATTGCGAAGAGGCGGTCCTCTTCTCGCCGCCTGAACGGCCCTCTGCGGGAGGTCGCCGGCTACTTGCTGGCGGCCGATGCCTATCCCTCAGTAGTGTGGACAGTCTCCAGCTGAGCTTTCTCGGACCAGGCCAGCCCGAGAGCGGCGCCGACACCAAGATCATGGGAATGAGACGTACCAGGCGGGCCGGGAGGACCCGCATTCAACGGACACTTAATTAGGCAGTCTCCTGGAGGCCGGCGTTTCCCACCGCAGTTTCTTATCCAAATATCGAGCTCGAATTCGTAATTTTTCGATTATTTGGCTCTTTGTGAGAACCAGGTTCCCGACACGCTTTACGCCCTCGATGCATGCCGCTGCTGGCGAATGTTTGGACCTCTTGTGGCAGCAGGGCGAGCCCGAGGGCTGGGCGGCGGACTTCGTCTCGGCGCTCAATCGGCTCGTGCCGGCCAGCCGGCGCAATTTGAGCACTTGCACCTCCTATTCGGCACATTGGCAGAAGATTGTTCGCCGGCCCAGGGCGTTTCCCCTGCCAGCCACGGCGGCCAGGGGCCTGGCGGGCCTGGCGCTGGCGAGTCATTGGGACGACCTGGCTGCTGCGATTCTACTGGGCTTCGTCGGGCTTTTGCACACTGGTGAAGTCTTCAAAGTCCGCTTTCGACATGTTTTCCTGTACCAGCGGGGTACTCGTGCTATGCTTTTTACTGCCGGGTTCCAAGCCTGGCCCCCGTGGGAATTTCGAGGAGAAGATGGTGGTCTCCGACCCGCTGGCCATCCAAACGGTTTTGCGGGCTCGCAGGGGGCGTGCCCAGGAAGATCGGATTTTCTCCAGGTGACCGCCGTGCAATTTCAAAAGGCTCTGCAGGAAATTGCGCCAGCAGGAGCGGCTTCCGTGGGAGAGCGTGCGCGGTCACAGCCTGCGGCGAGGAGGCGCCACCTGGCACTTCATGTCCACAGGGAACTCGGAGATAACTACAAGGCATGGGCGCTGGGCACAGAGCCGCACTGCCAAGATCTACATAGATGGCGACCTGGCACAGCAGACCGAGTGGGAGATGCCAGAAATAATTAACCGAATCTTGAAACCGGGCAGCCGTGTAGCATGCAGCATGCTCGTCGTCACTCTCGGGGCCAACCCGGCGGGTGCTCCTGAGCCCATCCGTTGCGGCTACGATAGCGGGGCCAGGGGACAGGCGCTGGGTGCCAGACGCCTTGGCGGCCGTTTCCTTCGGAGGAGACTCATGGGGAGGCCGCTCGGCCAGACTCTTGGACCTGGTTGCAGGTCATGCAGCTGCGGTTGACTTCCGCGCCCATGCGTGGGGTTGGGGCTAGGGCCGCCAGGGCGCCTCCAAGGGAGGCGCGGCTGGAGCAACGGCTGCTGGGGCGGGTCCAAGGCTTGCCCCTCGGGTCCGGGCGGTGTGGCACGTGGAAGGCGGTTCTTATAGGCCCACTCCAATCTTTATTTTATATATACATATATATATATATATATATATATATATATATTCAATCCGATGCAGTTCTAGTATAGTTGTATACTAATTATACAATCGATCTCCCAACTATTCCATAGGTATTCCGTACCTATTCAGTTGTTTTGGTCAATTATTCATTATTTTTTGTATGACTAAGTTGTGAGTTCAAAAATGAAAACATCCAGGGTGACAACACCAACAGTGAGCATCCCAAACGCATAATCAACTGGTTAAAAGTGGAAATCCCAGGGTAACAACACCATAGGCAAACATCCCAAACACATGCTCGAAATTTCAACCATGACAATTCAAGGGGGCCGCGCAGTCCAGTCTCTGAGGGATGTGTGCCGAAATGTGCGCGGCAGCGCAATGCCGACCCTCGGACAACCCATTCGGGCCCTCCGTGGAACCTCGTATGGGGGCAGGAATCGCGTGACGAAGTGCGCCGAAATAAGCGCGGCAGTGCTTTTGCGGGACCTCCCAAATATAAGGGCCTGTTGTACCGTTCCCTTTGGGCTAATGGGGGCTCGAACCGCGTGAGGGGTGCGCAATGGGGGCTGACCAGATGTTTGCTTCAAACATACATTGGGACACATGCGATGTCTACAAAAGCTGGGAGTCATTGAAGCTCGCATCAATTGAAAATCTCACATCAATCATCGCCATGACAACCGCCAGCGCCAGCATCAACGTCATCATCGTCACTGCGCCCATGTTGGCGCACCCGTCACACTGTTGGTGGCACCATATGGAGCTCAACTGCAGGCCCCACTTGAAGGGTCCGCATAGCGCCGCCGCGCCCAATTTGGCACACCCCTGACGCGATTCGTGCCCCATTGGCCCATTAGGAACTCTAACGAAGGCCTTTCGGGGAGGGCCGCAAGGGCGCCGCCGCGTTATTTCGGCGCACCCCATCACGCGCTCCCTGGCCCCATGTGGAGTTCCCACGGAAAGCCCACATGGGTGGGTCTGCACGGTGCCGCCGCGCCCATGTCAGCGCATTCCTTACACGTTCCGTGCCCGTTGTCCACTCGGGAGCTCCACCGAAGGACCCAGCGGGAGGGTCGGCCTTGCGTTGCCGCGCGCATGTCGGCACACCTTCACACGGTTCGTGCCCCCACAGGGTGGTCCACCGAAAGTCCCAGTGGGAGAGTCCCCACAGTGTTGCCACGCCCATTTCGACACACACCCCTCAGATAATGGATTTCGCGGCTCCTTGGGGAGGTCGTCGTCGTGATGTTCGCGGTTGGAGTGGTCGTCGTCGTCATCGTTCTCGTTGTCTTCGTGGTCGTCATCGTGGCCGCGGGCGTTGGCGTCTTCGTCTTGGTTGTGGCTGGGGTCGTTGTGGTCGTTGTGGTCACCATGGCCGTGATGGTTGTCGTCGTCGCCGTCGTCGTGGTCGTGGTAGTGGTTCTTGTCGTGGTCGTCGTAGTCGTCCTTGTGGCAGTGGTCGTCGTCAGCGTCGTCATCGTCGTGGTTGAGGCCGTCGTCGTGGGTGTCGTCGTGCTCGCAGCCGTCGTGCTCGTGATCGATTTCGTCGTGGTCGTGGTCGTGGTTGTCGCCGTGGTCGTGGTCATGATCGTTGCCGTGGTCGTTGTCGTGGCAGTGGTCGTCGTTGTCGTGATCTTGGTCGTCATCATCGGGGTCGCGGTGGTCGTCGTGGTTGCGGTCGCGGTCGTCGTTGTCGTCGCAGTTGTCGTGGGCGGTGTCGTCGTCGTGGCCGTCGTCGTGGTTGTGGTTGTGGTCGTGGCCATCGTCGTGGCCGAGACCGTGACCGTGTTCGTCGTCGTCGGCGTCGTCGCGGTCGCGGTCGCGGTCGTCGTCTTGGTTGTGGGTCGCGGTCGTTGTGGTTCTTGTGGCCGTCGTCGCCAGCATCGCCGTCGTCGTGGGCGTGGTCGTGGTCGTGATCGTTGTTGTTGCCGTCTTCGTCGTCGTCATGACCGTGGTCGTTGTCGGTGGTTGTGGTTGTGGTTATGGTTGTCATGGTTGTCGTTGTCGCTACCGTCGTCATGGTTGTGGTTGTCGTCGTGGTCGTCGCCGTCCGTCGTGGTCGTGACCGTTGCCCACGTCGTGGTCGGTGTCGTTGTCTCGGTCGTCGTCGTCGTCGTCGTCGTGGCCGCCGTGGTCTTGGTCTATGTCGTGGTCGTCGTGGTGTTGGTCATGGTCGCGGTCGCTGTCGTCATGGTCAGGGTCATTGTTGTCGCCGTCGTCGTTGAGGACGTCGTCGTCGTCAAATAGTTGTCGTGGGCGTCATCGTAGTGGTCGTGGTCGTGATTGGGGTTGTGATTGTAGCCGTCGTCGTTGACCTCGTCGTCGTCGTTGTCGGTGTCGTCGTCATGGTCGTGGTCATGGTCATTGTCGTCCTGGTTGTGGTGGTGGTTGTTGCCGTGATCGTCGTCATGGTCGTGGTCGTGGCTGTCGTCGAATGCGTGGCCGTGGCCTGGCCGTCGTCGAAATCGTAGTCGTGATCATCGTCGTCGCGGTCGTTATCGTGATCGTGGCCATGGTCGCCTTGGGTGGCGTCGTCTTCGCGATCGTTGCCGTCGTGGTCGGCGCGGTCGTCGACGTAGTCGTGGTCGTAATCGTCGTCGGAACCATCGTCGCCATCGTCATTGACAACATCGTCGCCGTCGTCAGCATCGTCCTCATCTGGTCGTCGACATCCTCGTCGTCACCGACGCTGTCGTCGTCGTCGTGCTCGTCATCGCCGCTTGCGTCGTTTTCAACGTCCGGGCCTTCGTTTGCAACGGCACTGACTGCAAGAATCGTCGTCATCGTCGTCATATCCATCGTGCTGTTATCGCCGTCATAACCACCACCGCTGTCGTGAGGGATGGCGGACCTGCATGTTAGAAGCTCTGGGGGGGGTAACTTGGCGATGCGGAGGGGCATGCATGGCAGCGTCAATGTTTAAGCGCTGCCAGCTTGCAAACTGTAGCAAGTTATAGATAACAAAGTTGATAACTATAGCAAGCTATGATTACCAAATCTAAAGGCTGCCGCCTCTGCCGCCGACCCCAAATTGGGGTTACGCGCGACGCAAAGGAGGTCTCATTGAAGTGGAAGACATGTAAATTTCGCTCAACCGGGCGCGCGTCCTGGGGATTAAGAGGAGGGCGGGGAAAGGAGGATTGGGGTAGGTGGTGCAGCGGGGCAGGACGAGCAGGAGAGGACGAACATCTTGAAAAACACAGGATGCATATCCGTGATTCTGGCTTCCGCGGTCTTCTCTGGGGGTGCTCCTGGAGCGTTCTCGGTGCTTCTTCGGCGGTCCTGGAAGCCATCTTGGGTGGTGTGGACGTCTTGGACAACTCCAGGGGCGTGTCTCGGCGCCGACAGAGCCTCGGGGAGAGGGGGCGATCCGTGCAGCGAGGTGCGAGCTATGGGTGGGCCTTCAGAACAGTCCAGAATCCAGAAGTTTTATCAGGCAGGACTTGGCATTCTAGCACGCCTCCACGTGCCAGAGGGCACGGGGGCGGAGCACCACATTCTGGGCATCATGTCTCTGGGCGCCTCTCCGATCTTGCCTGTCTTTCCGGCACAGGCATTCACGCTGCAGTAATTCAATTGATGTGGGTGTAATGTTCGTACATCTTCCTCCTCCTTCACGAAACCTTCATTCCCCCAACGGGCCCGAAACAGCCAACAAGTTCCCCCAAAGCCCCGAGTACAGTACGCGCTGGTGAGCTGTGTGTTCCACCACGGAGAAGGATTTCGCACGGGGCATTATAACGCGTGCTGCCGGACATCGCATGGCGGCAGAGCGCGGTGGGAAATGCGCGACGACGGCGAAGTATGGCCGAGCGTGCCGCCGTCTGACGCGCGTGGATGGAAGACTGCTGCTGACTCGTCGGTGCACATACTGATGTACGCGCGCGTGGCCGCCGTGCTCGAGCCTGCGAGAGTGCGCGGGGCGGAGTCGGGTGCGAGTGATGCGGGTTTGAGGTCAGGGGCGGCCGCGAGCGCAGCGCGGTCGGGCAAGTCAAGCGTCGGTGAGGTAGCGGCATTGGAACATGGCGCGGTCGACCTGGAGGGACTTTCGTCGGCGACGTCGAAGGAGAAGCGCGGTGTGGGGCCGGTCGTGCAGGGCGTCGCCGCGCGGAGAGGTCGCGCTCCAGCGGTGCACATCCTGCCGTGTGATCTCGTGCCACCAGTGCGAGTCATCAGGGAGTCGGATATTCGCGCGCTGCGTTTGTTGCTGAGTCCGTGCGAAAAGCCGGATGCGTGGGACGTGCCCGGACTGGAGTTCGTGCCGGGAGAGCTGCGCGCCCAGCTCTGGAAAGCGTGGGGCGACACGGAAGCGCTCCTGCGAGTCATGCAAGAAACGTGGGTGCGTGCCTGGCAGGGGTGGGAGGAGTCATGGGACGCTCTGGCAGACGCTCCCGACGCAGAGGATAGATGCCGCGTGGTGGAAGAACGGACGTGCAAGTTCATGGAATTCTTGATGGGGGAAGTGGTGTTCGAGGCGAAGACGGACGAGGAACGCGGGGCCGAGATGGCACGGGATGGCCGCTGTGTGGGTGCATCGCTTGCACACGGGGTCAACGCTAGCCTAGCGGACAGTATATTCCAGCTTGTGTCGAACGCTGGGTGGTGTGGCCATGCCCTGGCGTCCGCTGAGGAGCGACGCGTCGCATGTGAAGCGTGCGTGGGGTATTTGCGAAACGTCGAGGATGCGTGGTTAAATCTGGCGTCGCACGGTGGGGAGCTAAGCGTTGCCGCTCATGCAGGCGAGATCGTGAGGTTTGCGTTGGCCCGCCACGGCATGCAAGGAGTAGCGCTGCCAGACCGAGTTATCTTGCGCACGTACTCCCGCTTTGACGGGCACGTCGGGCCACGCGGGGGGTATGACATGACGTTGTCCCGAGAGGAGATCCTGGGGGGCAGCCCGGTACAGGGGCAATGGCCTCGTGCGGGCGATATCACCGAGGAGCAAGGGGCAGTCGTCCTTGAAATATACAATGAGACAGGCGCCGACATCAGCAGTACCTGTTACAGGCCAGTGTGGACGCGCGCCGAGAAGAATTCCCGCGGGAAAGCGGCTTCCGAGGGGGCAGACGAACCTCCGGAGGTGGCTGGGACAGAGACAGGGCAGCCCGAGAGCGCAGGATTGCAGACGACGGCGAAACGAGCACGCTTAACACGGAAAAGCGCGCCGGCCGACCGGGGCGCCAGCGCTCAGACTACAGTCTGTGAGAATGGAGGTGGGAGGAGGCCGTCCGACCAGGGGGCGCCCCCTCCGCCTTCCCCGCACCCGGTGAGCCGGCCGGAGAAGGCGCGCAATTCGGGCAGGGCCAGCGCGGACGGGGAGGGCCGAGTGTCGGAGGAAGGGGGGGTGTCCAGGACGGCGCGGCCGAGTAGTGCAGGACCGGACGCGAGTGCGGGCGGTGCGGGCAGGAGCGGAACGGAGCAGAGCAAGGCCCAGGTGGTGGAGAACGGCTACACGGAGGCAGCGGGAGCAGCGCACGTGCACCGCGTCCGCGCTGTCGAGAACGGCCGCGTGTCCGCGGACGTCTGTCGCAGGGGAAGGGAAGAAGGTCTACGGGCTGCTGCTGAGCTTATGAAAAAGCACCCCACCGTTCCAGCGGTCTCCGTGCACGGAGCATCGTTGAAGGACGACGACATCTTCTCACGAGGTGCCGTAGTACTGCCGCCAGCGCACTGCGCTTTCAGCAGATGCGGGTGGAGAGGGTCCAGCAACGCGGAGCTCCAGGAGCATGTGGTAAGCAATCACGCGGGGGATCTACGGGACGTCGCGGAGGCGCTCGCGTGCAACGAAGAAGACGAGACGAGGCGAAGAGAGGCATAGTACTGGTCCGCGTACAACGAGGCCATTGCATGGAAAGTTCGAACGGGCGCGCCGCTTGCAACACTGGCGATCGATCGCCGATGTCTGTTCGAGTATGCGCGGAGTCTGCGCGAGGGTGCCGTCGACTCTCTCGTGTGCATGGTGTGCGCGCGGAAGTTTCCGCACGTGGAAGGGCGCAGAGGGAACCCGATCGAATGGCGCGCGGTGAGTCCGAACGCGGACGGACTGTTCTGGCTGTCGGGCGCTTTTGTGAGAGAGCATATGTCGGTGGACGCGTACGTGGAGCGCTTCGGCAATGTGAGTGCGGACGGGGAGGGTAGCAGCGGTGTTCATCTCCGAGATCGTATGGAGGAGTTCAATGATTGGCAAGTGACGGTCCCATCAGAAGAGGGGCCCGTCAGCGTGCTCTGTTGCCCCGAGGACATGCGGTGCGGAGGTGGCACGTGGCACTCGGAGAACACGGCGTGCAAGTGTTGTGAAGCCCCGTTGTGTGGTGAGTGTAAGAACGCGATGGTGGGCCTTCGCGGCGAGGCGACGCTGCCCCCCGCGGCGCTGGCCAATGATACGATGGCTTTCTATTCGCCGGAAGAACTGTTCGGTAGCAAGGTGACGATATTGGAGATGATCTGCGCCTCTGTCTGCATCACATCAATGGTGTGCTTCACGCTGGAGAAACGATACCGGAAGGAGAGGTCTTTTGACATGGAAGTGGGTGCGAACGAGGTCCGCATGGCGGCCCGCGGAAACGCGACGTCGTTCCCGATGCCGTGGACGGACGTTCTGGCGCAGCTGGCTGCTGCTGAAGAGGCTGCCGAGGACGGGCATGCGCCGGTAATTCCCCGCACGGGCGCGGAGCTTGCAGGCATTGTGTCAGTGATCTTGAAGTCGGGCGGCGACGACGATACTGCTGCAAGCATGTCCACGTTCGTACACCAGGCTCTCGTGCGCAGGAAGGTGGTCGTGGATCTCATCCAGGGGGCGAAGGCTCGCGGGCATCGCGCGTACCGGAACGTGGACATGGATGAGGTCCGGAGAAAGGCCATGGAGCTTCCGGAGGAAGGCGTGCCACCAGAGGTCATGCGGCTGGTGCCCCTGGACGACGCGCTGGAGAAGATCCAAATGCAGAAGGCGGCGACGCCCGTGCCGAGGCCCGACGGGCTACGTGAGGCAGGAGAGATTTTGGAGACCACGAAGGCGAACGCTGTTGTGTGTGAGAAGAGCAGTTTCGACGAAATAGACATCAATGCGCAGCGGATTGAGGCCGTGCGGACCTTCGTGCAAAGGCTGGATGAGGAGTGCGCGCATGGCGGGGCCGACGACACGTCGAACTCCAGCGAGGACGAGGAAGACGGCGGGAAGGCAGAACGGGCAAGTAAACGCGGGCGCGTCCACGAGGGAGTGCCCTCGGGCGCGAATGAGGCGGCCCGAGAAGCAGTGGAGCGCGACATGCTGACTCAGGCTGGGCGCGAAAGGAAGCGCGTGGATCGGCTCCGCGTGCGCACTGGAAACGTTATGATGGATCAGTTCGAGCCCTGGTATTTTGGGGTAGCGTTCGCGTTCTTGTTTAAGTATTGCACGGGAATGCCTGACTGCCCAGAGTTCATGAAGCGCCCGCGCCACCGAAGGGGGAACGGGGCGCCGCGGGTGGAGCTGCCGCTGTGGGTGAGGATAATGAGTCGTCGCGTGGAGAGCCAGATTTCCCGCGACTGGCACTTCGGATTCGTGTCGTGGAACCTTGTGTTTCGATCGGCCGTGAACCTGAGTAGGACGTGGTTCACGTATGTGTCCGCGAACGCATCAGGCGAGGTCGAGCAGCTCACTCCCGCGGAAATCGCGGAAGGAGCGAAGCAGATTTATCAAGCGCTCGACGGGAAGTACGTAGACATCAACAATAGGAAACAGAAAGTGAACGGCGACATGACCAAAGTGCGGCACGTGCCAACGTTGGGGAAAGCCGCCCATAAGCTGCTTACGCACATAGAGCACACTTCGCGGCGACTGTCTGGTACACAGGAAGCGCGTCGAGTCATGCGATTTGAGACGAACGCGCTGCGAGTGCGGTACGGCGTCCCCATTTTCGTAACCTTCTCGCCCGACGAAGGTCACAATCTTCTCATGGTGAGACTCTCGCGCACTCGACGGCAAGACCCTGTGCACAAGGCGGCTGATGACGAAGCGCAGTCGCGGCTGGCGGGGGGTCGGGGCTGGCCGCGCGTAGCCCCCGACATGGATGGGCTGCAGATGGACCTGCCAATGGCCGCGGGGGAGGCAGAAGTGCCGCCATGGAACGAGCGCAGACGAATTCTTGCGAGAGATCCCATGGCCAGCGTGGACGGGTTCCGTATCCTGGTGGACGCCGCGCTCCGTCACTTGTTCGGCGTGCGGATCTGTCCGAACTGCCCGCGGTGCAACGAGGCGGAGAACGGGGCACCGTGCCAGGACCTGTTCGGGAGTAATGCTGAGCCCGGTGGGGGCGCGTTCGGGCGCGTTGATGCCTACTACGTGTCGATCGAAGCGCAGAAGTCCACGGGGTCGCTCCACGCGCACTGCCAGGTATTCATCCAGTGCCTGCACCAGCACACACCGCTGGAAGAGGTATTCGAAATCGTACGCGACGAGGTGGACGGCCGCGGAAGAAAGATCGTGGAGGATTACTTGAAGTATAAGAGTCGCGTGTGCCGCCAGGTTTATTCGGAGCAGATGACATCGGAGGAGGTGGATGGCAAGTTGGAGGAGGCAGAGAAGTCGTGGCCGGAGTTCAAGGAAGAGCGCGGTCTCATTTGCAGGCCCGCGTTTCAGTGTCGCACACTTGACCCAGAAGCAACGGAGAAGGAGGCAGCAGACGACGCTGTGGCATGGGAGAAAGCGTATTTGGACGAAGACGTGCAGTACTTGCAGGAGAGGAAGCAGAACCACGTTCATTTGAAGAACGAGGAGACTGGGGAGCGAGTACCCCTGCCGGCGTGCCGCCGGAAGGACAACCCGAAGTTGTGTAAGGCGGACTTTCCGCGGACGTCGCAGCTCATTGACCGCGCCATCGTCGTGTGTCCAGGGCAGGCGGCAGCGTTGGACATGCCCAAGGCAGGGCGACGGAATCGGACGGGAAGCCTGCACGGGCCGATGAATCACGCGAGTCTGAACGGCACGCATCCACGCATGTTGTCCGCGCAACGTTTCAATTCCGACGTGCAATTGCCGTATCGTTTCCCCATCACAGATGTGTGTTGTACGTGCGGGAAAGCGTGCGATAAGAAGCTCAACGACGCAGCGATCATCAAGGTCGCGCAGATGGCACAGGACGCACAGGCAGGGTACGCCTGCGACTACTGCACGAAGCGGCAACCCATGGCTTTTCACGAAGTGAAGGAGTGCTGCAAGGGAGTAGAGAAACTTGGCAGGCAGCTGGAGGGCGAGAATTCGAATCGGATCGGGAAGAGAGTAGCGAACCGAATCATGAGCGACGCGTACGGCAAGGGCATCGTGCGGGGGCAAGTGGAGTGTGCGAACCTGAGGGCGTTTGCGAGGGAGGACGACGTCACTGCGGCGGAATCGCTGAAGTCGTGCCAGACCACCGCCTTTTATGGACGCGAGTACGTGGACTTGGTCGAGCGCCTGGCTGACCGCGCGGGAGGCGGGCGCAAAGCGCAGTTTGCTGAAGTGGACATGCGGCAGAGGAGACGCAGAAAGGTGACCTTCCGAGACGTGGGCATGTTGTATGGACTGCGACCGAACGTGCCCGACCTGTGGCACTTGTCGCCGTACGAGTTCGCGACGTTCTGGACGCCGGTGTTGCTGTCGTTCCCGACGAGACTCGGGGATGCGGATCACCCCCGGCATCGCGCTGTTTTGACGCAGAAGGGGCAGGCAAAGGTGCGGGAGAATTGTAAGAACCCGAGATTCGAGCAGGACCTGGTGCCTGGGGAGGACTACATGGTAAAGGAAGGAGGGGGCGTGGATTGGGTGCCTTACCCAGAGACAGAGGGGTGCGCTCACCTTCGTCACACGTGGGTGCTCAAGCGGAACAAGAGACCCAAGGCACCAACATTTTTCGGAGCGCCCGTGCCACGCGGACGTCCTGGAGAAGCGGAGCGATCTGCGCGCATTGTCATGACGTACTTCCACCCGTGGACGTTGAGGCCCGACGCGGCCGACGCGCACGTCGTGTTTGCAGGGAGCCTGCGCGGCGAGGCGCCGACGTGGGACGCGGCCATGGTGGCATGGCTGGACGGCGGGGTGCAGACGAGGGAAGCCGCGCGGTACGTGGGCAACTTCCTGAGTGTGTACCGCGTTCGGCCACGAGACACTGAAGAGGCGGGGGACGGGACCGACGAAGACGTGAGCGACGAGGAGTTGGACGTGGGCTTCGATCAGCTCGACGAGGCGCTGAAGTCCCGCGTGGGCGGGAAGAGGCGCAAGGACGGCGACGGGGACAGCAGCAGCGAGGAGGACGACGCAGACCCTGGGCAGGGAGCCGGAGGCGTCTCCCACTACGAAAATTCGAAAGGGGGCATGAGTGTCGCGCAACAGGTGTGGGGGCTCCGCGATGGCGAAACGCCGTTGAGCGAGATTCTGGGTGCGTGGCCCGCAGAAGAGTCCTGCGACGTTGAGCAGGTACTCAGGGAGGCGCGCAAATCTCGGAACAAGGAGCAGTCCATGGCGGACCGCCTGGCGGAGGCTGACGGCGCAGTTACCGTCGCTGGCCAGGCCGCAACATCGGAGGACGTGACCGCGTGGCTCAAGGATCTAGAGTTCCGGGTGGACAAGCAGACGGGGCGGCGTGTAGTGAACGCGAAGCAGTTCGAGATGGTGAAGAAGGTGGCGAATCGAGTAATGCGCGAGATAGACGGCGAGGGAAGTGAGGACGGCAGCATGGGTGAGCCGCTGCAGTGGTGCATGCACGGGGGCCCTGGGACCGGCAAGTCGCACGTGCTTCGCATTATTCGTCATGAGCTGTTCGAGAAGGTGATGAAATGGACTATCGGAGTGCACTTCCAGATAACCGCCCTGCAGGCCGTCATGGCTCAGCTGCTGGGGGGCGACACCATTCACCATGCGTGTGGCATTCCGGCCATCAAGCGGGGGGAAGAGAAGGGGGGGGAGGACGTGAAGTTGCAGTACGAGACTGCGAAGCGACTGCTCCAGTGGAGGTGGCTCTTTATCGATGAGATAAGCATGGTGAGCGCTAAATTGTTAGCAGAAGTGGACGCGAAACTTCGCGGGGTGATTCGGGACGTGGGCACGACGAAACTCGGCGACGATGGCGTTCCACGCCCGTTCGGCGGCCTGAACGTCGTGCTGAGTGGTGACTTCTGGCAGCTGGCCCCCCCAGACGGAGGCTTCCTCGCTGACGTCCCCACGGAGCGGATTTCGGCTGCGCGCAGGTACACTTCGCTGCCACCCGCGTTGCACGGGCAGTCGCTACTGTGGGGCGGAGCCGAGTGTGGGGTTCAGGGCGTGACAGAGCTGGTAGAGTGCGAGCGATGCGACGACGCCTGGTTGAAGGAGGTGCAGGAGGAATTCCGAACAGGGTCGCTGTCGGCGGATGCGCACGCATTCTTGCACGGCCGGCATACGACCGTCCCTGGGAGCTGGCTGGGGGGGGACGTATGCTGCGGGAATCGGGCGTGTCGGGAGTTGTGCAGTGGCGGAAGGGACGCAGCGTCGTCAAGCGCGGGGCAACGACGGAAACGCCCCGTGACGCCGAAAGATATCCGCGAGCAGGAGTGCAAGGTGTGCAGAGCGGAACGCGCGCGCCGCAAGCTCGTGGTGGATGGCCCCGACGACCCGCGTCTGCAGTCAGACAAGTTCCTCGTGGCGCCGGGTGTGTTCCCAAACAACGACGTGAAGTACGAGGCGAACAAGCTCCGTGCGTCCCAGTACGCACGCAAGCACAGGAAGCCGATGGTGTACGTCCCTGCGCGAGATACGTCCACGCCAGAGGCGCTGCGGGAGCGGCCGGATCTGCCGCAGCAGAAGATGGCATGGCTCCAACGCCACGACAAGGAGAGCGGGGACTTGTACGGCTTCTTACCCATCGCTGAAGGCATGCCCGTCGCTCTGACCGATCATATCGATCGAAGCGAGGACAAGAACCTGCTGCGCGGTCGCGTGGGCCGGGTGCAATCCTGGGTATGCGACGGGGACGGCGTCGATGATCGAGTCACGCGCGGCGGGGAGACCATATTGAAGAAGACGCCGAAAGTGATTTTCGTGTTGTTCGACGAAGGCGATGACGGGAACGGCGGCAGGAAGCCATGCCAGTGGACGATCGAGGGATTGAAGACGCCCGGCCTGCACCCCGTGATCCCGCAGAAGAAAGATTGGTTCGTGGACAAGGGCCGTCCGCATCCGCGACTGAAGGTCAAAAGACGGCAGTTCCCGCTGGCCCCGGCCTTCGGAGTGACGGCCCATGCGGCGCAGGGGCAGACGTTCAAGCAAGGTGTCATAGTGGACCTGAGCATCGGCGGGGGCACGTCACCTCTGTCGAGCTACGTGGCACTGACGCGGGTGCAGCGCCGCGAGGACATGCTGATCTTTCGCCCTTTCGACATTGCGCCGTATCAGAAGAAGGACGAACGGAAGGGCCCGGACTTACTGCTGCGCACGTTGCGCGGAGAAGAATTGGACTGGGAGGCGATAGAGCGCGAGTTCATGCCGTCTGGCAGGTGCGCGGTCTGCGGGTGCACGAAGTACAAGAACATGTACCCAACGGTCGGGCAGTGGAGCCGCGCAGATGGGCTCCGCGTGTGCAGCGTGTGCATGGAAGATAAGAAGAGGGCTGGCACGCCGTGGCAATGCATGGAGTGTGGTCTATGGAAGTGCCAGGAGGCGTTCCACGCGTCACAGCACCATCCGTCGAAGTTGACCACGCGGCGCTGCGTGGACTGCCCGGAGAGACGGAGTTGTCGCGTGTGCGAGGATCGGAAGTACGAGCAAGCTTTCGCGGCGCTTCAGTGGGATAAGGCAGGGAACGCCCGGTGCAAAGGAGGGATGTGCCTGGAATGCGAGGAGCTGAAGAAGCACCTGACGTGTTCGCGCTGCGGCCAGCAGAAGTTACCAGTTGAATTTGCCAAAGCGGAACAGGTCAACGACGAACCCACATGCAAGGCTTGTAAGAAGTCGCAGAGAGAGGTGGAGAAGGCCCGCGCCGAAGAAGCGAAGCGAGTGGTATGCTCAGCATGTGGAGCGGCAAAGAGTAAGGCGGAATTCTCCTCTCACATGTTGGTCAACGCGTCGGAAGCGTCGATTGCTTGTACCACGTGCGTGGACGCTGCAACCGCCCAACGGAATATGGCGGCGAGCAAAGACGTGAAGACCTGTGTTGGGTGCGGGGTGGCGCAACGGCGCGATTGCTTTTCACGAAAGATGTGGGATGGAGTGGTCGCGAGTGACCGGAAGTGCAAGCGCTGCGTCGACGCTGGCGCTGCGCAGAGGGACGCGGCTGCGAGGAAGGACGAGAGAGCCTGCGTTGCGTGCGGGGTGGCGCAGCGGCGTGAATGCTTTTCGCAGTGGATGTGGGAGGGCGTGGCAGAGCGTCACCGCAAGTGCAAGCGCTGCATCGATGGCGCGAAGCTGCAGCGTGGAAAGTGGAAATGTGTGGAATGTAAGGGCGCTTTCGAGAGGGAGCACTACAGCACCTGGTTGGCCGGGCGAACGACGCAGAAGGCGGATGGAAAGCAGAGGTGCAACGGCTGCTGTGCTGGCCAAGAGCGCAAACGGAAGGAAGTCGCTGAGAGGAGCCTCGCGTCGGTGACGAAAATACGTAAAGCTGGATAGCTGTCGCCAGGTGGGGGGCGGTGGGCGTTGGACGTTTTTGGGAGAGGATTCGTGGGGTGGAGGGTCCCAAAAACAGAGGCAATCTGGGGTGGGGATGTCGGGGCCAGGTGGTGGGCGGGGAGGGGAGCGTTGGGCGTTTTTGGGAGAGGAATCGTGGGGTGGGGGGTCCCAAGAACAGAGGCAATCTGGGGTGGGGATGTCGGGGCCAGGTGGGGGGCGGGGAGGCAGGCGTTGGACGGTTTTGGGAGAGGAATCGTGGGGTGGGGGGTCGCAAGAACAGAGGCAATCTGGGGCGGGGATGTCGGGGCCAGGTGGGGGGCGGGGAGGAGGGCGTTGGACGGTTTTGGCACCGGAATCGTGGGGTGGGGCGTCCCAAGAATAGAGGCAATCTGGGTTGGGGATGTCGGGGCCAGGTGGGGGGCGGGGAGAGGTGCCTTGGACGTTTTCGGGAGAGGAATCGTGGAGTGGGGGGTCCCAAGAACAGAGGCAATCTGGGGTGGGGATGTCGGGGCCAGGTGGGGGGCGGGGACGGGAGCGTTGGACGTTTTTGGAGAAGACTCGTGGGGTGGGGGGTCCCAAGAACAGAGGCAATTTGGGGTGGGGATTTCGGGGCCAGGTGGGGGGCGGTAAGGGGGGCGTTGGACGTTTTTGGGAGAGGAATCGTGGGGTGGGGGGGTCCCAAGAACAGAGGCAATCTGGGGTGGGGATGTCGGGGCCAGGTGGGGGGCGAGGAGGGGGGCGTTGGACGGTTTTGGGAGAGGAATCGTGGGGTGGAGCGCCCACGAACAGAGGCAATCTGGGTGGGGATGTCGGGGCCAGGTGGGGGGCGGGGAGGGGGGCGTTGGATGTTTTTGGAGAGGAATCGTGGGGTGGGGGTCCCAAGAACAGAGGCAATCTGGGGTGGGGATGTCAGGGCCAGGTGGGGGGCGGGGAGGAGGGCGTTGGACGTTTTTGGGAGAGGAAGCGTGGGGTGGGGGTCCCAAGAACAGAGGCAATCTGGGGTGGGGATGTCGGGGCCAGGTGGGGGGCGGGGAGGGGGGCGTTGGACGTTTTTGGGAGAGGAATCGTGGGGTGGGGGTCCCAAGAACAGAGGCAATCTGGGGTGGGGATGTCGGGGCCAGGGGATCTGGAGGCAATCTGGGGTGGGGATGTCGGGGCCAGGTGGGGGGCGGGGAGGGGGGCGTTGGACGTTTTTGGAGAGGAATCGTGGGGTGGGGGGTCCCAAGAGGCAATTTGGGGTGGGGATGTCGGGGCCAGGTGAGGGCGGGGAGGGGGGCGTTGGACGTTTTTGGAAGAAGAATCGTGGGGTGGGGGGGGGGGCTGTCGGGGCCAGGTGGGGGGCGGGGAGGAGAGCGTTGGACGTTTTTGGGAGAAAAAGCGTGGGGTGGGGGGTCCCAAGAACAGAGGCAATCTGGGGTGGGGATGTCGGGGCCAGGTGGGGGGCGGGGAGGGGGGCGTTGGACGTTTTGGGAGAGGAATCGTGGGGTGGGGGGTCCCAAGAACAGAGGCAATCTGGGGCGGGGATGTCGGGGCCAGGTGGGGGGGCGGGGAGGGGGGCGTTGGACGTTTTTGGGAGAGGAATCGTGGGGTGGGGGGTCGCAAGAACAGAGGCAATCTGGGGTGGGGATGTCGGGGCCAGGTGGGGGGCGGCGAGGGGGGCGTTGGACGTTTTTGGGAGAGGAATCGTGGGGTGGGGGGTCCCAAGAACAGAGCAATCTGGGGTGGGGATGTCGGGGCTAGGTGGGGGGCGGGGAGAAGGGCGTTGGACGTTTTTGGGAGAAGAATCATGGGGTGGGGCGTCCCAAGAATAGAGGCAATCTGGGGTGGGGATGTCGGGGCGAGGTGGGGGGCGGGGAGGCGGGCGTTGGACAATTTTGGGAGAGGAATCGTGGGGTGGGGGGTCGCAAGAACAGAGGCAATCTGGGGTGGGGATGTCGGGGCCAGGTGGGGGGCGGGGAGGAGGGCGTTGGACGGTTTTGGGACCGGAATCGTGGGGTGGGGGGCCCCAAGAATAGAGGCAATCTGGGTTGGGGATGTCGGGGCCAGGTGGGGGGCGGGGAGAGGGCCCTTGGACGTTTTTGGGAGAGGAATCGTGGAGTGGGGGGTCCCAAGAACAGAGGCAATCTGGGGTGGGGATGTCGGAGCCAGGTGGGGGGCGGGGACGGGAGCGTTGGACGTTTTTGGGAGAAGACTCGTGGGGTGGGGGGTCCGAAGAACAGAGGGAATCTGGGGTGGGGATTTCGGGGCCAGGTGGGGGGCGGGGAGAGGGCGTTGTACGTTTTTGGGAGAGGAATCGTGGGGTGGGGGGTCCCAAGAACAGAGGCAATCTGGGGTGGGGATGTCGGGGCCAGGTGGGGGGCGGGGAGGGGGGCGTTGGACGTTTTTGGGAGATGAATCGTGGGGTGGGGGGTTCCAAGAACAGAGGCAATCTGGGGTGGGGATATCGGGGCCAGGTGGGGGGCGGGGAGGGGGGCGTTGGATTTTTTGGGGAGAGGAATCGTGGGGTGGGGGGTCCCAAGAACAGCGGCAATCTGGGGTGGGGATGTCGGGGCCAGGTGGGGGGCGGGGAGGAGGGCGTTGGACGTTTTTGGGAGAGGAAGCGTGGGGTGGGGGGTCCCAAGAACAGAGGCAATCTGGGGTGGGGATGTCGGGGCCAGGTGGGAGGCGGGGAGGGGAGCGTTGGACGTTTTTGGGAGAGGAATTGTGGGGTGGGGCGTCCCAAGAACAGAGGCAATCTGGAGTGGGGATGTCGGGGCCAGGTGGGGGGCGGGGAGGAGGGCGTTGGACGTTTTTGGGAGAGGAATCGTGGGGTGGGGGGTCCCAAGAACAGAGGCAATCTGGGGTGGGGATGTCGGGGACAGGTGGGGGGCGGGGAGAGGGGCGTTGGACGTTTTTGGGAGAGGAGTCGTGGGGTGGGGGGTCCCAAGAACAGAGGCAATCTGGGGTGGGGATGTCGGGGCCAGGTGGGGGGCGGGAAGGGGGGCGTTGGACGTTTTTGGGAGAGGAATCGTGGGGTGGGGGGGTCCCAAGAACAGAGGCAATCTAGAGTGGGGATGTCGGGGCCAGGTGGGGGGCGGGGAGGAGGGCGTTGGACGTTTTTGGGAGAGGAATCGTGGGGTGGGGGGTCCCAAGAACAGAGGCAATCTGGAGTGGGGATGTCGGGGCCAAGTTGATAACTATAGCAAGCTATGATTACCAAATTTGGTAACTATAGCTTGCTACCCCAACCCGCTCGATACATATGCACATGCAACGCTATAGTTACCAGAGTTGCTAACTATAGCTTGCTACAGTTTGCAAGCTGGCAACGCTGCAACATGGACGCTGCCATGCATGCCCCTTCTCATCGCCACATTCTTCCCCCAGAGTTTCTAAAGTGCAGGTCCGCCATCCCTCACGACAGCGGTGGTGGTTACGACGGCGATAACAACACGATGGATATGACAACGATGACGATTCTGGCAGCCAGTGCCGATGCAGATTAGGGCCAGTACGTTGAAGACGACGGCAGCGACGATGACGAGTACTTCGATGACGACGAGGATATCGACGACAACGTGAGGGCGATGTTGATGACGGCGACGATGATGACAATGACGATGGCGAGGATGGTTCCGTCGACGAATTACGACCACGACTACGTCAACGACCGCGCCGACCGTGACGGCAACGGACACGAAGACGACGCCACCCAAGACGACAACCGTGACCACGATTCCGACAGCGATTGCGTCGACGACGACGATAGCGACTACGACCACGACGGTGGCCATCACCACGCAATCGACGACAGCCACGACCACGACAATGACGACGACCACGACAACAACCACAACCACAACCACGATGACAACGACCATGACCGTGGACGTGACGAGAACGACAACGACGACGATTAGGTCCACGACGGCGACCACAATCACGATCCTTGCCAAGACCACAATCACGATCGCGACCATGACGACAACGACCACGACGTCGACGATGTCTTCGACGACGACTGACCACGACCGTGACGACAACGACCACGACCATGAGTAAGACCACGGCAACGATCACGACCAAGACCATAGCCACGACGACCACGACGACCGAGACAACGACCACGACCACGACGTTGGCTATGGTCACAACCACGACGGCGACAACCACCACGACGTCCACAACCACGACGACGACAATGACGACAACGACCACGACCATGACGACGACGAAGACGGCAATATCAACGATCACGACCACGACCGGGACCACGCCGACGACGAAAACGACGACGGGCATTACCACGACCACGACGATGGCCACGACCGCGACCATGAGCAGGACGACGGCCACGACCACGACAATGCCCACGACGGCTGTGACGACGACGACGACCGCGACCGCAACTTCGACAACCACCGCGACCCCGACGACGACGACCAAGACAACGACAACGATGACCATAGCCACGACGATGACGACCAGGGCAGCGACGATGACCACGATCACGACCACGGCTACGACAACGACCATGACGAATCTGACCACGCGCACGACGGCTACGACACCGACAACAACCACGTCGACGAGCACGACCACGACGATGCCGACGATGACCACTACCACGACATCGACCACGACTACCACGACCACGACGGCGACCACGACCACGACGACGGCGACGACGACCATCACGGCCACGGTGACCACGACCACAACGACCACAGCGACCACGGCCACAACCAGGGCGTCCACGACCACGTCCACGGCCACGATGATGACCCCGAGCACGACGACCCAAACATCGTGACGACGACCACGACACCGACGACGACGACGACGACCTCCCTATTGCAGGTAGCCGCGAGGTCCACTATCTGAGGGGTGTGTGCCGAAACGGGCGTGGCAGCGCTGTGGGGACTCCCATTTGGACTTTTTGTGGACCTCCCTGTGGGGGCACGAACCATGTGAAGGTATGCCGACATGTGCGCGGCAGCGCAATGCCAACTTCTGGATCCATCCGTTGGGGCTTTCCGTGGAATCCCATCTGGAGCCAGGAACCGCGTGATGGGGTGCCCCGACATGAGTGCGGCGACGGCGCCCACTCATGGGCCAATGGGCCGCGAACCGCGTGAGCGGCACGCCGTTTGAGTTGACCAGACGTTCGCTTCAACAAATAATACATCCAAAAACATGCTCAGAGCTCCTGCTTCTCCTCCTAATCCCTCATCGTCACCATCACTATCATGATCACCACCACCCTCGTCATCCTCGCCCTCCCTCATTCCTCCTCATCCTCCTCTCTCCTCCCCTCCCCCTCCCCCTCCTGCCCATCCTTTCCCTTCCCCCTCTGCTTCGGTGACTATGTCGACGTCGAAAACGACGACGAAGTCGGTGACGCCGACGTGACCCCCTCCCCTCCCCCGCGCGCCCGAGAGAGGCGACTGGAAGGCCGTTTCCAGTGGATTCCTGGGCTAAAGTCTTTATACTTTTATATGTGGTGTTTTGGTTTTGTATCCACTGATGCCATTCTTGTTCATGTCGGTTTGGAGCTTGGGATATTCGATTGTTGGTTGGTTACCATCGCAAGTTCACATTTGACACACATGTTTTGAATGGTTGAGTCTGGGTTTTAATCTGTGTGTATGATTATTTTGGTGTTGCTACCACGCATTTAATTTTTGTTCGGTATTATTGAGTGTGGGATTTTTGTTGGTGGTTGTCCACTGCACTTTAATCCTCAAGATGCCACGTGTGAATTGTTTTTCTTAAGTATGTCCGCATGCGTTTTGATGTTGTGTAATTTGATGTTTTTGTTTCAAGGTTCGGCTCTTGTTTGGTTCAACTATTCTGTTAGGTGTCCGTTCTTTTTTGCGTAGACATAACGGCTTGTTGCTTGATGTGTAACTTTTAACGAGCAGCGTCGTTTGTGTTAACTGTTAGCTTCGTTTTTTTTTATGGTTGGCTCCGTTTGTTGCTTGATGATTTAGTTTTTAATGTAAATTCCCTACCTCGGCTCTGCCTAGAAGGGTTCTTACTCTCACGCTTAAAGGGGCCGGGCAATGGAAAGCGCCCCGGGCGGTTCCCCCAGTCCCCTGGGAGCGGTTCCCCCCAGTCCCCTGGGAGCTTTAGCTTTAGCTTTAGGTTTAGCTTTAGCTTAGCTTTAGCTTAGCTTTAGCTTAGCTGTAGCTTAGCTTTAGCTTAGCGTTTCGCTTAGCTTTTCGCTTAGCGTTTAGCTTAGCTTTAGCTTAGCTTTAGCTTAGCTTTCGCTTAGCTTGAGCTTAGCTGTAGCTTAGCTGTAGCTTAGCTGTAGCTTAGCTGTAGCTTAGACTTAGCTTAGTTTTAGCTTAGCTTTAGCTTAGCTTTAGCTTAGCTTTAGCTTAGCGTTAGCTTAGCTTTAGCTTAGCTGTAGCTTAGCTGTAGCTTAGCTTTGGCTTAGCTTTAGCTTAGCTTTAGCATAGCTTTAGCTTATCTTTAGCTTAGCTGTAGCTTAGCTGTGGCTTAGCTTAAGCTTAGCTTTAACTTAGCGTTACTGTTACTACTAATGCTGCTTTCCTAGGGGTTCCAACTCCTAGGTAGGGTCGCACTGGGATAATATATCTAAAACTAGATATAGAAGTGTTCTGATACATATATATATATATATATATATATATATATATGGGTGGGCCGTAAAGCTGCCGTAATCGACCTGAGGTGCATGGGCGTCTCCACGGGGTGGGCCCATGCTGCCTGAGGAGGCTGACGCCGCTGCGGCGTTCCTATCCCGCCGTCTCCCAGCTCCAGGGGCATAGCTCCAGCCAAGCCCATGGCCGGCAGCAGTGCTCGGCAGCGGGGGAGGCGGGCGTCGCGCTTCCTCTCGAGGGGTCTTCGGCGAGCGCGCGCCAGAAGGCACAGCCCCGCCTCCGGTGGGAAGCGAGCGCATGATGCTACGAGGCCCAAACATGTGAAGGAGCAGACGCTGCATAAGCATCACGCACTACATATATTGCACCACGTGGATTGTACAACATTTGTAGTGCACATCGTCGATTGCACACAAATGGATTGCACAACATTGGTCGCGGTTGCACCACATAGGTTGCACTACATTCTTTGTCCCGCATAAATCGCACCTTTCCGCATATATATATATATATATATCTTTATATATATATATATGAATTGCATCACACATATTGCTAGAAACAATGTTTCGGGTCCACGCTTGCTAACATTTTACATTGTATAGACTGGCTCGATAATGTAATTTTGGAGATGCACATCACTGCCCTTATAAGCCGTCCCGGCATAAAGATACGGTACGATACACTTGTGGTTAGGTTGGTTGGCCACAGCACGATCGCACGACGGGGCACCGTTGGATCCATTGGGGGGCGACGGGTTGCAGATGCAAACGCGTCTGTGGATGTGTCGATTGGCATGTCAGGTCAGCGATTTCGCCAACGAGACCTCGTTCAGATCACCCAGCTACCGCCGCACGTTCAGGGGCGAGGCAGCAGTCTGGATGTCATGCAGGGGCCATAACGCACTCGTAGCATACTCCCCCCCCCCACGTGTGGGCCAGCCCGCGTAAGCTTGTTGCGGCAGCTGTGCTCGGTGTCGCTGCGCATGATGTGCTCGGAGGTGTGCCTCGCGGGCGTTCCTCGCGCAGTCACCGCGCGAGCGTCGCGCACAGCCCGTCGCCCGTTGCGGCCAAAATCGAGGTGGTCCACGCCCCCAAGTCGGGCATGTGCTTGAGCGGGAATGGCCATCCGCCCTCCTGAATCCTCTATACTTTTCCGCGCCCCCTTGAGGCCCTGGGGAGCAGTGTTCCATCCAGGATTGTTTATTCACGTGTCCCTGGGGGTGCCGAAGGGGGAGCTCTGGGGGGAGAGCGCCAACGCGCAGAGCAAAGACATCGCCATCGTCGTCGCCGCCATCGTCGTCGCCGCCACGGTGCGCAGGACGGCAAGACGCACATCGCCGGGCCAGCCACGCCTTTCACCCGCCTCTGGTGTGGCTTCGAGGCTCGCGAAGGGGGGGCGGGGCAGCCTGAGCCGCTTGGGTGCCCGAGACGGGGGTGAGGGATGGGAGAGAAGGAGCAGGAAGGAAGGAAGGACTTAATAAGGGAAGATGATAGAAGAGAAGGGAGGGACAGAGAAGGGAGGAGGAGGAGGAAGAGGAGGAGGATGAGAAGGAGAAAAAGAATGAGGAGGAGAAGGAGGAGGAGGAGGAGGAGGAGAACGACGAGGAGGAACACGACGAGGAGCAGGAGGAGGAGGAGGAGGAGGAGGAGGAGGACGAGGAGGAGACCGAGGCAGGGGAAAAGGAGGGCAGGCAGGAGGAGCAGGAGGAGAGGGAGACGAGTAGCGTCGGGGACAGGGGGCAGAAGATGACGAGGAGGGCGGTGAGGATGTCGTGGACGCCGAGGACCGCGATGAGAACGATTGCTTGATCGGGGGGGGGGGGGAGGGCATCGTTGAAAAAGCGACAGCAGCAGGCGCAAGGCTATGTTGGGCCTCCAGGGGCCCTCACGAGGCCCCATAGTCTTCAGAAGGCGACGATGAGGACGCAAGGAGGTGGACGACAGCACCAACGAAATTTCCTACGGACCCACTCGAGCCTATTCCCTCAGCGCCTACATGATTCTTCAGGGCGGGAGGGCGAGGGTGAATGGAACGTGCAAGGGCGGGGCAGGGTGGGGTAGGGTTGGGAGAGAGGCGTTTGCTTTGCCCGTGGTGGGAGTGGGAGGGCGTCTGGATCCAGGAGTGTCGGTCTTGTAATGAGGACTGCGGGTTGCCCAAGGCCGCTCGCACGATTCGGCACGCTTGCAAACCATGCTCTCTACGACATAGGCCCAGCTTCCTGGGATCGTGGGCAGTGCACGGCATGCGATGTGATGCGTGATCAAATGTGAATGCGTTGGCAGCCCTACCGTGGAATTTTGCTGGTAAGGGGAGGTGTTCAGCAGCCTTGACAAGCAGACGAGCTCTCTGGACATAGCTGCCTGCATAGACTCCAAGGCCACGATCATCACCAAAGGATCCGCCGCGCCCTCCCTCGCTGAACTGTCCATGGCCCTGCGAGGTTCGAGGGCTGACTGCTCGCACCGGAGAGGCCTTGCGGCCAGTTCCGCCGACCCTGAAGGGGGATCAGGAAGCCCCAGGGCGGCGAGGGGTTCCGGATTTGTCGGCCCTGAAGGCCTGGAGGGAGCCGAGGAACTCGCGAAGGAGGGCCGACGATTACCCCTGATCGGCGTGAAGGGCACCTCGAGACTGGAGAAGAGACAGGACACCGTGTTTGTGCCGTGGGCAAGAAGACTCGCGGGGCCTCTTGGAGGCATGTTTGGAGCCTCTTTGTGCCTCTAGGGGGCGTGTTAGGGTCTCAGGTCGCCTCTTGGGGACTTTTTGGGGGCCGGTTTGTGGGCGGCTGGAGGTCCCTAGGATGCCGTCGTCAGACCTCTTGGACACGCTGGAGGCCATCTTGTGCCATCTCGGAGGCCAGCGAGTCCCAAGATCGCTGAAATCACTCGGAGGCGGGGGGGGTCACACCCTCCCCGGGTCCCCCCCCCTGGCGGCGCAGGTGTCAAAGGGAAGGGGGTTCCCTTCGACTCGAGGGCGACGCTGCTCGACATCCATTGGGTTGACGTGCGCGGTGACGTTCCCACGGTAACCGATTCCATGTCTGTGGCCCTACATAGTTCTAGTGTTGTAGGCCAGGGCTTGCGGACGAGGGATGAACCATGAGCGCAGGGACAGGAGCCGCAGTAGCAAGAGCAACAAAAGCAATTGCAGGCGCGGCCGCCGCCGCCGCCGCCGCGGTGCTGCAGGGCCGCGCGGCCCCGTCGCCGTCGCCGAGTTGCCGCCGCCGCCCGCGGGCCGGGGCGAGAAGCCATGCCCCAGGAGAGCCTCGGGAGGTCCGGGGGCCGCCCGCGGATTGGCAAAAATAAGGGCAACGGAGTTCTGAGAGGCCCGCCGCCCCAGGACTGACCGACGAGGAGCTGGAGTGGGAGAGGCGTTCCCAAGCTTCCTCCTGTGCCGGGACGGGGGACAGAGGATCATGGGGAGGGAGGATGGACGAGGATCGCGGATCTAAGTTTGGTGCATTTCCGGACCCCTCTGGTCTCCTATGGGAGCGTTCGAGGGGCTTCGGCGGCAGCTTCCAGAGACCCACGGGGACCGCCAGATATCGTTGGGGAGAAAGGTGTTGATTATGCTGATGATGATGATGATGATGCTGATGCTGATGCTGATGCTGATGCTGATGGTGATGGTGATGATGATGATGATGTTGCTGATGTTGCTGATGCTGATGATGCTCATGATGATGGTGATGGTAATGGTGGTGATGATGCTGCTGATTACGATGATGACGATGATAACGATGATAACGAGGATGCTGCTGCTGACGATGATGGTGATGCTGATCATGCTGATGATGATGCTGGTGATGATGGTGCTTGTGATAATGACGATGATGATAAGGAGGAGGCTGCTCGTGATAACGATGATGGTGATGAGTATGATGCTGATGAAGATAACGATGATGTTGATGATGCTGATGCTGATGATGCTGATGATGGTGCTGATGATGAAACTTGATTCTGATGATGCTGACGATGCTGATGATTATGATGATTGTGATGCTGCTGATGATGATGGTGGTTGTGGTGGTGGTGTTGATGATGATGATGCTGATGGTGGCGATGTTGATGCCACGAATGATGGTGCTGCTGATGATGGTGATGATGACGCTGATGATGATGGCGATACTGCTGATGATGGTGGTCATGATGCTGATGATGATGATGATGATGATGATGATGATGAAGATGAGACTGGTGGTGATGATGATGATGCTGACGATGATCATCATCATCACCACCATCAGCATCATCACCATCATCATCAATGAGGGAGTGTGGCAAGAGCGACACGGGAGTTCGAGGAGGACGACCACAGGCATCTTTCTGCACGGGCCATTGATGTGGCAGTGCGCCGCCTCGTCCCAGTCCCCCTCCGATAGGTCGAGCATTCAGTTTGACAGGGGATCGCAAGCCACGTGTGTAGCTTTAGGTTGGGCATGCCCTTCGAAAGGAGGTCTATTCACGAATCGTAAAACGATTTGCCTGTCTACGATTGTTCGTGCTCTTTTGATTAGTTTTGATTCGTTGTTGACTTATTTGATGTGTCTTCCAACATACGCCTGTTGGAGGACATGCCCATCCTCAGCGTAGCTGGTAAAGGCTTGCAGAACCATCGGTGTGGCGCCAGAGCGAGAGCATGGCTTGAGCAACTATCGCCCTCGATGCCTATATCTGTGCAGTTCTTGGCAGGTCGAGGCCTCCTGGCGAAGTTCTGCCCGAAACGATGCCAGGCGAGAGTTCGGCATTGAGGAAACCATGCCATTCAAGTAAAGTACATGCGCGGTCAGGGATAACGCAGTCTAATGTGCCATTCGGGCCAGCACCGCACACTTTCAGATAATCGCCTCTTGGAGCCCTCTTGGGGCTCTTTGGGGGGATCATGGGGTCCTCCTGGGGCTCGTTTGGAAGGTCGTGGGGCCCTCTGGGGCTCTCTTGGGGGCCTCTTGGGAGCCTTGGAGGGCCTCTGGGTGCCAACGTGGAAGGAGTAGGTGAAACGAGAGGGGTCGTAATGCTTGCCCCCCCCCTGGCCCTCAAAGTAGTCTTTTGGGGCGATCTTGGGCGCTTCGGGAGCCGTCTTGGGGGCCTCGCGGGCCCATCTTGTGCCTATCTTGGGCCATCCTGAGGCCTTACATGCGCATCGGAAGCGAAAAGGCCAGAAGGCAAACATCTTTAAGTTTACGTGGGTTGTTGAAGGAGTTGGGCCTCTTGGGGAGATCCTGCGGCGGCTCCGAGAACACTTGGGACCGTCTTGTGACCTTCAGTCGGGCCTCTTGGAGGTAATCATGTCGGACGCTATACTGAAACAGCCTCAGCTATCGTCAGCCGTCTTGGAGGCTATCTTGGAGCATCGGAGGCCCTCTTGGAGCCACATCGGGCGAAACCATCAAAAACCTCAGGTACTGGATGGGAGGGTTTCCCACCCAGAAGGGAAGAGGGCTTGAAAGAGGGCAGGACTCGTTAGACCACCTCAGCCCAAAGGGCTGGTTGGATTCGGCCTGGAGGGCCCTTGTGGGGGGGGGGGGGGGGGCGAATCGCGCAGCCTCGTGTTCTTTTCGCTTGAGACTCGATCCAAAACAACAAACCACATGAAGCGGAGAGCTGAGACAGGGGCAGAGGCAGGGATGGGAGGAGGGGGATGAGTAGAGGAGGAGAGGAGACGTGGGGCATTGTCTCTTGAAAACGAGGACCCAACACCACAGGGTGGTCGGGAACAACCACCGCCTCCTTCCTTCTGATTTGCCTCCGCGGGCGAGGAGCGGGGTGGGCGCTGGGTGGGGGGGGAGCAGCGGGCGCTGGCTCTCGCGCCCCATGTGGGACCCAAGGGGAGCGTGCGTGCCGCGAGGGGGCCGCGGCCAACGCACTGAGGTTGAGCCCGTGGGAACCAGCATCGGGTCCGACGCGGGCAGTTGTCCGTGACCACCGCCGGGGGGGGGTTCGAGGGTTCGGAGGGCCTCGGCGGGCGGTGGATACGGACATGTTCGGGCCCCAGGGGCGGGGAGACTATACTCAGATCCGCCGCCTGCCGAGGCCCCCCCAGGCTCGAGCCCCCAGGCAGCAGTGATGGACGAATCCCCGCCCCCCATCGGTAAAGGTGGTCCTCTTCGCGTCTCTTCCCCCTCTCGCGGGTCGGTCGTCGCCGACACCCTCGGCTGTTCCCCGTGGGGGAGAAGAAGGGGGGTGGGAACGTGCGCCGAAGAGCCATCGGCATCAGTTGCACTATTGTTTTGCCATTGTATAAGGGGTATACCTAGGGGTGATATAGAAGGGATAGTCTTTACAAACGGCGGTGTCGCAAACACCGTCGCGTCTTCTATGGGGTGTCCTCCTGGTCTGGGTCGTTGCCGTTATGCACTTCGCCTCCCTTCGTTGGTATTGTTCCTTCTCACTTCTCATCCACCTTTCTTCCCACATCTCTTGAGGATGTCGGTAGACAAGTTCGACGCGATGCATTCGTGAATTCTTGTTCGCATCCACGGGCGAACTGCCCCCCCCACACACACAGTTGAAGCATTGGCGGGAACCTCAAGCGCCCACACGTGGGAAGGACGCGGTTTGACATCGTTGGCCGCGCGGTTCTTGTCAATTGGCATGGGGGTGCCGCTTTGGTGACCGTATCCCCCGTCGATTCCCAGCTTTTTCGTTGGCGATTGTCTCGAACGCGCGGCAGTGGGGGCGCAGTCGAGCGCATGATGGTTGGCCACACATTGTAGTGGGTTTGGCTCAGGCGGGCTTTCGACCCCTTCCGATTGCGGTTGGCAAGAAACAAGAGGTCACCAACGGGGTTGCCACAGCTTGCGCTTAGACGTCATGCTGAGAAGCATGTCTGGAGTCACGGGCAACAACAGCTGTTTGACCAAGCGCTTGAATTCTCTCGGGCGTGTTTTACATGGGCTTGAATGAAGTAGACCCCCTGACTGCTATGGAGGAACAGCGTGGGGGCGTGAAGGGCCGTAGTATCCTGGATACTGTGGTAGAAGTGGAAAACGGGGGGATCTTGCAGCATTTGCGGGGCTTTGATAAGGTTGGTATTTTACGTAATCGCCTCGCTCACTCGTCCGGCCCGTGTTGTGCCATCGCAGGCGTTTGTTTGCGCGTTCGTGGCCTCATGGGGGCCGTTCGGGGGCCACTTGGAGCCTCTGTTATACCCTCTTGGGAGCCTCGTGGGGCCTCCAGGGGGCTTCCTGGGCTCTCTTGGGGGCATCTTTGGGCTTCCTGGGGGCCTCTTGGAGCGGAAGGCTCGAATTGGTGGTTCGTGTTCCCCCTCTTGGGGCCGTCTTGGCGCCCTCTTGGGCGATCTTGGGCGCCTCTGGGGCCGTTTTTGGGCCGTCTTGGACCGTCTGGGAGTCCTCTTGGGAACCTCTCATGCTATCTTGGGGCGGTCTTGGGGGCCTCTGGGGCCCTTTTGGAGCGTCGGAAAGCCGAAAAGGCGAAAAGGCTGAAAACTCATTGAAAACCTACGGGAATCAATGTTGTTCTTCTCGTGGGGACCTCTTGGGAGGCCTCTTGGGCCGTCTTGGCGGCCTCTGGCCTCTTGGGCCGTCTTGAGGCCATCTTGGGCCGTCTTGAGGCCATCTTGGGCGGCTTGGGGCGATTTGGGAGCGTCCGTCTTGGGGCGTTCTTGGCATCCCCCACCCATCCTTGTCAAGTGCGCGCCCACTCGTTCACCGCAAAAGATAATTGCGCCACACACTGCACGAAGTTCACACGCGCGCGCTCATGTCAAGTCCTCAGGCTCGTCAGCACTATTACATAATGCATCCGCATCCTCTTACATGTTGTGTCACAAATAGTGAGCACTGTCTTCCCGCGCCCACTTGCTGAGACCATTGGAAGACCAGATGACGTTAACAATCTTGTCTGGAACGCGCCTTCTCATCTCACCACGCGGTGCATCCGCGCTGATCCAGCATGCGCATAATGCGCGAGTCCGTATCCAAGAATTCTATGCGGGCTACGCGCGCGCGCGCCGCCACGCGCGCGTGTCGAATCCCTTCCAGAACCATTCGTGTCCGACTAATTCCAAATTAGCGCTCTCCAGCAACGCACGGGGGAGAACACCGAAGACACATGTCGGTCAAGCAAAAGCTTGCCAGGGTGATTGTCATTCCTCAGGCCCGCACCTCCTTGCCATCACCCGCATCAGCGCCGCCTATCATGTCATAGTCATCTACAATCGCCTCCATTGTCGCCGTTACCACCCAAGCACCGTCATCACCGACGCGCTGGGGGGGGGCGCCAACGGTAGGCGTCATCGCGGCCGCATCGGTTGTGCCAAATCAGTCGGCCGCCTTGCATGCGAGCTTGCGAGCGCCAGCGCGGCCGCAGAGATGCGCCAACAGAAGGCAAGGAGTCGCAGCAGCCGCGGCCTCACATGTTATGAAACAGAAGTTGTTGGTGGCGGTGGTGAGGGGACGGCGCGAACAACGGAGTTAACGCATTCAAGTTCTGCAATGTGTGTTCACCGCGTAGGTGTCACCACGTAGCTTACACCACGCAGCGTGCACCACATATATTGCACCGCGCACCTTGCACCAATTAGCTTGCACCAGGTAGTTTGCACCGCAGAGATTGCACCACACATCTAATACGTAGCTAACGCCACCTAGCTTCCACCACATAGCTTGTGCCTCATAGTTTGCACCCCGTAGCTTGCACCACAGAGCTTACACCACACAGCTTACACATCCACACTGCAATAACTTACCCTTGGGGTCCACAGTTTCAACGCATGATCCGACATCATTGGGGAACCAACGCTATGCCAAAAGGGCAACCGTTGTTGTTGTGCAACGCCATGGTTCACTTTCTGTTGTTTTCTATATAGTTTTTTTTATTGGATATATATACATATATATATATAAGTGTGTATATATATGCACATGTATGGACACATATGACAAGCTCAGCACAGTATTGTGTTTTTGACCGCGACGCGGCGATCTGCGTGAGGGGCGCGCTTGGTCCTCTGAAGTTTGAAGGCGTCGCATGCGAAACGGCAACATGATGGAGGCCGACGCAATACGGTGGGAGAGAAACATAATACACAACTATATATACACATACATAGATCAGTGACAAAAGAAAAACAAGTGAGCGGAGGAGGGAGAGGGAGCGGGAAAGAGAGCGGGAGATGGAGCGGGAGAGGGAGCGGGAGAGGGAGGACAACATCGACGACGCCGAAGTGTAGTTGGGAGTCCGGGGATGGGGCGCAGGAGGCAGCGGGAGAGCGGGGGGGACCGCGCGGAGATGATGCGCGGGAGGGGTGGGGGGCGGGGAAAACGAGGGAGCGGAGCGGACAAGGGGGCCGCGACAGGGTCGAGAGGGGGGTTGCGCCCCCGCCAGCAGGTCGGAGCCTGGCAGGGGCCACAGGGCCAAGTTGGAGAGGGAACGGGTCTTCGACCCGGAGGCGCGCGGGTGGGGGGGGGGAGGGAGCCAGGATGCGGGAAGGAGCAGGAGGAAAATTTGGAGGAAGGGCCGAGGGAAGGAGCAGGAGGAGGGCAGGAGGGAAGGATGGGGTGGAGGATGAAAGAAACGGCGGGTAGCCCCGGAGCCCCCCTGGACCGCCTTTAGCCCCCCTGCCCTCTCGCACCCCTTCCCTCTTCCCCTCTCCACCCCCATCCCCCCGCGGCCCCGGCCCTCCCCCCCCGCAACTTCGAGGCGTGGGGCCTCAGGCGTTGACACGGGGCCTGCTCTCCCTCTGGTGCCGCCCTGCCCGAGGCCTCCTCTCTCCCCCTGCTTCCCCCATTCTTTTGTCCGCGCCCCCCTTCACCCCATCGTCTCTCCCATCAGTGCCGCCTCTCCCTCCCGATACGTTTCTCCCCGCTCAGTGGCCTCTCCAGCTCCTCTCGCCCGTCCCCGCCCTCCGTCTGGTCGTCTCTCGTTCCCGTCTGTTTGTTGGGGGGCGCGGTGCTCAATTCGTAGGGAGTGTCAGCATGTCAGTTTCACAATCCGCGGGGCAACGTGGAGACTGCGTGGAGACGGCGCTCGCTACCGCTGGCCCTGTCGGTTGGCTGTTTCGGGTGTTGGCGCGCAGCATCGGCCGTTTGCGCGCACCGTGCTGGGACGGATCTCCTCACACACCAGGACCCTGGTAGACACCATATCCAAAGCGGGTTAGGTGCCCGGGCCGCGGAGAAGGAGGATGATGATGAGGAGGAGTTAGAACATAGCTTAGCGACTGGGTAAGGAGCTTATCATAATATATGTAATATAAGAGTCGGGCGGTTGTTGTCACCATTGCCGCTTGGCTCAAGTATCTATCAGCACATCGTGTCGCACGGTCGTTGTTAAAACAGATCTCCCACTACCATTGAATCGTTCCCGTGCAAACACTCCTCGGGAGTCAGTGTGGTAGCGGAACGAGGTTAATGGCAGCCGCGGCAGCAGTTGCGGCGGTACCCGCCCAACCAACAGACCCGCTCCCGGAGTTATGCACGCCCGAAGATGATACCGATGGTTCAACTTGAGCCCGGCGAGGTTGAGCCAACTATGCGAAGCCGCGTACTACTGCGCCGCTCCGAAAGTTTCCCCAATTTCGCCACCGTGCTCGCCGGTGCCATCTGGGATTGCGCGCGCAGGATGAGACTCGCGGGGTCCGAGGGCGGACGGGGGCGATGTCGCGAGGGCAGAGTCGGCGCGCGGATGGGCAGGCCGGCGCCCCGTTTGGCCGGAGGGGCCCAGTACAATGCAAGGGCAGAGCGCAACCCGTACCCGGGGTCACGGGAACGGGTTCCTTTTCGAAATCTAAAATTTTAAATCCCAAACGGTGTACGTACCCGAAAATGAGCAAACGGCATAGGACCTCCTCGAAAAAACTTTCGGTTCGGTCATGCGACGACCCGAAAATTTTATCGACCTATCTGAAAGTGGCCAAATCAATAGGACTTGTGCCTAAACAAATTTCGGGTCCAGTTCGAACGACCCGAAAAATGTGCGAACCGCCTAGGACTTTTCGCAAAAAAACATCGATCTCGACGTCTTCGGGTCCACTCCGTAGAAACCGAACATGGGCAAACCGCTTAGAAGATCCGATGGCCAACGTTTTCTCGGTGGTTCCGGATCTCGCCCGAAGGAGCCGCCGATGGGCCGACCGTGCAAGATTTCTTGCACAAGAAACAGTTTCCCAATGAGCCATTGTCAAACGGGAGCGCGCCGCTCGCGGGATCGGGGTTCGCACGGGGGCGCGGTTGCTCGCGCCTGTCCAGGAGGCGCGCGTCCCCGCGCCCTTCCAGCATCGCGTTTGCTCTGCATTCGCGCGGCGCCGTTTTTCGCAAATCGGAATAAATGTTCGGAGAGCCGATGTATGGAGGAGACTACAGTTACGTGGAAGTGGTATTGAGAACTCATCGCGAAGGGATGAGAGAGTATATCGAGATACAGGCCGCATCAGGGGTTAGAACAGCCACGAGTGAGGAGAGCTATGGACTGTTGTGAATGACCCAGCAAATGAACCCACTGCTTTTGAGTATTGCCCACCGTAGCATGCACGCCGAGGGCGAAGCGAAAAAACCCCAGTTAAGGATCGAACGCTGGAACGAAATATCATGATGGGCCAGGTTACGAATATTGCGGGGTCAATAGCAAAAGGCATGAGCCGATTCGGCCTTCAGAGCCACCAGGAGCCACTTAGCGAATACATGGCCACACAGCATTTGAATCCTTCGCCGGGGATCGAACCACATTTCGCGAATGGAATGACAAGTGTTTGACATATTTTGCCCGGGCAAACCCCAGTATTGGAAGGCGTTGAAGATCTCAGGAGATACGCTGGACATCGCGGACGGAACTTGACCTGACGAGGGCGACGATGACATTCTCAGGATTCTCAGAAGGCGGGTGACATCGTCTGCATGCGTGGACGCAACGGACGGGTGCGCAAACTCGTGGAGATCTCAAAAGGCTCTGCGAGGGATATGGATTACGGACGTTTCAATCAACTTGGAATCTTCGCGACGGACCCAACCACATGCAGTTGTGAGTAAAGCGATGTGGGTGCCGTTTTCGGTGGAACTCCCTATGCGGCCACGAAGTGCGTAAGGGACGTGCCGTAATGGGTGGGGGAAACGCATGCGGGCGGTGCCACCGGGGCCTTCGATGGGGCTCCCTATGGGCCGCGAAACGCTGTCATGGGTGTGGCTGACGCATGCGGGCCGATGAGGCCACGAAGCGTTGTATTGGTTGGGGGGAACGCATGCGGACGGTGCCGCTGGGGTTTTTTTGTGGGGCTCCCTACGGGGGCACGAAACGCTGCACTGGGTGGTGGACGACGCATGCGGGCGGTGCCACTGGGACCAAGGGGGGGCGGACGCATGCGGGCGGTGCCACTGCGGCCTTCGGTGGCCACTGGAGCTCCTTACGGGGCCACGAAACGCTGTACCGGGTGGGGGGGACGCATGCGGGCGGTGCCAGTGGGGTTTGGTGGAGCTCCCAATCAATAGGGCCGCGAAATGCAGTATTGTGCGGTGGACGACGCAAGCGGGCGGTTTTATGTGGAACTCCCTATGGGGCCGCAGAGCGCTGTAGTGGGTGTGGCGGACGCATGTGGCCACCCCCACTGGGGCCTTACGTGGAGTTCCCTATGGGGCCACGAAACGCTGTACTGGGTGTGGCGGACGCATGTGGCCACCCCCACTTGGGCCCCACGTGGAATTCCCCATGGGGCCACGAAGCGCTCTACTGGGTGTGGCGGACGCATGTGGCCACCCCCACTGGGGACCACGAAGCGCTGTACCGGGTGTGGCGGGCGCATGTGGCCACCCCCAGTGGGGCCTTGGGTGGAGCTCCTTATGGGGCCGCGAAGCGCTGTACTGGGTGTGGCGGACGCATGTGGCCACCCCCACTGGGACCGCAGGTGGGGCCCCATATGGGGCCACGGAACGCTCTACTGGGTGTGGCGGACGCATGTGGCCACCCCCAGTGGGGCCTTGGGTGGAGCCCCCTATGAGGCCACGAAGCGCTGTACTGGGTGTGGCGGACTCATGTGGCCACCCCCAGTGGGGCCTTCGGTGGAGTTCCCTATGGGGCCACGAAACGCTGTACCGGGTGTGGCGGACGCATGTGGCCACCCCCACTGGGGCCGCAGGTGAAGCTCCCCATGGGGCCACGAGGCGGACGCACGTGGCCACCCCCATGGGGGCCTTGGGTGCAATTCCTTATGATGCCACGAAACGCTGTACTGGGTGTGGCGGACGCATGTGGCCACCCCCACTGGGGCCTTGGGTGGAGCTCCCTATGGAGCCACGAAGCGTTGTGCTGGGTGTGGCCGACGCATGTGGCCACCCCCATTGGGGCCTGGGGTGGAGCGCCCTATTGGGCCACGAAACGCTGTACTGGGTGTGGCGGACGCATGTGGCCACCCCCAGTGGGGCCTTGCGTGGAGCTCCTTATGGGGCCACAAAGCGCTGTACAGGGTGGGGGAGGGGGAGGAGCGAGGAGGGGGAGGAGGAGAGGAGAGGAGAGGAGAGGAGAGGAGAGGAGAGGAGGGACGGGTGGTTGGGAAAAGTATACGAGTGGTACTCAGCAGTTACCAGGGCGATTTTGTCGGCCAAGGTGCGCGTGGCCATGGACCTTCGAACCCAAAACGATTGGGGATGTCGCTTCCCTTTTTGAGCAGTGGACAGCTCTGGTTGAAGCCGTGAAGAAGCATGAGCCGGCGTGCTCTCTGAATCTCCCATCTCGCATCATTGTGCTGAGGACCAAAATGACCCACGCAGAAACCTGATTCGAGGGATGGCACCAGGAATGCGCTTAAAACAACAAGACTCACTGACGGCCGAAAGCTATCAGAAACTCAGCCAACACGCCGAAATCAGGAACAGCGGAACAGCTTAGTAGGCACGAGAGGGGCTCGATGTTCCTGGGTCATGCGCTGATTGTTCCTCTAGCCCCCCTCGTGTGCGCTTGCGCTGTTGGGGTTAAACAGGGGTTTCGTTCCTAACGTGTCGCTTCTTAATTTCAGCGGCCCGACTGTATGCGTCAAGTGTGGGGATTGGGCGCGCGAGAAGCGGTCGGGCGCCGACACGCGGAACCACAGCTCCATGGACATAGGAGGCGTTGGCGGCAGCAGCGGCGACCGCGTCGTTTTTGTTCTGGCCGTGCCCGCCGAGGGGGCGTAATTTAGCGATTGTCCTCACCAACGCCGTTTGGCTCAAGAACCCATCAGCAGGTCGTGTCGCGCGTTCATTGTTGAAACATATGTTTATATACCATCACCATTGAATCGTTCCCGTGCGAGCTTCCTCGAGAATTTGCAGAATGAGGAGGAGAAGGACGGGGCAGGAGGAGGAGCAGGAGGAGGAGGAGGATGCTTCCATCAGCACCCCCAGCGACACCACGCTACGACGGTAAATGGGTGACAGTCGGGGAGACGCGACCTTTGCAGGTTTGGGGTTACCCTACACATCCTGGGAAGCGGCCTTCGAGTCGTACATGGTTTTGCATAATATTGCTCAGCATCTCTCAGCATTGGATTGCGGTTTGTTATTACTTGCGTGGCCAGCCAACAATACATGAGACAGCCACTCACACATGCTCCCCTTCTTGCAAGACTATAGTCAAGCTTCGATGTTTCGCATTTGCAGCCTCGGACACCGCCAGGCAGCGACATTTCGGCGACAGCCACCTTTTTTGAGTGCACATCGATGGCTGCACGTTCCCAGCCTCCAGTGTGCTAGCAACTCCTTTGCAGTCTTGTTCGTTAACACACCTTTCATCCATTCCCGCGCGGCTTTTTGACATGATTGTGGTATCCAATATTATGCGGTTTTGGGGCAATCCTGCAAAACCCTGGGCGGCAGCCCCAGGATTTCATATCTTTTCGCGCACTTCACACGCTCTGACCCCCCCTAACTACTCTACCCTTTCGTGCATGCCATGCACACGCACGTTTGGAAGCAGTCTGTACAGCCTTATTCCTCTTGTGTTATCCTGGCTCCTGATACAGGCTGCGTCCATCAGCGAGCCCGCACAGACACCATCATCACATTCAGCTACGGTGGTGGCTGGGCGGCAGACGCGTCCTCTGCAGGTTTGGGGCTACCCAATGAAAATCTGGGTAGCAATCCGAGGATCGCACGTTATTGCGAAGGCCTTATTGCCGTTGCCGCCGACCCTGAGAGCGACGATGATGAAAACGAGGGGTGGGGCAGGGTGGAGGAGGTGGATGAGAGGAGGAGGCGGGAGAATGATGTGGAGGAGAAGCAAGAGGAGGAGAAGGAGGCAGAGGAGAGCAGGATGAGGGGAGCAGAGGGGGAGGAGGAGGAGGAGGAGGAGGAGGAGGAGGAGGAGGAGGAGGACGAGGACGAGGACGAGGAGGAGGACGAGGACGAGGACGAGGACGAGGACGAGTACGAGGAGGAGGCCAGTGGCTTTCTTGGGACAGCCTGTGGCTCTCCTGAGGCCGTCTTGGGCCGTCCAGGGCTCCTCTTGCGCCGTCTCGAGGCACTCTTGGAGGCTTCCTTGGCAATTAGGGGCTCTCCTGGGCTGTCTTGGGGCAGTTTGGGGGCCCCTTGGGGGCCTCTTGGGGCCTCTTGGGGCTTCTTCGGGGTCTCTTGGGGCCTCTTGGGGCTGAGAGCTCGAAATGTCCGTTCGGGTCCCCCGTCTGGGCACTCTCCTGGAGCCGTCGTGGGTGCCTCTTGGGCCGTCTTGGAGGCGTCTTGGGCCGTCTTGGGGCCCTCTTCGGCCGTTAGGGGACCCTCTTGGAGGCCTCTTGGGCCGTCTCGGGGCGATCTTGGGGGCCTCTTGGGCCGTCTTGCCGCGTCGGGAAGCGGAAGAGGCAAGAACGCCAAAATCTTTCAAACACGTATCGGAAATCCAAGACTTTTGCCTCTTGGGGCTCTCGTGGGAAAGCTCCTGGAGGCCTCTTAGGAGCGCTTTGCAGGCCTCTTGGGCCGTCTGGAGGCCGTCAAGGCGTCTTCGACAGATCGTTCGGCGATTCGGGGTTCTCTTGGACTGTCTCTGGGGCCTCTTGGGGCACTCTTGGCCCGTCTTGGGGCTTTTTTGGGCTCTGGGACTCCCAGGGGGGGCGTCGTATCTGACCCCCCCCCGGGGCGTCTGACCCTCCCCCCCCCCCCGTGACCCCCCCCCACCCCCTCCCCCCCCGGCGGGGGAGGGATCGAAGGGAAGGTGCTTCCTTTCGACTGAAGTACGACGTTGCTTATTTTCGCTTTGGCTGGCGCGCTGAGGAGGTCCCTGAGAAAGGGGGGAGCTTCGACGAGCCCAGGGAAAGGGGGGAGGCAGGGAAGAGGGACGACAGAGACGACGACCAACAAATGACGGAGATGACGACTTGAACGGACAATCCCCTCACACACGCCGACAGGGTCGGCGGATTTTACACAACGTATGATCGTGCTTGCTAATGCAGAGGGCACCACTCACCGACATTCGCAACACTTTCAAGCCAGGCAACCCGTGCAATTGCCATACCGTGGCTTGCCAGCAAAATCTCTGTTGTTGCCCAAATGCAGCTTCGGACACAGCCACGCAGCAGCACTTTGGCGACAGCCACTTTTTTTGGTACACTCACTCATACCTTTAATTAAGACAGGCCATTCGTAGTTGCCACAGCATGGCCAGCCAGCAAGGTATGTGCCAGCCTCACGCGCGCTTCTCTGCTTCATTTTCATCTAATCACTCTACGACTGAGGGTGGTGTGGGGAGGTGGTTACTGGGTGGAGGTGCTGGGTTTGGGTGCACTACGATGCGTCACTGCGGCACTTTTAAGCAAGGCATCCGCAGATGCCACAGCGTGGCCAGTTGACAAAACATGTGCCAGCCATTCATACACGTTCCCTTCTTTCGGGTTCAGTCGAAATTTATAAACTATCCCACCTGCAGCCTCGGACACTGCCAGGCAGCAGCACTCCGGAGATTACTTCGGTGCAGCAGCACCCCCACTCATCTTTTACTGGTCCACACGTGAGCAGTCTGCCCACGTAGGACATCACACACGGGGGAGGCGTGGGTAGAGATGCATTGTCGGCGGGAGGGAGATTCTATACTGTATTCTTTCGCTATCTACAGCGGGAGACACGTGAGCAATCTGCCCACGTGCCCGCTGTTGCAACCATTCACTTGCCATTCTTGTCTACGCAGCGTGTGACTCGAATATGTGTCTTGTTCTTCATGGTTGCATGCTTCGTACTGCTTGTTGCACTAAGGTACATGCTGGGAATATGCTCGCCTGCACGCATGCCGTTCCTTGTATATCAGCCAGTGCTTCACCAACCGAGGTGGCATTACCAATTGAACGGCGGTCTTTATATTTTATTTGAGGGGGAGTGGTGGTGGTGGTGGTGGTGGTGGTGGCATTGCGACTAAGGTTAGTGCCTACCTCGAAGACATGGAGGGCGCCTACTCTTCACACTGCTCTTAGCTTCGTCTCTTTTTACTTCACTCCCTTGGCGCCCGCCAGGTATTTTTTACCCGAATCGTTCCTTGTTTTTTCCATGCTGCATTTCGCAAACGCAACAGGCTCGCACCGAATGTCGGTCGAGCGTACAAAGGACGAGGGGGGGAGGGGAAGGAAAAGGAGGAGGAGGAGGAGGAACAAGTGGTGGAGGAGGAGGAGGAGGAGGAGGAAGAGGAGGGGGTGGAGGAGGAGGAGGAGGAGGAGGAGGCGGAGGAGGCGGAGGGGGGAGGAGGCGGAGGAGGCGGAGGAGGCGGAGGAGGAGGAGGAGGAGGAGGCGGAGGAGGAGGAGGAGGAGGAGGAGGAGGAGGCGGAGGCGGAGGCGGAGGCGGAGGCGGCGGAGGGGAAGGGGGAGGGGGGAGGAGGAGGAGGAGGAGGAGGGGAGGAGGAGGAGGAGGAGGAGGAGGAGGAGGAGGAGGAGAGGAGGAGGGGGGAGGGGAGGGGGATGGGGAGGAGGAGGAGGAGAGGAGGAGGGAGGAGGAGGAGGGTGATTATGAGGAGGAGGAGGAGGAGGAGGAGGAGGAGGCTAAGACAACCGATGGTTAGTTTCAAAAGCAAAGGGTGGAGCTGCATCTGGCGACAGCCTGGTCCAAATCTCCCGCTAAGCGGGAAACCTGGTCTATGCCGATGCCAGAAGCGGCTCTGGTGGGTCAACTACGCCTCACCCCGCTTGAAGTTATCGAGGAAGGCCACACCCGTTGGCGTAGCCTGTTTGCATTAGCTGAGAATAGTATGGGCGCTTCTGATGGTATGAGCGCCACACGTTAACCATATGTATGTGCCCTTACTAGATATGACCATAACATGATATGGGTCAACGTACCGTGCACCTATGAACACATTGCTTAGAGATCGGGCGCCCTCGATCCCCGCGCGTGGCAGAGCGCTCACGCAGGGTGTGGCTAAACATGCCTGGGCGGCCTTATTTCCAGGGGAGTTCGTAGATATAACCGAGCAGCACACCCTGCAGGCGAAACGACAAGTCAGTCCTGTCTCGCCTACTGGGGTCAAGGTGTGCGCACTCTCTCGGAGAAGTCTGGCAAGCTTCGGTCGAGGGTTAAAGCTGGGCCCCGAACTCTTTTTGGCCTGAGCTTTTGCTCGGACACGGGGCCTGGGCTGGGGTCCCGAAGACTCGGAAAACCTCGCAATAAACATGTCACATGCGCGGGGCCTCACTGCACGGGCCAGACCCTCGGCGATCTGGACGGCCTCGACCACACCTGGGGGGGAGCTGGATCTGCTTGGACATTGTCTCCGCCAGCTTATCCGCAATATGATTTCCAACCCAAGAGAACCACAGGACATCTTTTTCACCAGCCTGCTGAGGCGACATGTGCGACTCGATCTTCAAGACAGTGGTCGTCTTGACTCGTAGCAGGCGCAGAACTCGGCGCCAAGCACTCCGACGTTGTTCTGGAGATATGTCGAGCTCTATTTTGGCGACGTTTTTCACAACATACGAGGAGTCCGTGACATAGATCAGAGCGTGGCCCAGCGGGGCCTCCTCCAGGAACTTCAAAAACGCGATGAGCTTCCCGTGGTTGATATATTGAGTCCCCCAGCTGCCTCCAGAAGACGTCTGAGCAGTTCTGAGGTCAGGAACGGGATCAGATATATCGAAACCCTCGAAAGCCATATAAGCCCAAGAGACGAGTCTGAATCTCGGGTCTCCTGAATACTTGACTCCAGAAGCGTCGAGGAGGAGGGGGAGGAGGAGGATAATGAGGAGGAGGAGGAGGAGGAAGAGGAGGATGAGGAAGAGGAGGAGGAGGAGGAGGAGGAGGAGGAGGAGGAGGAGGAGGGAGAGCAAGAGGAGGAGGGGAGGAGGAGGAGGATGGAGGAGGAGGAGGAGGAGGAGAGGAGGAGGAGAGGAAGAGGAGGAGGAGGAGGAGGAGGAGGAGGAGGAGGGAGGAGGAGGAAGAGGAGGAGAGGAGGAGGAGGGGGGGGAGGGGGAGGGGAGGGGGAGGGGGGAGGGGGAGGAGGAGGGAGGAGGAGAAGGGTCCCCGCCCTCCCCTTGGGTCCTGCCCGTTCTTCCCCGTCCGCGTCCGCCCCATTCCGTGGCCGCCGCAGCTGCTTCTGAGCGGCATGTCCATGAAGGTGCAGCATGGCCAGGCCAGCTGGCGGCTGGGCAGAGTGGGTCCCCGAGCGGCGCCGGGCATGCACGGAACGATAGGACAAAGTTGGGGATCGGTTCCGCGTTGGAGTGTTTTTTTCGCCAGAGTGTCTTGTGGTGCGGGCCTTCATGCGGTCTCCCCAGCATTGGATTGGCACGCTTGGATTCGGCTTCCCCGCGGCCCCCTGAAGCCGCGCACCAAGGCTCATATTTGCCCTGGGTAACTCTTGCGTGTAGGCGAAACGCTGGGGCGGGATTGTTTCAGCATGGATGTTCGCGGTTCGGTCGGTTCGGCTGCGTCGCAGTCGGTTGCGTCCGGCAGGTTCTGTTAGGTTAGGTCGGTTGTCGTGTCATTGCCGCGTCGTTGCGCCCTTTTCTGGGATGAGTGCGGCCTGTCGGGTTCGAGAAAGTTCGGTTTCGCTGTCGTTTCGGTTGGTATTTGCTTTTGCTGTCGCCGTGGGCGGCCTTGCTGAGGGGGAACGCATCGACCCCCAATCGCTCAATCAAAACCAATTTGGGTCCGATAGCCCCATCCCGCCCAGGAGCGTGCGGAACCGCTATCGGCGATCGGGTCCTATCGCCGATATATCGGGGAAGCATCGCCGATTATATGCTTGGTGCCCCCCCTTGAGCCGGCCCCCCCTATCGTTGCCCTTCAAGCGTTGGGGGGGGGGGACGGGGCGTCGGATAACAGAAAAGAAACACGCGCGTCATGCTGCTGAGGCCCTCCGCGCGGTTTCCTTCGGTCGGCTCCAGACCCCCCCTCCTTTCCCGCACAAGCCTTAGCGCACCCCCCCGGCGCCAGGGGCGCGCCGAAGACGGGGCGCTGGGAGGGCTGTCCAGCGCTCACCCAAGGGGGCCGCGCGGACCTCCAGAAGTTTATGGTTGCTCAGTGTGCTGGCCGTTCTTCTCAGGAGCGAGGCAGGGACAACACAAGCAAGGACAGTGTCTTCTTGTGTTCATCCTGCTCATCCTCGTCATCGTTCTCATCTTCCGTATCGCCAATCCTCTTGCTTCTCGTCATGGTCGCCGCCCTCCTCAGTCTTGTTCCTATTATTCCTGCTCCGTTATCTTCTGCTCTTCTCCGCTCTCCTCCTACCAACCAATTTGTCCCCCCCCACTCCACCCTCCCTCCTCTCCCCATGCCCTTCCCTTTCCCTGGTCCTCCCTCTCCCTCCCGCCCCCCCTCCCCATGTCCCTCTCTTGCCCCTCCTCCCTCTTCCCCCTTCTTGTGCATTCTCCGGCTCTCGATCCCAGTCCCTTCCCCCTCTGGGATCGGAGTCTCGCGCCAGGATGTTCTGGGGGGATTGGCAGGCAGGAAGTCTAAGATGGTGGGCATAGACGGCCCAGACCCCGACCCCAGAGGGGGAAGAACACACCATCGACAGCGCTTGGGCAGCACGGGGGGCAGCGGGCGCGGATTTGTGCACTGCGAGTCTGCTTCAACCTCCAGCCTGTCAGGAGCGGCTGGCACACAGCCGCCTGGCAGTGCACGGGGGGAGAGAGAGTGCGGAGGGAGCGGGGGTGAGAAGTGACAGGGGGTGTAGGAGGAGGAGATGAGGTGGATTGAGGAGGGAGGGTGGGGGCAGGGGAGGAGAGGCGACGGGGATGGGATGAGAGGAGAGGAGAGGAGAGAGGAGCGGGCATGGAGCGGGTCAGCTTGGGGGTTGAGCGCCCGCTTTGATTTGCAATCCCAGGCCGGGGAGCAGCTCGACAGGAACAGGATCTTGAATTCAATCGTGGAGGGATGGGCGCGGCGGCCCCTTCCCTCTCTCCTGCCCTTCCCTTTTCCTCCGTTATCCCTCTTCTTTTTCGTTTCAGTATGTACATACATATATATATATATATGTATATGTATAGATGGTCGCCCCCCCCTCCAAGATCATACCTTTTCGTCTCCTCATCCTCGATTGCTTCTTTTCCTTTCTCTCTCCCTCTCTCTCTCTCTTTCTCTTTCTCCTTTCTCTGTCTCTGGGCTCTCTCGGGACTCTGACTGTTGAGAACCGCTGTGCTTTCACTGTTTTCCAGATTTTCCATGTTTTCCCAGACACTGACCATTGAGAAACGCTGTGTTTTCCAGGTTTTCCATGTTTTCCCAGACACTGACCGTTGAGAAAAGCTGTGTTTTCCAGGTTTTCCATGTTTTCCATGTTTTCCCAGACACTGACCGTTGAGAAAAGCTGTGTTTCCCAGGTTTCCCAGGTTTTCCCAGAAACTGGCCGTTGAGAAACGTTGTGTTTTCTAGATTTTCCAAGTATTCCAGATCCTCCCAGAGACTACCCAGGTGAAAATCATTGGTTGTGTTTTCCAGATTTTCCAGATATTCCAGATCCTCCCAGAGACTGCCCTGGTGAGAAACGCCGCGTTCTCCATTTTTCCAAGTATTCCAGATCCTCCCAGAGATTGCCCAAGTGAAAAACGCTGTGTTTTCCAGATTTCCCAGATATTCTAGATCCTTCCAGAGATTGCCCTTGTGAAAAACGTTGTATTTTCCACGTTTTCCAGATATTCCCGATCTTCCCAGGGACTGCCCAGTGAAAAACCTTGTGTCTTCCAGATTTTCCAAATATTCCAGATCCTCCCAGAGACTGCCCAGGTGAAAAACCTTGTGTTTTCCAGATATCCCAAATATTCCAAATCTTCGCAGAGATTATTCTGAGCTTGCAGCATTGTTTCTGGGAGGATCTGGAAAGTCTGGAAAACACACCGTTTTTCACTTGGGCAATCTCTGGGAGGATCTGGAATATCTGGAATATCTGGAAAACACAACGTTTTTCATCTGGGCAGTCTCCGAGAGGATCTGGAATATGTGGAAAATCTGGAAAACACAACGTTTTTCACTTGGGCAGTCTCTGGAAGGATCTAGGATACCTGGGAAATCTGGAAAACACAGCGTTTTTCACTCGGGCAGTCTCTGGGAGGATCTGGAATATTTGGAAAATCTGGAAAACACAACCTTTTTCACCAGGGCAATCTCAGGGAGGATTTGGAATATTTGGAAAATCTGGAAAACACAACCTTTTTCACCAGGGCAATCTCAGGGAGGATTTGGAATATTTGGAAAACCTGGAGAACACAGCGTTTTTCACCGGGGCAGTTTTTGTGAAGATTTGGAATATCTGGAATATCCGTTTGTGAGGCTTTCCAATCGAATCCTTCTGTGGTCTTTCCTAAGGATTCCGTTTGTGAGGCTTTCCAATAAATCCCTTTGTGTTGTTTTCCAAACGGTTCCTGCTGTGAGGCGTTCCAATAAAATCCCTTTGTTGTGCTTTCCAAACGATTCTTGCTGTGAGACTTTCCAATCGAATCCCTTTGCTGCGCTTTCCAAAGGATTCCGATTGTGAGGTTTTCCAATAGGATCCCTTTGTGGTGTTTTCCTAAGGATTCCTTTTGTGAGGCTTTCCAACCGAATTCCTTTGTGATGCTTTCCATCGGATCCCTTTGTGGTGCTTTCCAAAGGACTCCTATTTTGAGGCTTTCCAATAGAATCCCTCTGTGACGTTTTCGAAAGGATTCCTTGTGTGCTGCTTTCCAATCAAATCCCTTTGTGGTGGTTCGAAATGATTTGTTTTGTGAGGCTTTCCAATCGTATTCCTTTGTGGTGTTTTCCGAAGGATTCTTTTGTGAGGCTTTCCAATAGAATCCCTTTGTGGTGCGTTTCAAAGGATTCGTTTTGTGAGACTTTCCAGTACAATCCTTTTGTGCTGCTTTCCAAAGGATTCCTTTTGTAAGGCTTTTCAATCGAATCTCTTTGTTGTGCTTTCCAAACGATTCCTGCCGTGAGGCTTTCCAATAGAATCCTTTTGTGCTGCTTTCCAAAGGATTTCGGTTGTGAGGCTTTCCAACAGAATCCGTTTGTGGTGCTGTCCAAAGGATTCATTTTGTGAGGCTTTCCAATATAATCCCTGTGTCACGGCAGATGGTATGATCACAAGGGGGGGCGAGCATATATATATATATATATATATATATACCGATGCGCAGACATAGTGAAGATAAACGTGGTAAAGATGAATAGGAGGGATATGGGGATGAATGCGGTTCAAGACGGGATGTATGATCTTGGATGGGGGGGGCAACCATATATATATATATATATATATATATATATATATATTCATGCATATATAGGTGTAGGGAGGCATACACTTAGCTTTCGGAGGTCCACTGGATCCCCCCTGGCGCGCTTCGCGCGCCAGGACGGGGGGGGGTCTGGCGCCGACTGGGGACATCCGCGCGGACCTCCAAGGATAGTAAGCCTTTGCAGTCTTTTGTGTCATTATAATTTCTCCCTTCCTCCGTTCGCCCCTCTCCTCTTATCCATTCACTTAAAGTCAACGCGCATGATCAAGATGAGATGCATTACCTTGCGTATTTTATCTCTTCAGCTCATCCTCAGCTATGCCACAACCTAGCTTGCTTTACCTTTGGCGTCCAAGATGCTTGCACCCTTACCCCACATCCTCATCATACCCGTTGACAGTACCCTCCTCTTCCGCCCCCCCCGCAGGGCACCCAGGCTCTCCCCCGCCTGCCCCCCGCCCACCCACCATGCACGCGAGCGTACGCGCGTAGATGTTACCGCTCAGAGGGCGGGCTTCGGTGAGCACGGCCCGCCCGCCTGTTAAGTGACATAATTCGTCACGCTCGGAGTGGCGGCGACCCCGGGCAAAGGATCAGCGGTATTTCGTGATTACTTTGGTTTGGATGCCCCATGATCTTCGTAAGATGATCACCCCCCCCTCTTCTGGATGGCCACCACACCAAAGCACACCCTCGGCGGGGTCCCTTGGGAACCAACTCAAGAGGGTCTTCGGACGCCGCCAGAGCGGCTAGGGTCGGGAGGGCGTTATGGTAGCATGGTTGATATATCTTGGGTTTGCGTTGGTTCTCCCCCTCCTCCTCCTGCCGATTGGTCTTCCCCTCTGCCCCCCCCCCTCCACGTACCCGAACCGCACGGGTCACTTCTTGGCGTTGGCGCGTAGTGTTCGAAATGTCGTTGTCCGCCTCGCGGTCTCAGCCGTGGGTGTTTTGTTGCCGAGCATTGCCAACAAACATGTAACAGTTCTTTCATCGGGCTTTCACCCGAATCGACGCAGTGTTGCTCCCGACGCTGTCGAGAAAGGTCTTTCTCTTCTGGGAGGACCCACCAAGGTTTAGAAGCAGTCCCCAGACGCCCCCCTCAGGATGACCCCTTGGGCGCGGGGGGGGGGAACGTTCAGGCGTGGGGATTGGGGGGGGTAAACCCTTCCGTGGAAAAGACGCTGGAATGGTTAACCCCGTAAGCGAACTGCGCCCAGAGGGCTGCTGGGGCCCACTAGGATGGCCCTGGCATCGGCCTACAGCGGCACGAAGAAGGCAACCAGCAACAGCTTCTGCAACTAACGACAAATAGTATATTGTTCGAGTATACACCATACACGGTGACAACCGCCGACAGCCCCTATACATGTCCATACCGCGCCCCACAATCTTAAGACGACACATCACCGCTCGAGATGCCCCTCGGGGGGTCCTCGACAGCCACAGCAGAGCGTACGTGAACCTGGATTGGCCCGAGGCTGCATAGGGCCGAGAGCACCTCAGAACGACCAGCGATGCCCCACCACAGTACCATTCAGACCGCGAAGGCGAAGGGCCAGAAGGAGGAACGCAAGAGCGGAGGAGTGCTCAAATGATGTAGAACACGGGGAGGCGAACGAACAAGAGGTTCATGCAGGCCGACGGGCAGTCATACGAATCAAAAACAAGAACAGCACGATCACTAATAGCATTACTAACCGTAATAATAACACTACTAATAAGCAAAGTGGGCAAACCGCCCCTTGGCCCCCTGTCAGCCCCACGCCAAGGGGCGAGCATATACACGGGCGCAGCGCCGCGCTGGATGTGATACATTCTGCTCCGCCAGGCAGTGGAACACCCAATATTGCATCCAATGTCGAAGGTGCTCTATATTCCAAAGCTGTGGCTGCGTGATGCGCCCCGAACCCCAGACCAACGAATTGAGCCTCAGCCCAATGTCGAACGTGATCCATACTCCAACGCTGTGGCTGCATGATGCGCCCCGAACCTCAAACCAACGAATCCGCCGACCACGCCTGACCGCCCGTGCGTGGCACATGGTGCTGCTTGGTTACGCCTGGAACGTATCCTCACCGCCCTGGCTTGAAACTGCCAGCGAAATATCTTCATCGCCTGGCCAACCATGGCCAGCGACATATCCTCACCCCTGGCTTGGAATTGCCAGCGGGATGTCCTCAACCCTCTGACTTAAAACTGCAAGCGAAATATCCTCACCCCCTCGCTGAACATTGCCAGCGACATATCCTCACCCCCTGACCTAAAATTGCCAGCGAGATATCCTCACCCCCTGACCTAAAACTGCCAGCGAAATATCCTCACACCCCTCGCTTGAAATTGCCTGCGACATAACCTCACCCTCTGGCCTGGAATTGTCAGCGAGACATCCTCGACCCCCTGACTTAAAAGCTGCTAGCGAAATATCCTCACACCACTCGGTTCAAGCTGCCAGCGAACTAAACTGCCAGCGAAATATCACCACACCCCTCGCTTAAGCTTTCCAGCGAAAAATCCTCACCCCCTGGCTTGGAATTGCCAGCGAGATCTCTTCAACCCCCTGACTTAAAACTGCCAGCGAAATATCCTCACAATCCTCGGTAAAGATTGCCAGCGACATTTCCTC
>CAUYUJ010000855.1:92500-108602 GCA_963575745.1 Prorocentrum cordatum
CGGTGGAGTGGCCAGCGTGATTGAGCCTTCCCCAGTCCCTCCACTCTCCTCTCTTTAACCTCGCTCTCACATTCTTCGTCGCCCCCATTGGAAAAGCACGGGCTCGAGCCTCAAGACTCCTACCTCTACAAGTGTGCCGATCAGTTCCAGCCACATGTCGACTGCGGAAATGCGTGCACGCTCCCAGCGTGTTGTGACGTTTCAATCCCCCATGCTAGAAGCTCAGTGTTTGCGCTCCAGGTTAATATCTTTCTCCTGAGAAGCAGTTGCGAGGGTTTGCCGATTTTCGCCCAGTGGGCGTTCGTGGGCGCCTAAGGGAGGGTATTTCGTGCGTTGGTTGGGTTTCCCTAGTTTTACCCAGTCAGCGCCCGTGGGCGTCTCGTGCGATTGTTGGGTCTCCTCAGTCTTCGCCCAGTAGGCGCTGGTGGGCACTTCGTGGGCGCCTCGTGCGTTGGCTGGCGTTTCTGATTGCAGCTCATACATCTCACCGCACATACCACACCACGAAGGATTGTGTCACGCATTTTGCGCCACACAGGCTTCACCACGTGGCTCGCACAACACAGCATGCAACACCAAAGGACACAGCGTACATTGGACCACGTGGATTCTCCTCTCCGAGGAAAGAAAGGCTCCACCAACCTCCGAAGCCCAGACTTATCGATCCCCCCCCTGGTGTTTGCTTCCCCCCTGGTGTTTGTCTTTATCCGCAGAGCTACGCACACTGCCGCGGATCTAGCAAAACGGGCCCGCGTGGACGAGTGGACTACGGTGTACTTTCGACGGAAATGGCGGTGGGCTGGGCGAGTTGCAAACCAACCGTACGACAGATGGAGCCGACTTGCTGCGACGTGGGAGTCAGACATCCACGACCACCGGCAAGCAGTCCGCAGGCACGGGCGTCAGAGGAAGCGGTGGGAAGACGATATCACGCAGTTTTTGACAGCGAAGATGCTCTTTGAATCTGGCAGCGGAAGATGGTATACAGTAGCACAAGACAACGACCAGTGGAACAATTTGGAGCAATCATTCCTGCGACACACACAGCATTGACCGCAACTCCCACTTCTGTGACTAGGGCCCCGGCCCGCCCGCGCCGGCCTTCCAGGCCCCGCCCCCCGGCGGACTCAGGCGCGCCTCGCCTCGCCTCGCATCCCTATAAAATAGTACCATGCGTGCGCAGCTCTTCATCTCAAAAGATTATGTTGCACAAGCCCCTAGCATTAGGAACGCAGCACAGTCCACACGCGCACATGCCGAAATCATGCCCAGCCCCAGTGGTTAGCAGACGTTCCTACACGAACATATCAAACAAGTGCTCGGTTGTTTCACCGAACATCTTGCAGATGTTTACCCGCGCGCAATTGCTGAAATCACGGGAGCACCATACGAGGCTAGCAATTTCGTTCAGAACCGCTATTATCATCTCATCAACGCATTTGTGTTGATCTAGCATGCGCCCAGCGCACGAATCCGTATGAAGCAAGGGCCACACTCGCGCGCACCACGCGCGCGTGTTGAAATCCGTCGAAAACCAATGGGCCTGGAGGAGTTTCAAGATAGAGCTCTTTAACATTTTCAGGAGCAGCCCACAGTTTTCCAGTACCTTGTTCTTCGAGTTCTTGAACTTCTGTGCGCTCACATATTGTCATCATCGCAGAGACCATCACTACTATCACCATCTTCGCCACCGTTGTCGACGTCATCATGATATCGCGCCCACCCGAGCTACCGACCCGGACTCGCGCGCCCGCGCGCCAGCGCGGTCTTGTAGACGCACTGGGGAATGTACATTGGCAAGTGCCATAGCGGTCCCATCGGTTGTGCCAAACCAGCTGGCCGTTCCACGCGCGCACCAGCGCGGCCACAGGGATGCGCCAGCCAGTGCCAAGTTGTCATCGCAATCGTTACCGCATTCGTTTTGCCAACAAAGTTGTGTGTGTGTCAGGGTGAGATGATTGCGCGGGCAGTGGAAGTGACAAATCGGAGGGAAGAAATGAAGTTTACCCCACACAACACACATCAAACTTCGCCAACCCATGTTTTCACTTCCCTCTCCGTCTCTCTTTCCCTTTATTTCTACACGCCTATACGAGTGTTGAGTGTTGAAAGGGGATGTATAAAGAGTTTGCCACCATCACGTTTGCCCACCTCCAGATCCCAATTGATGTCTACGAGTCCAATTTCTGGACCGCTTTGTCTGCGGGCTATGCTGAAGAACGCAGGTACGCACCTCATGGTTGGTCACGCTACGCCATGCTCGAACCTGCCCTCGTAGATCTTCATCTTGACTTGAGGAGGCGGCAGAGGCCAGATCCCCGACGTCGTGAATTTCCACAGGAATGAACCCCAGAGGGTCTGGACTTCTCCCACCGTGCCTGCTTTTTGTCGTGAGCCGCTCATTGACGCCGCCCAGAAGAAATCCACGCAGACCTCCGAAAGTTTCTGCTGATGCATGTGTTCGTGCCTCCATGGATATGAAGGGAGGGGGCGGCAGAAGGAGGCCGCCTGCTCTTCGCCGCACGAGCGTGCCCCGGGGCAGGGCCGTGACGCTGCTGAGCGAAGTGCCCCTGCTCCCGAGGCGTGCGCGCCTGGCCGCCTCCGCCGCAGATGGGAGACAGGGGGTTCTCAGCTCATCGGTATCGTTTAACCGACCCCCATCCCCATCCCGTTCGAGACCCCCACCAAATTAGCACCCCAGTTGGGGATACACCCCTCGAAGCCCAAAGGGAACGGCCTATATCCCCATCTAGGGAGGTACATCGGCCAGTGGGGCCCAGGCCACGCCCGTGGGGATAGGGCTCGGATAAGCGCTGCTCAGGGTTCTCACTTTCAGGCCTCTTGTATAGAGAGCTGCAACCCTAGGAGCTCCGCGCAGGTTTCCAGGATCGGCGTTTGGGACCCCCCTGACGGCGCAACTGTCGCTGCCCCTGGCGTGCTCCGTGTGCCAGGGAGGGGAAGGTTCAGCGCCGATCCAAGAAATTCGCGCCAGCCTATTTTATGGTTATGCAGTATGTTCTTTATTTATCCTCTTCTCACGGTTATCGACGCCTTCACAAGAATGACGATCGAAGCAGAGAGTGCCCGTTCCCGAACCGGTGCGTGGGTGCGGGTCGTAAGCGCACGCACTTCGTCTCCGTCGTTGGCGTCGTCGTGGTCGCAGTGCGTGATGATGTGTTTGGAATATGTTTCCCTTGCGCATTGATCACCAGCACCAGCGACGCGCTCGAGCTCGATCTTGGTCGATGTCCGTAGCGATGGAGAGCGAGGTGCCAGAAAAACCAGCCCCATGCAGCTGAGTTGCTGACACCCTTTTCTGTTCATCCCCCACCTTCTCCGCTTGAGAACGAGCCTCGGCGCCTCGGCGAGAGCGCCAGGGCGCCTGTAAGGGGTCCAACAATAGTACTTGTTTAGTAATTGACATTCAACAACAGCAACAACAACACCACCACCACCAACAACAACAACAATAATGTTAAGACTGTTCGCCCTTATATGCTCCAGTGTCCAATAACGCGTATTTCCCAAACCCTCGATACCCGCCCTCTTCGTCTTCGATCGAACCCCTTTTGGGGGGTATACCTTTCTTCCCTGCAGGCCGGGCCCCGGCAAGCGGCGGGGCGGCCGCGGACCGTCGGCCTGGCCAGCGGCAGCGCTGATCGGCGGGGCGGCCGCGGACCGTCGACCCGACCCCAAGAGGGACGGACAGGGGACCGACCACGACGACGACGACGACGACGTCGACGACGACGGCGACGACGACGACGACGACGACGACGGCGACGACGACGACGAGCGAAAGCGAGAGCGAGAGAGAACGACAGCAGGGCCACGAAGGGCACGAAGTAGGCCACGAAGGGCGACAGCGGGGACACGAAGGGAATGCGTATGGGGCCACGAAGAGCGCGAACGAGCGGGGGCCACGAAGTGCAGATAATGCGGGGCCACAGAAGGCAACTATGGGGCCACTGAGGGTAGCAATTGGGCCACGTAGGACAGTGAGGGGGACACAAATGGCGACAGCGGGGCCACGAAGGGCATGCACATGGTGCCACAACGGGCGCGACTCCTGGGTGCCTGGGTGTCGGGAGCGCGGCGCTTGGGCAAATTGCAAGAAATTCCAACGCAAGGCCATTCTTCAGTAAGCTGCAAGCAAGTCTCCAGCGAGAGCGCGACTCCAGAGCGCCGGGAGAACGATTCCGGAATAAATTGTAAGGAAGTCCTAAGCGAGAGCGCGATTCCTGAATAACATGCGAGGAAGTCTCGGGCGGGAGCGGGGGTCCTGGCTAAATTGTAAGGAAGTCTCAGGCGGGAGCCGTTGTTGTTGTAACCCGGGGGCCGGGGGCCCAGCTTGAGCAGGAAGATTTTCCCTGTCAGAAAAACAGGTTGCGAGCGTCGAGGGGCACACTTTGCTTGATAAAAAACAGTGTGCACCGGTGGGGGGGATCAACAATAGTTATCTTTCAGAAATGAGAATTCAACAACAGCAACAACAACAACAATTACTAGCACGTGGGGACACTCCGTTCTCACCAGTGCCAGGGTTTTCATAGGAGGCGGGCAATACCCCCACTTTGTGGGGGGGCCGGTTCAAGCTCTACCACATTTCCAAAACGACTCTTCGCCACCACCCACACCCAGCTTCCCGCCCTATGACGTTCGGACACTTCACTTCGTGGCCTGCGGACGACCGTGGCTACTACACTGGCGCATGGGTACAGTGACTTGTTGTGGTAACATTTTCTGGACGCTAGCTTAGTATACGACTTTTCCCCTTGTTCCAACACTGGACACCTGTACTGGTTTTTGGTGGTAACGTGTTCCTGACGCTAGAATAGGAAACCACGCGGGTAGAAATTTTGAAAATTCGTACAAATGTTTTTCGAGGACCTACGGTGCGATTCGTGTGATTTTATGTTGCGCGGTGCTAAAATTCTTATGAAACCCAATGGTTTTTGAAGATTTCGGCGTGCGCGCGCGAAGAAAAAACGAATGTGTCCCGCATGGTATTATTTGACAGGGATGATGGCCTTGGCAGGTGCGCAACCGTTGTTGGAGAAGTTCGAAGCACGTGAAAAAGTTGCTCGCAAAAACCCGTTTGACAAAAATGTTCAAAAAGTGTTGGGTTTCCTACAAATCCGCAAGAACGCGCGGGATGAAATTTTGAAACTTTTTTTCTTTTTTTTGTTTTGAAAAACCATTGGTTTTTTGATGTTTTTATGTTAAGATCGCTACGAACACTAAGGTTTTGGAAGGATTTCGTCTTGCGCGCGCGAATGTCCACTTTACCTTATTTTTTGCAAGGGATTCTTGAAGTTTGGTTATGTTAGAACAAGAAATGTCCACTTTAGCTTCTTTTTTTTTGCCAGGGAAAGCGGGGGGGAACAAAACAACCGGATCCGGACCAACCCGTTTTGCCGGAGACTTCCTCACGAAAGTGATGAAAACATGGCTGCGGCCTAGGCGCGGCGAGGGGGCCGTGCACCAGGGGCCCCAACAATAATTATTCTTTAGAAGTAATAATGTTCAACAACAATCATTTTAAGACTGTTCGCCCTTACCTGCCCGAGTGTCCAATAACGCCTATTACCCAAACCCTCGATACCCGCCCTCTTCGTCATCGATCGAACCCCTGTTGCGGGGTATACCTTTCTTCCCTGCAGGCCGGGCCCCGGCAAGCGGCGGGGCGGCCGCGGACCGTCGGCCTGGCCAACGGCAGCGCTGATCGGCGGGGCGGCCGCGGACCGCCGACCCGATCCCAAGAGGGACGGACAGGCGACCGACGACGACGACGACGACGACGTTGACGACGACGGCGACGACGACGACGACGACGACGGCGACGACGACGACGATGACGACGACGAGCGAAAGCGAGAGCGAGAGGGAACGACAGCAGGGCCACGAAGGACCCAAAGTAGGCCACGAAGGGCGACAGCGGGAACACAAAGGGAATGCGTATGGGGCCACGAGGAGCGCGAACGAGCCGGGGGCCACGAAAGGCAGAGAATGCGGGGCCGCAGAAGGCAACGATGGGGTCAGTGAGGGTAGGATTGGGCCACGTAGGACATTTAGGGGGGCCACAAACGGCGACAACGGGGCCACGAAGGGCATGCACATGGGGCCACAACGGGCGCGAACAAGCGGGGGCCACGAAGGGCATACGTATGTTGGGCCGCGGAGGGCAAGGACGGGATCACTGAGGGCAGCAACGGGGCCACGAAGGGCAGCGAGGGGACCACGGAGGGCGACAGCGGGGCCACGAAGGGCATGCAACGGGGCCACGAAGGGCAGCGAGGAAACCACGACGGGCTGCAACGGGGCCACGAAGGGCAGCGAGGAAACCACGACGGGCTGCAACGGGGCCACGAAACAACGCGAGGGGGCCACGAAGGGCTGCAACGGGGCCACGAAACAAAGCGAGGGGGCCACGAAGGGTTGCAACGGGGCCACGAAGGGCAGCGATATCCCGATTCCTAGGTAATCTGTGATGGAGTCCTAGGTGTGAGCGCGACTCCTGGGTGCCTGGGTGTCGGGAGAGCGGCGCTTGAGTAAATTGCAAGAAATTCCAACGCAAGGGCATTATTCGTCAGCGATTTGCGAGCAAGTCTCCAGCGAGAGCGCGACTCCAGAACGCCAGGAAAGCATGTCCTGTATAAATTGTAAGGAAGTCTCAAGCGAGAGCGCGATTCATGAATACATTGTGAGGAAGTCTCGGGCGGGAGCGGGGGTCCTGGCTAAATTGTGAGGAAGTCTCAGGCGGGAGCCGTTGTTGTTGTAACCCTGGGGCCAGGGGCCTAGTTTGAGCATCGCGACTGTCCCTGTCGAAAAACAGGGTGCGAGCGTCGAGGGGCACACTTTGCTTGATAAAAAACAGTGTGCACCGGTGGGGGGGTCAACAATAATTATCGTTCAGAAACGAGAGTTCAACAACAGCAAGAGCAACAGCAACAGCAACAACAATCATTTTAAGACTGTTCGCCCTTATTTGCTCGAGTGTCCAAGAACGCCTGTTTCCCAAACCTTCGATACCCGCCCTCTTCGTCATCGATCGAACCCTTTTTGCGGGGTATACCTTTCTTCCCTGCAGGCCGGGCCCCGGCAAGCAGCGGGGCGGCCGCGGACCGTCGGCCTGGCCAACGGCAGCGCTGATCGGCGGGGCGGCCGCGGACCGTCGACCCGACCCCAAAAGGGACGGACAGGGGACCGACGACGACGACGACGACGACGACAGCGACGACGACGACGAGCGAAAGCGAGAGCGAGAGGGAACGACAGCAGGGCCACGAGGACACGAAGTAGGCCACGAAGGGCAACAGCGGGTATACGAAGGGAATGCGTTTGGGGCCGCGAAGAGCGCGAACGAACGGGGGCCACGAAGGGCAGATAATGCGGGGCTGGGGCCACTGAGGGCAGCAACGGGGCCACGAAGGGCAGCGAGGGGACCACGGAGGGCGACAGCGGGGCCACGAAGGGCTGCGACGGGGCTGCGAAACAAAGCGAGGGGGCCACGAAGGGCTGCAACGGGGGCCACGAAGGGCAGCGAGGAAACCACGAGGGGCTGCAACGGGGCCACGAAACTAAGCGAGGGGGCCACGAAGGGCTGCAACGGGGCCACGAAACAAAGCGAGGGGGCCACGAAGGGTTGCAACGGGGCCACGAAGGGCAGCGGGATCCCGATTCCTATGTAATCTGTGAGGGGGTCTTAAGCGTGAGCGCGACTCCTGGGTGCCTGGGTGTCGGGGGCGCGGCGCCTGAGTAAATTGGAAGAAATCTGGGGTAATACATTCTAAGGAAGTCCCAAGCGAGAGCACGATTCTTGAATAAAACGCGAGGAAGTCTCGGGCGAACGGGGGTCCTGGCTAAATTGTGAGGAAGTCTCAGGCGGGAGCCGATGTTGTTGTTGTTGTTGTTGTTGTTGTTGTAAACCGGGGGCCATCGACACAGTTTGACCCTCGAGACTTCCCCTGATATAAAACCGGGTGCGAGCCCCAGGAAAGGCACTTCAATCGAAAAATCAATGTGCACCGGACGGGGGGGGTCAACAATGCTTATTCTTCAGAAGTGAGAGCTCAAAAACAACAACATCAACAACAACAACAACGACAATAACGACAATAACCACAACAACGCAACAAGCAGAATCGTCACCATGGATCAGCACTTAAACCACGCACCAAGGGACAATGAATGACAGTTCGGCCCCCTCACTCTGATGTCTGCTACCTGACTGGCGGTCGAGGTGGCGCATTTCTTTTGTCTTCCCCCCACGGCGACCCTGGAAGCCCACAAGATTCTTTACACCCAAGAGCTCCGTGGGGGCTGCACAGAAATAAATATAGCCCCCCGCAGTTGCGGATAAGAGTGAGGGGGCGGCGGGGACGTCGGTAGTCTGCGAGGCTCTGAAGAAGCCCGCCGCAGGCGCAACAGTTTTCAATCTATACAACGAGCCCGCCGCAGACGGCGAAGTGTTTGCTAAAACAATTTAGGTGGGTCGCAGGTGGGTCGCGGGTGGGTCGACGGTGGGTCGCGGGTGGGTCGCGGGTGGGTCGCCGGCGGGTCGCGGGTGGGTCGCGGGTGGGTTGCGAGCGGGTCGCGGGGTGGGTCGCGGGTGGGTCGCAGGGTGGGTCGAGGGTGGGTCACGGGGTGGGTCGCGGGTGGGTCGCCGGCCGCGTCGCAGGGGGGACGACGACAACACACAACAACAACAACAACAACAACAACAACAACAACAACAACAACAACAACAACAACAACAATGACAACAACAACAATAACAACAACAACAACAACAAAAACAAAAACAGAAACAACAACAACAGCAACAACAACAACAATAACAATAACAACAACAGCACAACAACAACAAAAACCACAACAACAACAACAACAACAACCACAACCAACTACAACAACAACCGCAACAACAACGATTCTAACATCATCAACAACAACAACGCAACAAACATAATCTGCACCACGGATCAGCACTTAAGCCACGCACCCAGGGACAATGAATGACCGTTCGACACCCTCACTCTGACATGTATCCCATCACGTTGCTGAGCGCAGTCATATCGAAAGTATCGCCGCAATATGCATGTGCGTATGTGTATGCAGTGTGTGTATATAAACACACTAGGACTACGCGCGCGCGCTTCGCACGCGCTTAGGTTCTAGCCGCGCCCAAGGAACTCGCATCGCGAGTTGCCAATGAGGTATGAATCGGCGATTCTGGAGCTTATTTGGGGGCGGTAATGGGACCTGCGGCAATTAAATTTGGGGATCCCGGCGACGTGTAGGGGAGTCGTGAGGGCTTCTTCTACGCATCTTGCGCTTCTCTCGATCCGCCCTGGGACTGGAGGAGGAACTGCGCAAAGAAGAGGGGTGTCCGAGGCTGGCCTCGTAGTATACGCCACCAGGGCCGAGCCAGGGTGCATCGAAGGCCGCCCCGCCCTCTTCGCCACGCACCTGGGGCCAAAACGTTATGCAACGAAGGCCAGGAATCCCCTCCAGGTCGCACCGGCAGGGCATGAAGTTTGATGACTTTGGCTTCTCGAGGGCATAATTAAAGAGCTTACTGGCCACTGCCGGCCGTCTTTGGGCCGTCTTGGAGCCTCTCGGAAGCATTCTGGATATGCGGTCTTCGGGGTATTTTGGCGCCGTTTGGGAGCCGTCTTGGGGGCCTCCTGGGCTATACTGGAAATCTCTTTAGGCCGTACTGAGACCGTCTTGATGCCATCTTGGGCCGTTTTTTTGTTTGCCAACCGGATCACACGCTTATGTCGGTTGGTTCCATCGCGTGGCTCCGGCCCCTTACCTGAAGCCTGGTAGCTGGCGTAGTAGCCACGCAGCCTCGAACTGCCACCAATAATTCGGCGGCAGCTGCTGCTCCTGCACCGCGTCCATCAGCACATGTTCAGATTCGACGTTGCGAAGCCACCGCAATATCTCCTTCAAGATTTGTTTGCCTCTCTAGTGGAATCCGGTTCACCCCTCACGCGAATCGCACCCCGGAAGGAGCTCCCTGTGGAGCCCATGGGCAACTTCGCATGGCGTCCCCCCGCCCATTTCGGCACATGCCTCACACGGGTGGTGCCCCACAGGGAGCTGCACTTGCTGCGTCAGTGGGCGTGTTCCCGAGGGTGCATCCAGATTATTCGGCACACCCTTGACGCGGGCCGTGACCACAACAAGGAGTTCAGCGCGCCTGCGCATGCCCCCTATCCGCATTGCCCCGCGGTGCGCAGTATATGAAAAGAGGGCCGCGCCCTGCGCTACTCGTGACTGCAGAAGGTTTCGCCCTTCACCAGGCTACTTGTTCGCTTATCGAAGACGCCTACGGCGAATCACCGCCGCCCCCTGCCTTTTTGGAGACGCCGATGTGGCCGAAAGTTGGATTAGAGCTTGGCCAAGCTATCGGACCATGAGTTCCCCGAGTCGGTTTGGAAAGCTTTCGGGGAACACATGGGAGAGAATGATTATGAACAGGAAGAGGAAGAGGAAGAAATAGAGTAGGAGGATGAGGGTTGTTAGGAGTCTCTTGGGGCACCCTTGTTCCCCGAGTCGGTTTGGAAAGCTTTCGGGGAACACATGGGAGAGAATGATTATGAACAGGAAGAGGAAGAGGAAGAAATAGAGTAGGAGGATGAGGGTTGTTAGGAGTCTCTTGGGGCACCCTTGGGGTCTGTTGGGGGCTTCTGGGGGGCCTCTTCGAGGCCTCTTGGAGGCATCTTGGGGGCCTCCTTGGGCCTCTTGGGGGCCTTTGGGGGCTTCCTGGGGGTCTCTTTGGCCGTCTTAGGGCGTTCCTGGTCCGTCTGACGCCGTCTGGAGCAGTCTTGGGGGCCTCTCTGGGCCGTCTTGGGGCCCTCTTGGGGCGCTTCAGGGCCGTCTTGGAGGCCATGTTGGGCGTCTTGGAGGCCTCTTGGGCCGTCTTGGGGCGCTCTTGGGGCCGTCTTGGGGGTCCCTTGGGCCGTCATAGGGCCTTCTTGGAGGCCTCTTGGGCGATCTTGGGGGCCTCTTGGGCCGTCGGAAGGCCGAAAAGAAGAAAACGCAAAAAACCTTCAAAAACCTAAGGAAAACCAATGATGTTGGCCTCTTCGGGCTCTCCTGGAGAACGTCTTGGAGGCCTCGTGGGCCATCTTGGAGGCATCTTGGGGCCATCTTGGCCGTCTTGGAGGGCATCTTGGGCCGTCTTGGAGGCATCTTGGAGCCATCTTACCCGTCTTGGAGCCCATCTTCGCCGTCTTGGAGGCATCTTTGAGGCCATCTTGGGCCATCTTGGCCGTCTTGGAGGCCATCTTGGGCCAAGTTGGGGCAACAAAGGCATTGACAGATGGATTTTCGGAAACTTACGGGTGGCCGGCGGGACGGGCCGAAGCCCACTGGGGAGTTCTTTTAGAAAAAGAACCAAAACCAACACCTGAATCGTCCAGCACGCCGTGCACCCCTGTGGCAAGACCACAGGGGGCGGCGGATTTACGCGCCTTCGGCTCATGCTGCCACCGTGCCTGGGTTGTGGGTCAGAGGCTTCTGGGATACCTGTTTGGGGTCTGTTGGCATGCTTCTCGGGCGCCTCTGGGAGCCACTTGTGAAGCCTCTAGGGGGGCTCTTGGGAGCTGCTTGGGGCCTCTTGGGGCCTGTTTTGGGTCCTTGGGGGCCGACTTGGAGCGAGGGGCTCGGAATGCGAGGTGGAGTTCCCCCCCATTTGGCCCATCTCAGGCCGTCAGGGGCGCCTCTTGGGCCGTCTTGGGGCTCTCTTGGGGGACTCTTGGACCGTCCAGGGGCGATCTTGGGGGCCTCTTGGGCCGTCTTGGACGCGGTTATACGCTGTTAAGACCTAAGAAGCTAGTATGCTGAGCATGTACGGCTTCCGAAGGAAATGGAGCAATTTTGAGCATCTGGGGCGCTCTTGGGGGGCATTTTTGAGCCTTCTTGGGGCGTATTGGGAGCCTCCTGGGGCCATCTTGAGGCCATCTTGGGTCGTCTTGGGCGCTATTGCGCCGCTCTTGTCGCTGAGTCGTGCTCCCTGGAACTCCTTTGGTCGGCCCGGGGGGGGGGGGCCTGGGAGGCCCCGGGGGGGGCCCTAAAAGGGAGGGGGGGGAATCCAGAAGGGTGTCCCGGCCCAGGGCCCGGGCCCGGCCCCCCCGTACTCCGGCATATGAATTAGATATATATATATATATGTATGTGTATGTGTATGTGTATGTATACACACATATATATTTGTATATATATGTATATATATGTGTGTGTGTGGATGTACGTATGTACATATACACACATACATTTACATATATATAGATATACATGTACATATGTATATATATATATATATATCGAGGAGAGAGAGAGAGAGAGAGAGAGAGAGTGAGAGAGAGAGAGAGAGAAAAAAAAAAAAAAATCAAGAGAGAGACAGAGAGAGACGCAGTGAAACACAGTTTCGCGAGCAGTGCCCTGGTGAAAATCCCAAGGAATGGGGCCCGAGGACCCCCCGAGCCCCCTTGCAGAGCTGCGCCCGAGGAGCATGGGGGATGGAGCCAGCGGGCCGAGCAGGAGGACAGGACACCCTTACAGTCATCGTCCGTCGTCCCTGCCGCCGTTGATCGCCGATAGACCTTGTCGCCGCCGTCGGAGCCGGCCTTGCCGCGCCGCAGGAGCACGAGCTGTACACGCGGGCCAACCGGCGCATCGCCGGCCAGCCCCCACGCCCTGCCTCGGCGGCTGGTGCGGCTGCTGCTTCCCTCTCTGCTGCCCCCCAGTTGCGGCTGTCCACCTCCCTCCTCCCTTCTCCTCCCCTCTCCCTGCATTTCTCCTCCTCCCGCGGCCTCCTAGGAGTCCCTTCCTACATTCCTCCCCGGCCTCCTGCTCTTCCTACATTCCTCCCTGGCCTCCTGCTGGCCTCCCTCCTACGTTCCTCCCCGGCCTCCTGTTGGCCTCCATCCTGTCGTCCCCCCTCCCCTCCTCCAATCGTCCCGTCCTCGCTCGCTCCTCCCCCCCGCTCCCTCCTTTCCCTCCTTTCCCTGCTCCCCCCTCCGCTCTCATTGGCGCCACCAGGGGCCGCCGCCACGGCCACCGTGGCCTGCGGCGGCGACGAGGAGCGAGGCGGTGCCAGGCCGCGTGGCGAGTGCGAAATGAGGGGGGGAAGGGCCGCCAGTGCGGAACCCCCTATCAGGGGCCGTCGCCGCGGCCCCCGTGGCTTGCGGCGACGGCGAGGAGCGCGGCGGAGGTGACGGCAGCAGCGGTCGCCACCGTGGGCGCGGAGACCTCAGCACCAAGGATGCCCTGGTGAGGCAAGGAGCAAATTTCGAGACGGGCTCGAAGGGCGGGGGGGCAGGACGAACACTGCCCGCGCCTGTCAGGGGGGATGGTGTGGGGCAGGGGGTGGGTGGGACGGCCACCACCTGCGCTCCCGCGGTCCGCCCTAGCTCGTCACCCCCACCATCCCCACGGCGGAGGAGGAGCTCACCCGTACGCCGACCTGGCGGAGCACAGGGCAGAGGTGGTGACGGAGGCGGCCTGGCTGGTGCCAGCCCGCGTGAGGATGTGCATGTGAGGGGGGGGGAGGGCCGCCAGTGCCGCGCCCCCAGGGGCCTTCGCCGCGACCCCCGTGGCCTGCGGCGGTGGCGAGGAGCGCGGCGGTGGCAGCGGCGGTGCTTGGCCGCGTGAGGAGGACGAGGTGAGGGGGGGATGGGCCGCCAGCGCGGCGCCCCCAGGGACTGTCGCCGCGGCCGCCGTGGCTTGCGGCGGCGGCGTGGAGCGAGGAGGAGGTGGCGTCGGCGGCGGCCGCCGCTGGGGGCAGGACGACCTCGGCGGCAAGGTCGCGCACCTCCTCGCGGCCTGCCGCGCGGGCGCGGCGCGTGGTGGGAGCGGGGAAGGTGGGCCATGTCGGCCCTGCAGCCCTCCCCGCCCCGCGTCTGTTCGCGGGGGCCCCGCCTTTGCCCCTCCAGTCCTCCTGGGGTGCCGCGGCCGCCTGACCCTCGCGCCTGAGCGGCTTGGCCGCGCGCGCGGACACCATGCGTAGTGTCAGCGCGTGCGTCCCGTGGCTTCGGGGCCCCCCGTCGCCTGTCCCTCGGGGCGGCGGCGCGGGCGGGAGCGGGCGCGGCACGACGCGCCCCTTCCTGCTCGCGGCCGTCACCCCTCCGCTCTCCTCCTCCCGCCCTCCCGTCACCCTTCCGTCGCCCTCCCGTCACCCTTCCGTCGCCTTCCCGCCCTCCCGTCACCCGTCACCCGTCACCCGCCCTTCCGCGCTCCAAGAACGCTGTGCATCGCGCTCCTCCCGAACTCCCGTCAACCTCCCGTCAGCCACCGTCTTTCTTCCTCAATCTCCCGCCGCCCGCCGCTCGGGCCCCGGCCGCGTCGTCGCTATCCCCCCTCCCCGGCGCTCCAGCGGCGCTCGCGCTTACCGGCTGGAAGCGGGTCATGACGAACACACATTCGGACGCCCAGGTCGCGGCTTGGGCCCCCCGCTTTTCCACGCAGAGAGGAAGAATTTGAGGAGGAGATGGGGGAGGAGGAGGAGGAACAGGCGGAGGAGCAGGAGGACGAGGAGGAGGTGGAGGAGGAGGAGGGGGAGGTCGGTACCAGCGTGCTCCCCAAGTGGGGAGGAGGAGGACGAAGAGGAGGAGGAGGAGGAGGACCAGTTTAAACCCAAGAGTCATCAACGATGTTGGAATTTACCCTCCCTCCAAGCGCCCTCTTCATAGGCCCCTTACAACGGTTCATTTACATGGAGGAACTGACCCGTTGGAAGACACCCGCTTGACGACCTTGAAACATGCCCAAACATTGTTCTTTGGATTTTCACGTCACGGATCAATTTGACTGCTGCGTCTCGACGATCGGGAATCATGCCAGAACGTTTTCTTTCGGATTTCAACACAGCGAATAAATGTTGTACCCGCGTAATCCTGAACCCTTACAAAACATCATTTCTGGTACGTTGACCATGGGAATCCGTGAAACTCTTACAACTGTTTGAAACGAATGTACGCGGCGCTGAAGCGAGAGCAACATTTTGAACATGATCCCGCCTCAATCCGTGAAGCTCTTGCAAACGTTTAGAACGGATGAGCGCGGCGCTAATGCGAGAGCCACATTTTGAACAGCAGCCGCCCTCAATCCGTGGATTTTTTAGCTAACTGTGACGATCAATGCGTGCGGCGCTAAGGCCAGGATGGCATTGTGAAAGCGAGCCGCCCTCAATCTGCCAAACTCTTTCATCTGTATATAAATATCTATATGTATAGAATGGCAAAAAACAAAAAAAAAACGATTGTGCGTTGCGCTAAGGCGAATGCCACATTTTGAAAACGACCCGCCCTCAATCCGTCAAACTGTTCGCGCATGTTTAAAACGAATGTGCGCGGCGCTAAGGCGAGGACTGGAGGAGTAGGAAGGGCAGGAGGAGGAGGAGGAGGAGGACCAGTGCAAACCCAAGACTCATCAACGATGAGGTGCTAAACTCTTGCAATTTCTTCAACTGAATGTGGGCGAAGTTCAAACGAAAACCACATTTTGAAAACTGCCCGTTCTCCAACCGCGACGTTCTGGCGAATTTCTAAGACGAATGTGCGCGGCGAAGGGGATAGTCACATATCCGTGAAGCGCTTGCACATGTTTAAGACATATGCGCGGCGCTGAGGCGAGAGCAACCTTTTGAAAACGACCCGCCCTCAATCCGTGAAGCTTTCTTGCATTTGTTTAAAGCGAGTTCGCGCGGCTCTTAGGCGAGAGCCACATTTTGAAGACGACCCGCCCTCACTCCGTAAAGCTGTTGTCAATTCTCAAGCATCAGGATCATAATTGGTGAGGAAGTCTCAGACGGGACGCCTGGCCCGCTCTTCTGACAGGCTTAGGGGTGCGACAGGGACGAGCTGTTCATAAGGGACATGAATGTAGGAGTAGGATGAGGAGGAGGATGGCTGGATGGGCCTCCCTCTCTCCCGTTTTGTGCCGAAACGCCTTGTCTTTCTGCCCGGGAAGACCTTCTCTGTGTGGGTGATGACTCGTTCAGTAGCCAGGCCGTCTGCACCTGCGAACAGCCTGGCGGCTGGCGTGCGCCAGTGCCTCTGTAGATTGGCGCGCCAAGTCCCGGCCAGGG
>CAUYUJ010000856.1:7500-22562 GCA_963575745.1 Prorocentrum cordatum
TACTATTACTATTACTATTACTATTACTATTTTTATTACTATTAATATTACGATTACTATTAATATTACTACTATTACAATTACTATTACTATTACTATTACTATTATTAGTTTTCTTACTATTACTATTACTATTACTATTACTATTACTATTACTAGTACTAGTACTAGTACTAGTACTAGTACTAGTACTAGTACTAGTACTATTACTATTACTATTACTATTACTATTACTATTACTATTACTCTTTACTATTACTATTACTATCGGTATTACTATTACTATCTACTATTACTATTACTATTACTATTACTACTACTATTACCATTACTATTACTATTGCTATTACTATTACTATTACTATTACTATTACTATTACTATTACTATTACTATTACTATTACTATTACTATTACTATTACTATGACTATTACTATTACGACTGCGATTGCTATTACTATTACTATTGCTATTACTATTACTATTACTATTACGACTACTATTGCTATTATAATCGCTATCATTATTAATATTACTATTACTATTACTCTTACTATTACTAGTATTATTACTATTATTATTACTATTACTATTACTATTACTATTACTATTACTACTACTATTATTATTACTACCACTATTACTATTACTAGTACTATTACTATTACTATTACTATTACTATTACTATTTTCATTGCTATTGCTATTACTATTATTATTCTCATTACTATTTTTATTTCTATTACTATTCCTATTCCTATCCTTATTCCCATTCGTATTATTACTACTATTACTATTACTATGTATTACTATCACTAGTGCAACTGCTACCACAACTACTACTACTACGACTACTACTACTACTACTACTACTACTACTACTACTAGTACTACTACTACTACTACTACTACTACTACTACTACTACTGCTTCTACTACTGCTACTATGACTACTACTGCTACTACTATGACTAACAACGGTACTGCTACTGCGGTTAATACTCCGACTACGACTGATAATATTGTGAAAAGGCAGAGGAATCATGAAAGGGAAAGTACAGACATCCTGACCGTCTTCGTGATTGCCGCCCTCTCGGAGTTCCTTCTTTAAGTTCCGCGATGACCATTGCTACCCTCCCCGTGCCGAGGGTGGCTTCGAGGAGGCGCAGAAGATCCGGATGGCGCTCGCGGCCATGCTTGGGGCGCCGGTGCACCCCCATCGCCCTGGCGAGGGAGGGACTCGAGGCGGGGCAAGGGATGGTGTGTAGCGCGGGATGGAGAGGGAGGCGAGAGATTCGTGGCCACCTGTAGCCTTGGTTCGACTGGCCCTCAACGCCCCTTCCGTCGCTGGGGAATGTGTGCGCCACCGCCTCGTCCCGCCAGCACTTTGAGCCCGTAAGACGGCTGCTGCTGCGGAGGAGGATGAGGCCCCCCCGCAGGCGCAGGTGGACAAGGCGCGTGCGCGCCGCGGCCGCGCTCTCCTTTGCGCGATGGGGGGATCTCCGCGGTTTTTCCTCTTTTATCTCGGCTTCCCGCGCTGTTCCATTGCGCCTCCCCCTCCGTCTCCCCTTCCCCCTCCTCCTTAATTTTCCGTACGATGAACTCATCCTCGTTGCACCCCCAGACGTGTCGGTAGGGCAGGCCAGGCGTTTGGCCAGATGGTTCTTCATTGGTTCTGTTCCCGAAGCTTGAAATTTCCAACACCTGCACGGATGGAGGGCGGGTGGTTTTCAAAACGTGTCTGTAGTGTCAGTGCCGCGCGCATCTGCTGTAAATTATCCAGGGACTACATACCCTGATAGATGGTAGTCTCTTCTCAACACGGGGCAGCCGCTTGGAATTTTCAACGCGCATATGCGCGCAATTTTGCACTTGTGCCCAGTTGCTTGAGGTAAATGTGCATTTGTGCCTGCCAAGTACTCTGTATGGTGACCCTTCGATAACAGACCACTAGGCTGCCACCTCGGTCTTCATCGCTGGCCAGCAGAAGGAAGATTGGGCGAAAGCCGATGCCCAAAGGACGGACCTTCACAGAAAATGTAATTGGGGCAGGAGCTGATGCCACTGCGCCTGGATCTCCGGCCTCTCCTGGGATTTCTGTTCGGGCCCTCCCGGAGCCCTGGGAGGCCGTCGTGGATTCCCTGCTATGGCCACCAGAGACGCCGATATGGTTGCCAGAGGGGCCCTTGAGTGCCCGACAGGATCTTTTGAGCCAGGTGTCGGGCCACCGGGGGCTGACGCCCCTCTCGGGGCAATTTCGGGCCTTCTGGCGATCCTCCCGGAGCGCGTGGCGCGCGAGTGCAACGCGCGTCTGCTGTATTCAGAAATAATCGCAGAGGGTCTGTAATGCTGCGCTCCCCCGAAGTCCTCGGTTGGCAATCAAACTCGCCCTTCCCCCTCCTCGCCCCTCCATTGACGAAGCCTTAGGAATCTTGAGGGGTCCTGAGAATCCTTAGGAATCCGATTCGTCAAACATAAATGTACACCATTTGTTTTCGGCGCCTTCGCGGTCGGCGCTACTTCAATGCTGGCATGATTTCTTTGGCACGTGCGCATTGAAGAACGCGTTTTCGGACGAGTGCCCGAGGTATCGGGCGCTTCGATTTTGAACCGCGTCTCAATCTATTTTGAAGAGGCTTGTAATTAGGGACCCCTTAGAGCCTCGGCTGTGGCCGCCGCGGGAAACGAATTATTTTCCCATTGTTGTTTTCGGTCTTATTTAATCGCTTCGCTCATTCCGCCGGCACGTATTGTGCCCTCGCTGGCGTTTGGGCTTTTGGGGGCCTCCTTTGGGGTCTTCGTTGGGGGTTTCTTGGGGGCCTCTTGGGTTTCTGTTGGAGCCTCTTTGGGGTTTCTTGGAGCTCCTTTGGGAGCATTTGGGAGCATCTTGGGGCTTCTGGGCGCCGCTTGGGGCCGAGGGCTCGATATGTCCGTTCCGGTTCCCACTTTGGGCCTCCTCTTTGGGCTTACGGGCGCTGCTTTAGACAGAAATTGGAGGAAAACGAAGAGAAGGATCGGAGGGTGAGGGACGAGAGAAAAACTGGGTGTTGGGGATCCCGGGGGGCATCTCGGAGAGCTCATGGGTGCTTCTTGAAGTGTCTTCTGGGAGCAGTGGGGAGTTCTCATGAGGAGTAGTTGTGACCCTCTTGGGAGCCCTTGGAGGCTTCTTGGGAGCTTCAGGGGGGGCATCTCGGAGAGCTCATGGATGCTTCTGGGAGTGTCTTCTGGGAGCATTTGGGAGCTTCTCAGGAGGAGTACTTGTGACCCTCTTGGGAGCCCGTGGAGGCTTCTTGGGAGCTTCTTGGGAGTTCTTGGGGGCCTCGTGGAGTCTTGGGAGCCCTTGGAGGCTTCGTGGGAGCTTCCTGGGAACTCTTGGAGGCCTCGTGGAGGGCTCTGGCTGGGGCCTCTTGGTGGCCTCTTGCTGGGGTCTGGCGGATCTCTGGGGTCTTGGGGGCCTCTCGGGGGCCTCTTGGGAACCTCTTGGAAGCTTCTTGGGGCTCTTTTGGCGCCTCTTCGGAGCCTCTTGGGGCCTTCTGGGGGCTTGTGGGGGCCTCCAGGGGGCGTGTTTGGGCCGAAGGCTCGACGTGTCCGTTCAGGTTCCCCTTCTGGGCCCGCTCTTGGAGCCGTCTTGGATCCCTCTTCGGCCATCTTGGGGGTTTCTTGGGCCTTATTGGGGCTATCTTGGCCCGTCTTGGAGCCATCTCGGGGGCATCTCGGGTCGTCTTGGGGGGATATTGGGGACCTCTTGGACCGCCTTGGACGGTGTGGACGCCGACGACGCGGCTATGGTACAAATGTAGGTTTTCCGAAGTGAATGTGACGATGTTTGCCTTTTTGGGGCCCCTTGGGACGCCGCTTAGGGACCTTTTGGGGCGTCTTGAAGACTTGTTGGGTCGTCTGGGGGCCAGGTCAGGCGTTGTGGAATAATATTTCGGCGTCTCGGGGCGCTGTTGGACCGTCTGGGAGACCTCTTGGGGCCCTCTTGGACCGATTTGGAGCCCTCTGGGGCTCCGAAAAAGAGTTCCGGCATCCTTGAACAGGACTTGCCGGGATCTTGCCGGGACCTTGCCGGGACCTTGCGGGGATCTTGCCGGGAGTCTTGTGGGGTATTTTTCGTCCGGGGACCTCCAGGGCCCGCCCCGCGCGCGCTGACTAGAAATATTGTTTACCAGCTACCAGAGATCTTAGCACGCCTCTGGCCCGTTGGGCCAGCAAATTCCGTCAATGAGCCCGCGGAACAAGTCGCTCCCCATTATATTAAGATACGGGGTTCTTGAAGACCTTTTGCGATTGAGGCCCGTCGTTTCCACCCCCCTCGAAATGGCGATGCGTTCGAGCGCCGTTTTGCGTTGAATTCGGGCGCTTGCGCTCCCCTGTGGGCCCTGACATGTTAAGTTGTTCGTGGGGCGCTGGGGGCGCAGGTGCGCGGGGCCCAAGCGCCCCGCGACGCGACGGTGGGGGGCGTGGGGGGGGGGGGCGGGGAGTTCGAAGGGGTGTGAAACTGTTTCCCTGGCCCTTGGGCGAGGCTCGGGGAAGGCATCCGGATCCGCCTCCTGCGCCCCTTCCTTATTGGTTGCTCCTTTCCTGCCTCCTCGCCTCCCCTCCCTTCCCCCCTCCACTCCGCCGTTCAATGTCGCGCCTTTTTTGTCCATCGCGTTCGGCTTTTTTAAATTGAAGCTGCGTTGCGCAGTGCTTTCGGCTGCGCCCCGGGACTCGGGCGCGGGAAGGCGGCGAGCCCTTCGGAGAAGAAGCCGAGGCGCAGCGCGGCCAAGCTGTCCGACAAGGCCAGGCAAGCCTTCGGCGCGAGGGCGCTGCCTTCTGGAGTAGGCGTGGCCAGAGGCGCGGCGGGCGCTCCGACGCCGCTTCCGCCGGGCTCTGCGGCGACTGCGCCCCGGCCGCTATTGCTGCGTTGCCGAGGGGGGGGGGGGGGGGCAGCTCATCTCTGCATGCAAAGATGGGCGGTGCAAGCAACGCGTTACGAAATGGGTCGAACTGCGCGCGGCACTTACAGGTCGTCGAGGGCGGCGAGCGACTGGTCGAGTGCGCGGCGACTAGCATCAACCAGCGCAGCCCCGCTTGGGAGGGCGCCAGACTGGAGCTAGCGAAGCAGCTACCCTTGATCAGCGACGACGAACGGGGAGAATGGAGCAGGAACGACGCGAGAGCGTCAGGATGCACGTGGAAAGGCTGAGCTTGCAGGTCCTGGGCGGCGAACGAGGGGAACGCGTTCTGGCGCGAAAGCGACGAGAATTGTGCTTCGCGCCGCGCGAAGCGAGTCTGGCGATTCGGCGCGAGCGCCTGGGCCGCCAGGGCGCGCCTCGCCAGGAAATCGGACGGGCGGGGCGGGGCGGGGGGGGGGGGGGGGCGGAGCAGGCGGGTGGGCGGGGGGGGGCGAGGGAAATGTGGGATGGGGTCGGAGAGCTGAGAGAGGGCGGCGGGCGGAGCGAGGGAGGGAAGGGGGGCGCTGCCCAGGGGTGGGGGCTTGGAGAGGGGGGGGGGGGGGGTGGGGGGGGCGAGGGGGCGAGCCGCGTGCGCGCGTGGCGTGCGCCCGCGCCATATCTGACACCTGCCCCTCCCGCCCATGCCCCCCATCGCGCTGGCGTTTTCTGTGCGCGGGCGCGCGTCGTGGCGGACGTGGAACTCCCCGACAGGCCCCGTTGCGTCATGCGCAGTCGGATAGTGGGGGCTGAGTAGGATGATGGGGGAGGGGGGGCATGGGGGGAAGGAGGAGGAGGAGGTGGAGGAGGAGGTGGAGGAGGAGGAGCAGGATGATGATGATGATGATGATGATGACGATGATGATGATGATGCTGATGATGATGATGATGATGATGAGGAGGAGGAGGGGGAGGAGAAGGGGGGAGGAGGGGGGGGAGGGGGAGGCAGCGGCGCGCAGTGGCCGCGCCTCCGCTCGGGACCACTCGCGAATTATTCATGCTTTGTGGCACCTCATCGCGCGCGTCGGACGCGGGGCCCGGTTCGGCCGAGCGCCGTCGGAAGAGAATGTCGCCGACCTCCCGTCGCGAGAGAAGTGCGAATTATTGCGTCTGCTAGGAACGAACCGTGCGGCGCCGCAGCTGAGCGCGGCGGAGTTCTTCGCTCCAAGCACATTCCTCGCCCGCGCTCTCTCGGTGAGCGCGCGCGCTGGAAAGTGGCAGGTCGCAGCGCGGGCGCGGTCGCGCGCGGGCCACGGCGTGAAGCGCAGCAGAAAGGTTTTCATTGCGGCCCCCTCGTTCCAGTGCGAGGCGAGCCAAGCTTCGCGCGGGATGGGGCAGAATTGTCGCGCGCTTCGGCAAGTCCCAAGTCGTTTGGGGCAGTCGCGGTCTCGTCCCAGCGCTAGTCGCGCCGCCGCGCATATCATGGCGCTGCCGACGCAGGTTCGAGGCAGAGATCTCGGCCAGAAGAGAAGCATGTCGCTGTTTCATCAAGTGCGTAATGCCTTGCCACCGCTTCCACCTGTCACTACTTTCGCGCCGGTGGAGCTGCTGGGGCGACGCGATATACTCGCGCTGCAGGATCTGCAGTTCGCGCGAATCGGAAGGTTTGAGCCCATTCCCGACGCAGACAGTGAGCGCTGCGTCAGTCCCGACGCCCTGCGGAACAGCTTGTTGGCACTAATTAACGGGGCAAACAAATTGCCTGCAGCCGCGCGGAGAGCGGGTGACGAGCGCCCTCCCGCGCCTGACGCGCCCGACCGCGCGCCCCGCAGCCGCAGTCGCCGCGTCCGGCGGAGAGCGGCCAACTGTGCTGACTTAGCCGCTGAGTGCGGCGCCGTGCGGGATCTTGAGTTGGCTATCAGCATTGCGAGCCAGCACGCGACTGTGCCGAGCGCGGGCCCTCGCCGCGAGGTGGAGGCCCTGCGGCAGGGGATCGCGCGGCGCGGAATAAGCGATTGGTCACATTCTGCCAGAATTGCCGCCATTTTGGGTAGCTCCCCTAAGACGTGGCCCAGCGTGATAAGCGGCATCCGCTGCTGGGTCACATTTGCGATGACAGTGCTCGGCTGCGACGCGGAATTCATCGCCCCACCCGCGCCCGACGGCTTGGCGCTGTGGAGCACGCGCTTTCGCTGCGAAGGCACGTTCGACAATTGTCTCTCGCGCGTGGGCTTAGCGTGCATCGTGTTGCGCGCATCGGTCGACGCTCTTGCAGGCCCTGCAGTCGCGCGCGCTGCTCGAGCAGTGCAGGCGCGCAATATTTGGCATGCTCGCCCAGGAATGTTCACTCGCGAGGCGCGCCCCGCGAAATTGCTGAAGCATTTCTCCCACCGGCCTTCAGGGCGCGCGCTGCGAATGCTTCCTCTGGCGGCGTATATATTATTGTTGCGCCTGCCCTCTGACCTCTGAAGCTCTTCAGATTCGCGTCGCTCGTGCGAGCGATCCACCGAAGGCGGGCGAGCCGAAGTCCTGCCTACGGTTTGATGACAGTTCGATTTCGCGTATTCTGCGCTGGCGCAAGAACCGCGCCTCGCCGATCACGATGTCGCGGGCCTGTTGGTGCGCGCGCTGTAAAGCAACGTGCCCCGCGCACGCGTTGGGCAAGTTTTGCGCCGAGGCCGAGTCCGGGCAGCCTTTCGCGCATGTCCGCCCAGACGTGGTCTTAACGGCGCTGCGCGCAGCCCTGCAGGAGCTCGGGGTGCCCCGGCATCATGCGTATCGCACGCGCGATCTTCGCAGGGGTCACGCGCAGGACGTGGCCGTCCGAGGTTCGCGGCTGGCAGACATCCTACGATCCGGAGATTGGCGTTCTGCGACTTTCCTGTCTCATTCAAAAAAGGACGAACTGGAGGCGGCTGCCATCAGGGAAGCGCTCGGCGACCTGTCGTCCAGCGACGATGATGATGGCTAAAGGAGTGGCAATCTGGGCGCCTCACGCGAGCGCGGCGATGGGTGTCCCCTCGCACGCCGGCGCAGCAAGTGCCATGGGTGTCGCTGCGCCCGCGCGCTCCAGCGGGGCGCGGCGACGCGAGCAAGGTGTCGCGTCTTTTGTGGGGCAAACTACCACGCAGTTTTGTTCGCTGTCACAAAAACGCGTACCCGGCAGCGTTTTTCCGCCCTCCCCCCCGCCGCGGGCGCCGCGAATCGCCGCGCGGCCCGCGGGGGAGGGTGGCGGGCGGGGCGGTTGGGTAGGAGGTTGGAAGAGGGGGGCGCGCTCAGGTCCTCGTGTATTTCGTGTTCTGGGTCTTGGTCCCCTTCTTGACTTTCCCCCCGCGGTTGGGCGGGGGGGTAAAAATTTACCCGCGCGCGACGCGCGGCGCAGGGGCGCGCGGCGGCCAGTCGCGAGGCCTGCGCGCCCCGCCCGCGCGTCGGCTTGCCGCGGTAGCGGCGTTCTCCTTCCCCTTCGCCCTTCGCCGCTCCTGTGGTTGGGGCGGGTTGCGGGGCGTCGCTGCGCCCGCGCGCTCCCGCGGGGCGCGGCGACGCGAGCGAGGTGTCGCGCGCCCGCCCCGCGGGCGCGGGCCTGCCCAATGAGCAGCGCCCCCCCGCGCTCTCCCCAACCCCCGCAGAGCTGTCTAGGGTGGCGTCTTTCTGTGCGCGGGCGCGCGTCGTGGCGGGCGCGGAATTCCCCGACGGGCCCTTGTCGCGCCATGCGCAGTCGGATAGCGGGGGCCGAGTAGGACGAGGGGGGGGGGGGGGGGGGGGGGGGCATGGGGGGAGGGAGGGCGTGGAGGAGCAGGAGCAGGATGAGGAGGAGGAGGAGGGGAGGAGGAGGAGGAGGAGGAGGAGGAGGAGGAGGAGGAGGAGGAGGAGAGGAGGAGGGGGGGGATGGGGAGGAGGAGGGGGACGAACGGCAGCAGCGGGAATTCCCCCCAGGCGCCCCCCTCGGTGCCTCCGAAAATCCAACTGATATTCAATTGTTCGCTGGGCTGCGCAGAGATTGGCTTGCGATTCGATCCGCCCCCCCCATCGGGGTAAATATAGGAAGGATTCAATCGATGTGCGATCCGTATTTTCATCGAAGGGCAAGGAGGTGAAGGAAGCCGCTTGGCCGGCCGCGCCAGTCTCCCCCAAGCTCGTGGACGCCGGTGGCGTGGCAGGAGACGGCTCCAGAGTCGATGAAGTTCCGTCGCGGTCCGAGCAGGAGTTCAAGGAGGTCTTATAGCTCCTGGAGGGAAGGCGCGCTTGGGAAACTGTTTGACAAGGATGGTGCAGACGTCGAGGGCGAGTTCAGAGACTGGCTTGCGGAGCGCATCGGCAGCTCGCCAGGGAGATCGGGCTCGGCACCTTGTATTTGAGCGCGCGCGTGCAGTGCGTGCCGATGCGAGAGAGCATTTTTTGTTACGGAATGTCTGCGTATTTGGGATATGTGCGTGAAGTGCATGGGATGCTTGGAGGTGGTGTCCAACTTCGAGGTGGGGCTTGCAACCCTCAGAGATGTGATTTCGTTCAGGCCTGAGTACGGCCTTATGGGGGAGTCCAGTGCCGTGGGGTTCCTTTTGGGGGCTCTCTCGTGGGCCTCCTGGCCTCTTCCTGGGGCGCGCTGTTTTTCGGGGGCCTGGTGCCCCCTGGCCCCTTGTGGGCCCCCTCCGATCGGAGCCCGCGCGGGGCCGGCCTCTTCCCTGAAATCGGGGTGCGCGCCCGCGGCTGCGAGCGAGAAAACTCTCGAGGTGGTCTCGAAAGCCTCGACAGTGTTTAGCGCAGCTCCCTCCTCTTGGCAGGGCCTTCGACGTTTCTTGGGCTCCCCAGAGGCCCCATTCCCTGCGGGTCGCCGCGCTTGGCCGCGCTCGCCCTTTAACCGCCCCCAGAACTGGGCCCTTCGAGATTTGGGCAGGTCTCTGGGCGCAGGCGCCGGGGGGGCCCAGTGCGAGCTGGGCCCGGGAAGCGAAAGTCCTCGATCCATTATTCATTGTACATCTGATTTCCCCCGAAGACCTTCTGAAATCTCAGCCTCGCCTTGGCGACTGATCCTCTAATAGAATCTCTGGCCGCCACGGGGGAATCGAGCAAAGGGGGCGCGAGAGAAGAGAGAGAGAGAGAGAGAGAGAGAGAGAGAGAGAGAGAGAGAGAGAGAACAAAAAAAAGAGAGAAAGAGAGAGAGAGAGAGAGAGAGAGAGAGAGAGAGAGAGAGAGAGAGAGAGAGAGAGAGAAGAGAGAGAGGAGAGAGAGAAATAGAGAGAGAGAGAGAGAGAGAGAGAGAGAGAGAGAGAGAGAGGAGAGAGAGAGAGAGAGAGAAGAGAGAGAGAGAGAGAGAGAGAGAGAGAGAGAAGAAATATAGAGCGAGAGAGAGAGAGAGAGAGAGAGAGAGAGAGAGAGAGAGAGAAAAAAAAAAAGGGAGAAGGAGAGACACCGAGAGATATAGCATATATATATATATATATATATATATATATATATATATATATATATATATATATAGAAAGAGAGAAACATAGAGCAACACATATATATATATATACACATATATAGGTATATATATATATATAGAAACAAAAAGAAAGAGGTAGAGAGAGAAAGAGGTAGATAGAGAAAGAGAGAGAAATAGAGAGAGAGAGAGAGAGAGAGAGGAACAAACAAACATCGCAGGGAAACGCATCAATATACATAGAACAAGAAGGAGAGGGATATAGACATGAAACGATATTTTTGGAAAGCGAGAATGAGAGAGAGAGAGAGGGAGAGAGAACGAGAGAGGAGGGAGAAAGAGAGATATAGCAACACAGCGAGACAGAGAGAGAGAGAGAGAGAAAAAGAGAGGGATAGAGAGAGAGAGAGAGAGAAAGACAGAAAGAGAGAGAGAGAGAGAAAAAATAGAGAGAGAGAGAGAGAAAGAGAGAGAGAGATAACATAGAAAAGGGCGATAACAGTGGATGCGCAGAGCGAGACAAAGAGATAGAGAGAGAGAGAGAGAGAAAACAAACAAAACAAGCGAGAGGGAAAGAGCGAGACAGAGAGAGAGAGAGAGAGAGAGAAATAGAGATAGATATAGAGAGGGAGAGAGAGATAACGATATACATTCTATGTGTGACAAACAGCATAACGCACGTGGCCACGGAAGGGATGCAAAGAAGTTATGGCAGGTAAGGATCTTATTAAAATGCCATTGCGCGTGATCGCCCAGAAGAGGTTTGCAGCCGCGTTTCTTCTAAGGCATCTTTAAAGAGATCGGGCTTGCCCCGGCCCGTGAGGCCACGCTCGCTTATCATGGCCACGCGTGCTGTCTTGCGCAACAGTTACCCGAGTGGATGCAGGTTTTTTTCCAGACGTGGCTACCTGTGGTCTTTTTGGAAATGCATGATCATACCGGTTGAGATGTCGTATAATTGCAAGGATGGAAACCGTTCTTTTTCAAAACGGGTATTTTCCAGAACATCAGGCACATTGGGCGCATGCCCTTCCGAATGGCGCGTTCCACGTTGAGAAGAACAGCTATGAGGGACCATATAGCGAGGGCGGGACTTGGAGCGGCAGGGCGTATTGCAGCATCTTTGACGAACCTTGGATTTACTTTGGTCCTCCTCTTGTTCCTCTTCGTCTCACCCTTTTCCCACCCTTGTTTGTTCCCCATCCCGCAGAATTCGCAGTCCTTCCTTCTCCCCCCCATTCTCCAACCTGTTGCCTTTCTCCTCTGGGTCGCAGTGGCATTCCCCTTTTCCTTTTTCTGACCTCTCTCTTTTTCCCTGTCTCTCTCTCTCTCTCTTTGTTTCTTTCTCTCTCTTTCTCTTTCTCTCTTTCTCTCTCTCTCTCTCTCTTCCTATCCTCATTTCGTTCCGCGCGAGTACACACCCTGAAAAGTACTTTTCCGTTCTCCCCTGAAAATGTGCGCGCGTGTTCCGGCCTCTGTCGCGTATTGCTTCCAACAAACGTGATTCGCACATTGACCTTTCTATTGTTTCGATCGGAACGCATTCGGTCCTTCAACAATGGTGTTCCCGCTGCAACGTTGGTCACGTTTCAGGATCGGTGCTCTGCCCCCGACGATCACAATTGCGCTTTCGCTTCGCATGCTGTCTCTGTCAGCTCCTTCCCCAGTTTTCCTCCTTCTTGTTCCTCCCCCCCTCCCCCCTCTCTCGCGGCTGCTTCTTTCGAGACGGACTGGGTGAGTCTGGTACGCGGCCTAAATACTTGCCTGCTAGTTTGTCACTCCACTTCGTCCTCCCCCCGCTCTGCCCCCTCCCCCCTCTACCCGAGTCCGGTGCCGTTGCAGGTTTTTGCTTGCAGTGCCCTGCGGTCGGCGTCGATCGGCGGAGTTTCGGCTGCGCTAGTAGGACAGTCAGTTGAGCTGGCTTGCTGTGTTGTCTCTCTCTCTCTCTCTTGACTGTTTGTCCGTGGTATGCGCGATCAGGATCGCCATCTTGAGGAGCAGCGGTTTCACCCTCCTGCTTTGCCTTGTTGTTAAAAAAAAAGATCGGCGCTCTCGCCCCAACGCGGGCCACATTCTTGGATCCAGTTCCTTCATCGTCGTCGCCGCCTTCTTCCTTTACCCCTTCTCCGCTTTCCGCTGGTCCTCCTGCTCCTTTTGCTTCTGCACCTGCTGCTGCTGATCCTCCTCCTCCTCTTCCTCCTCCTCCTCCTCCTCTTCCTCCTCATCCTCCTTCTCCTCCTCCCTTTCCTCCTTCTCCTCCTCATCCTCGCCATCGATCGTCATGTTTCCTGTTCTGCCAATCTTCCTGTTCATCGGCGCCTCCTCCTCCTCCTCCTCCTCCTCCTCCTCCTTATTCTTGTCTCCCTCAACCGTCCAAAGCCGCCTTTTCTGATTGCGCATCACATCATGGGGCCATTTGCAGGATCAACGTCCGTTTAAGAAACCAGTGGATGCACAAAAATTCAGCGCAGTCGGAAGGGATGGGCGGGAAGGGTAGGGGATTGGATGTCTGATATGGCGCGAGCGCGCCTAGCTTGCCCTCTCCCAGCTCCCTCTCCCCCTTTCCCTGCCCCTCTCCCCCTCCCGCAGCTCTCGCGTTCCCCCTCTCCCTCGTCCTCCCCCCCTCCCTTCCTCCCTTCCTTCCCCCTCCCCCTTCCCCTCTTCCACCCTCCCCCTGCTCCCCCCTCCGGCTCCCCTTCCGCCCCCCCTCCCTTCCCCTCCCCTCCCGCTCTCCCCCCCCCCTCCGCCCCCCCCCCTCCCCCCCTTGCCCATCTCTGTCCCGCCCCTCTGACCCCCCCTCCTCTCCCTCGCCCCTCTTCCCTCCTCTGGGCGCCCGCGCGGGCGGGCTCGCGGCGCCAGGCCCTCGCCTTTCTGCGCAAGCGGAAGCCGCTGGGCGACACGGTGGAGGCTGGCCCGCTCGCCGGCCCTCCACTAGGCTTCCTATCGTGGGGAAGAGGAGGGGGGGCAGGAGGAGGAACGGATGAGGAGGAGGAGGAGGAGGAGGAGAGAGGGAGGAAGGAGGAGGGATAAGAGGAGGAGAAGGAGGAGCATAAGGAGGAGGATAAGGAGGGGACATAGGGGAGGACTAGGAGAGGGAGGAGGAGAGGAGGAGGAGGAGGAGGAGGAGGAGAGGATTAGGAGGGAAAGTAGGAGGAGAGGACTAGGAGAAGGAGGACGAGGGAGGAGGAGGAGGAGGAGGAGGAGGAAGAGGATAAGGAAGATACATCATAGGAGGACTAGGAGGAGGAGGAGGGGGAGGAGGAGGAGGAGGAAGTTGAGGAGGTGGAGGAGGAGGAGGAGGAGGAGAAGGAGGAGTTGGAGGAGGAGAGGAGGAAGATGAAGATGATGAGGAGGTTTGTGGAGGAGTACGATGAGGACCAGAGTGAATTCAAAGTGTATCAGCGATGCTGCAAGATACCATCCCGTCCCAAGTTCCCTTGTCATAAGTCCCCACAATCCTTGAGAAGGCGAGCACCCAGTGGAAAGGCGAGTGCCCTGGAGAGGCGAGCACCCTACGGGCTACCACTCAGACGAAAGAGCCGTTTTGAGAAGGAATTGCCTTGCATCTTTCAGAGAAGATACAGAATTCAAGGGAATATCGTAAAGAAGTTAACCGACGTGTCCAGTGAGAGCCCCGCTTTGAAAAAGAACCGTCCCCCATCCGTGAAAATGTTGTAAATGTTGTGCACGTTTACATTGCTATCGCTAAATTAAGGAGAGTCTCACGCCAGAGCACCAGTTTTCAAAAGGAATCGCCCATCTGTGCAGCTGTTACACCTGTTCGAGCGTCTGGTCGTTAAATATCTGGGGGTCCCAAGTGAGACTTCCGCATTGGAGCGGAACCAAATGTGCGTGGCGCTAAGCCGAGAGCCCCATTTTGAAAAGGATCCGGCCTCCATCCGTGTAAACGCTGGAAGTTGTTTAAGAATCTGCGCAGCGCCAAGGCGGGACCCCTATTCTGACAGGGGTGCGGTCCTTGTAAGGACAAGAGTTGGGGAGGAGGAAGAGGAGGATTCTGCAGGAGGAGACGAGAAGGATGAAGAGGAGTAGGAGGGGGAGGAGGAGGAGGAGTAGGAGGATGAGGATGAGGAGGAGGAAAGGAAACATAATAATGGTAGTGAACAGAGAAAGACGAGCACTAAGACTAGTCAAATGGATATTACAAACATAAGAATATCAATAATAGTAATACGAATAGTAATCATAAGACGAATAATATGAATAAAATGAATACTAAGACGTGTTTAACAACAAGGGGGAGGAGGAGGAAGAAGAGGAGGAGGAGGAGGAGGAGGAGGTGGAGAAGGGGGAGGTGGAGAAGGAGAAGACTTGTGGAGGAGGAGGAGGAGGACGACGACAACGACAATGACGAGGAGGGGGGGAAGTGAATGGGAATGGAGGACGAGCCCTCCTCCCTCCTCGGCTCGGGAATTGTCGGGCGGAGTGGCGATGGACGTGCCGATGCGGGCAGACTCGAGCGGGGCTCGCCCGCCGCCGTTGGGCGGGGCGGCGGCGAGCGGGCCAGCGCGAGCCGCGAGCTGCTCCGCGCAAAGCACACCCTGCGCCAAGGGCGTAGCGTGTCGGAGACCCTGGCCCCGTCGAGCCGTGAAAAAGAGCACGACAGCCGTTTGTGTTTGTTGTTGTTGTTGTTGTTGTTGTTGTTGTTGTTGTCGTCGTCGTCGTCGTCGTCGTCGTCGTCGTCGTCGTCGTCGTCGTGGTTGTTGTTGTTGTTGCTGTTGCTGCTTGTTGTTGCTGTTGCTGCT
>CAUYUJ010000856.1:27618-42618 GCA_963575745.1 Prorocentrum cordatum
CTCCCCGTCCCGTCCGTCAGGATCCGCCTGGCCCGCCCGTTAAGGTCCGCCCGCCCGCCCTCCCGTTAGGTTCCGTCCAACCGATGTACCCGTCATGGCTCGCCCTTGCGACCCGCCCACTTCTTTCATGTGCCGCCCGCCCGACCCGCCCGGCGGCGTCCGCCTCCGTTCGCTTGCTGCAGCGCCCCTTGTCTTCTCTTGTGGGGGGGTGCGGGGTGATGGCAGCAGGAGGAAGGTCGGGGGATGATGACGATGAGGAGGGGTCGAAGGTGGGAGACTTAGCATCCATTCCCCAGCTCTCGCACATTCTGGCATGCACGCTGAGTTTTTTTTGTTTTTAGTGTGTGTGTGTGTGTGTGGTGGAGCTGCCAGGAAAAGAGGGATATAAAGATGATGATGATGACGATGATGATCATGATACTTGTGCTGACCCAGTTGTTGATGCCACGGTGCCTGTGAGGAAGATTGTGAGACCATGGGGGCGTGATATTGATATTGCTGCTGCTGCGAGTGATGATGATTATGACGATGATGATACTGATGATGATGATTATGATGATGATGAAGCTGGTGATGCTGATGATGATGATGATGGTGATGATGGTGGTGGTGGTGGTGATGGTAGTACTGGTGATGGTTGTGATGATGCTGACGATGGTTACGATGATGCTGATGATGCTGCTGATGATGATGAGGATGATTTTGATGATGCCGAGGGTAATAATGTGGGGTAGAAGATGGGGGTGATGGAGGACGGGGAGGTGTCTTCTGATGAGGAGGGAATCGAGTGGGACGAGGGCGAGAAGGAACATGTTGATAAATTGGAAGGGCATGGCGATGATGACGATGCTGATGACGATGATGATGATGATGATGATGATGATGATGATGATGCTGCTGCTGCTCGTGATGATGACGATGATGATGATGATGGTGGTGGCGATGATGATGATCATGATGATGATGATGATGATGATGATGATGACGATGATGATGATGATGATGATGATGATGATGATGATGATGATGATGATGATGAGAGGAGGAGGAGGAGGAGGAGGAGGAGGAGGAGGAGGAGGAAGAAGAGGAGGAGGAGGATGATGGTGATGATGATGGCGGTGGTGGTGGTGGTGATAATGCTGATGATGATGAGGAGGAGGAGGACGATAAGGCAGATGAGGAGGATTGGAAAGCGGATGAGGAGGATCAGGAGGTGGATGAGGGGATAAGGAGGGGTATGAGGAGGAAGAGAGGACATTGCGGAGCTGGAGGTGGTGTGGAAAGGGAGATGTGGGAGTGGCAGAAGGACAGCGAGGGGTAGAGAGCTTGGAGCAGGAGAGGGCGGGTCAGGGGCGGGGCGGGCGGAGGGGGGGGAGAAGGTCTTGAGCAATCCTGGGCCCATTCTGGTAGCTCCAGGCGATCTTGAAATCCAGCCTGTGCTAGCTTGGCCCATGTTTGAGCCACCCTGAAGCCATGCTGGGCAAGATTGGCCCCCCGCCTTTCGACTTGCCCCTCTGGTTCGGAACCAGCCGCGCGGCGCACTGCAGGACAGCCCGTGGGCCCGGCGGCCGGTCATACTTTTCATCTTAGAATCATGAGGTCGATTGTCTCAGCGGAGCGCTCTTGTTGAGCAGAGGTCGCTCCACATCGTGCTTCGAGGGCCTGGTGATGCATCCCCAGCGTCGCAGGACTCAGTTGCTGCTTCCGTGTGTTCGGTGGAGGTGTGCGTGGTTCGTTTGCTTGCTGCACCGTGCTGGCGGAGTGGTGACCAGTGCTAGTGACATGCCGGAGCTCAGCTCGAGTTGATTGGCCTCGCAGGCTCGATGACGTCTGCGAAAGAGGATGGGGTGGGGTGGGATCATCAGTAGCAGGACGTGCCGACGGTTGGGTAGTTTAGGATAGCGTGTCGCTCCGCCGGTTCTGGCCCACCGCGCTTCAGTGCGACACGCTATCCACTAGTTCGCGGCCCCCCAGCACCAACGCCCTGAGCGTTTTCCGACCTCCCGCCCTGCGGAGCGGAGCGACACGCTATCCGCTTGCAGGTCATGGCGTGTCGCCAAGGGCCGCCGTGGCGACACGCTAGGCAACAGGTCCCGATCGTAGCGGATTTTTTTCCACGTGTGGCTAAGGCGCTGCACACGCTGCCCCTCCTCGAGAAGCTGCAGGCGTTGGAGGCTCGGCTGCCTTTCTGTCTTCTGCGTTGGACGGGGCAGTTTTTCGAGCGTGGACGCCTGGGTTGGCGACTTGCGGGAGCTTACCTGGCAAAGCCCACGAAACGGCAGGCGGCGTTCCTGGATGACGGATGGGCTAAGAGGATGGCAATACGATTGAGGATGGTGGTGATGATAGGGAGGATGGTGCTAGTAAGTTACGGTTGGAGGAGGAGGAGGAGTGGGAGGAGGAGGAGGAGGAGGAGGAGGAGGAGGAGGAGGAGGAGGAGGAGGAGGAGGAGGAGGGATCGTGGTTGAGTCAGGTGTGGTAGTTCTTGCCCACTGCAGTGCTGTGGAGTCTCCCTGGCAGCATCGCCTTGCAATTCGCTCGCAATTCCTCTTTTCCCTCGATTCCTTTTCCTACTTCGGGTTTCGACCACCTTGCTCCACCGCATGAACGGCCGGACTAGGAGGAGGAGGAAAAAGAGGAGGAGGAGGACTAGGAGGAGGAAGAAGAGGAGGAAGACTAGGTGGAGGACACATATAAGAAAGTGTAAGAGAAGGGGGCAAGGGAGGGGGACAAGGGGGCCAGGAAGGAGGAGTCCGCTCAGTGCCCAGCAGCACGGCGTTGGGGATACAGACATCGATGTACAATATGTATGTATGTGTGTATGTGTGTATGTATGTATGTATGTATGTATGTATTTATGTAGGTATGTATGTATGTATGTATGTATGTATGTATGTGTGTGTATGTATGTACTGTAGTGTAATGCAATGTAATGTAATGTAATGCAATGCAATGTAATGTAATGTAGTGTAGTGTAATGTAATGTAATGTAATGTAACGTAATGTAATGTAGTGTAATGTAATTTAATGTGATGTAATGTAGTGTAATGTGATGTAATGTAATGTAGTGTAATGTAGTGTAGTGTAGTGTAATGTAATGTCGTGCCATGCCATGTCATGTAATGTAATGTAATGTAATGTAATGCAATGTAATGTAATGTAATGTAATGTAATGTAGTGTAATGTAATGTAATGTAATGTAATGTAATGTAATGTAATGTAATGTCATGTCATGTCATGTCATGTAATGTAATGTAATGTAATGTAATGTAATGTAATGTAATGTAATGTAATGTAATGTAATGTAATGTAATGTAATGTAACGTAATGTAATGTAATGTAATGTAATGTAATGTAATGTAATGTATTGTAATGTAATGTATGTAAATGTGTATGCATGTATATATGTATGTATGCATGCATGTATGTATGTATGTTTGGTTTCTAAACGTTCTTGCGTGGCCTCGAGGAGCCTCTCAGAAAGGAGGCCCAAGCTCTCCGCGGCCACCTGCGGCTCAAAGGAGTTCTGGCGAGGGGATGGACTGGGCCCTCGGCCTGGTCCACGCCGCGGCTCCGCTCGCGCCATACCTGCTGCCGCCGCAGTGCCCGGCCTGCAACTGCGTGGCGGACTGCTCCGTGCCCTCAGAGATCGTCGGGCTGCTGGGCAGGCAGCTCGACCGGTGTGGGCCGGAGCAGCTGACCTGCCCGGTCTGCCCAGGCTGCCCCGAGCTGCGCTGCCCCACGCCAGGGCCGGCGTACGGGGGTCTTCGCCGCGGGCGCGGCGTTCGGGGTCCTGACCGCCGCGCTGGCCGGGGCCGTCTGGCGGCTGCGCTGGCAGCCGAGGGCGGCGGCGCCAGGGCTGCTGGACAGCCTGGCCGCCGGGGACGACGCGCCGGTCTTGGCGCTGCAGGGGGCGGCCGCTGACGGAGACGACGAGGGGAGGCCAGCGGCGACACCAGCTTCGCTGCGGGCCAGGCGAGCGTGATAGCGCGCAGCCTGGACATCCCGGAGCCCCAAGTGGCGGTGGATTTCTTCGACGACCCGAATGGGTTCAATTTCCACGTGCGGGTCCTCCTCGTGCCGGCGGGCGCCGGCAAGTGGATCTGGGTGACCCCCGACCACAGCGTGCAGTTCGGGGACTTGACGACGCACCGGGTGGTGCCCCTGCCGCGGAACGCCCCGTTCCCTCGGCGCCTGGCGGGCCAGCTGTATGCCTTCGACCCGTTCGAGGACGGCGAGCTCGAGGGCATCAGGGAGCAGGCGGCGGCCTTGGCGACGGTGCTGGGCATCGACGTGCCGCGTGGCGCGGCAGGGGCCCCGCCTCGCTGGGTGGTCGCGGATCCAGCCCACCCACAGTTCGGGACGGTCCTCGACGCGGTGATCAGCGGCGCCGACGATCGCTTCGTGCGCCGGGGGGCGGTGGCGCTGTCGATGCTGGACAACGACGACGGCGAGGAGATCTTCACGGCGTGCGAGAACGTGCCGGAGGAGCGGCACCAGCAGTGGCTCGACGAGAAGCATTCGGGGCCTGGACGGGATCCTCGGGTGTGCCCGGTCCGTCGGATCGGAGCGGGCGGGCCGCGTCGAGCTACGCTGGACCAGGCCATGGAGGCTCACCGCCCGCAGGACGCCGACGACCGGGTCTTCCGCGGGCCGAAGGCGTTGCCTGAGTTCCTGGCCAGCGCGCGGGCGTCAGGCCTAGGGATCGCGGGCTACGCGGGCCACTGCATCACGAACAGCGGGATTCCACCGGGTAGCGCGGCTGCCCACGAGATCCGCCTCTTGCTCGAGGCGCTGCGCCACTTCATCGAGCACGACCAGCTCGACGTCGCGAACCTCGCGGGGGCCGAGCTGATCGCCGGGAGGGTCGTGCAGATGCAGCGGGCCATCCGCCGGGACCCGAAGCATCCGAACTACGTCGGGCTGGAGGACATGCTGGCCTCCGCGCTGGACGAGACGGGCGGGGTGGTCACCAGCAAGTTCGACGAGTGGGTTGCGCAGGAGCAGAAGACGAAGGCGGCGATCATGAAGAACACGAGGATCTACGCAGAGGAGAGGGATGCCGAAGCCAAGCGGACCGCTGGCGGAAGCAACCGCGGAGGCGGAGGGAAGTGACCCGGAGCGGGAGTTCCCGCTCTGTCCGTCCTCCGCCCCGGAGGCAGGACTCCTGGCTGCCAAGGGCTTGTCCTACGGCGGCCGCAATTTTGCCCGCAGTTTTGTCTCGAAGGCTTCGTTGTCGCTATGGCGTCCGACCCCTTCCCCCTGGTGCTGCCCTCCAACTTTTTCGAGGAGACCAGCCGAGAGCGCCCGGCGGGCCGGCGGGCCGCTCGCCGACGTGCCAAGCGGGACTGGGCGCGGAGGGCGACCGAGGACATTTTCTCGAGCCTGAACGCGCTGGCCTGCGCGCGAGCGCCACGCGCCCCCCAGCCTGGGCGGGTGCGCCAGACTTCCACGTTGACCCCTCCGCAGGAGTCCGTGTTAGACCGCGTGGTGCGATCGGTTGCTCGGCATGGCCAGCCGCCGACCGACCTCCAGCCACGAGAGGCCTTCCGGGAGCTTCTCAAGTCCAGCAACATCTACTCCGCGGAGGGCCGGCTCACCGTTCGGCCCTTCGACCAGGACAAGGTTTCCCTCTTGCAGGCAGGGCTCCGCGGAGCCTCGGGAGGCGCTCGACCTCGTCCCCGATCACGTTCGACAAGTTTTGATGGAGCCGAATCGGTTCCTGGAGCGCCACTCCGACGAGCTGGCGGACGAGCCCCATGTCGAGCCGTACTGGGGCCCCCTCCTGAACCCAAGGGCCCGGGCCAATCGCCCACGCCTGCTTGCGCTGCTCCGCCGCCTGGCCGACATGGGGATCGTGGTCGCCCCCCGCAAGAAGAAGGCGACCGTGGGTCTGTTTGTCGTCGAGAAGATGGGAGACCGCCCCCGCGCGATTGTGGACGGTCGGCAGCCCAAGCAGTTTCATCGGTTACCCCCCCAGACCAGCATGGCGTCGGTCGAGGCTCTCGCAGCGGCGCAGGTGGGAACGGACTGGCGTCAGCGTTGTTCGGTGAGCTCGGACGAGGCCGCCCTGTACGCGGCCACTGTCGACCTGAAGGGCGGCTTCCACCAGTTCAAGGTCCTGCCCCTGCCCGAGTGGTTCGTGTTCGACATGCCGGGCGTCCGCGCGATGGACCTCGGCGCGCATCAGGTCTACGACGGCGACGCTGGGTCCTTCGTCGACGTGGCCCTGGAGAACGACTGCGTGTGGCCCGCCTGCGGCGGGCTGGCGATGGGCTGGTCTTGGGCCTTCTGGATCTGCCACGAGAAGCTTGCGCATGTGATGAGGATCTCGGCGGGCCCGAGCGACGCCATGGTGTTGGACAAGGCGCCGGCAGCTCGCCTGAGGCCAGGCATGGTGGGCGACCCCCCGTGCGTCGACAACGCCAACGTCATCGGGCTCGAGCGCGAGGTCGCGCAGGCCCGGCTCGAGCGCGCGACGAAGGCCCTCGACCTGCTCGGGCTGAAGTGGCACGAGAAGCAGGACGCTGGCGTCGAGGTGGAGATCCTGGGCGTCATCGTGGACGGCGTGCAGGGCCTGGTGCGGCCCAACGAAGCGTCTGTGGCGGCTGTGCGGCGGCGTGACCTTCCTCCTGAAGTGGCGGAAGGCCGCGGGCTGGCAGGTGCGCGCGGTCCTGGGCCACCTGGTGTCCTTCTTCCAGCTGCTCAGGCCCGGGCTCTCCGTCTTCCGCGTCTTGTGCGACTTCGTCTAGGAGGGCCTCGGAGAGGTCCGCGAGCTGCCGACGGCGGCGCTGCAGGAGCTGAGGATAGCCCAGTCGATCCTCTTCATGGCCGCCGGCCGCTGGGGGTTGCCAGCCTGCCCCGTCGCGTTCGTGACGGGCGCCTCCATGAAGGGCCGCGCGCTCCTGGAGACCGACATCTCGGCGGACGAAGTTCACGATCTTTGCCGATTCCGGGGGCGGGCCCGCTTCAGCAGGCGAGAGAAGTTCGTGGAGCGAGAGCACGACGGCTTCAAGGGCTCGCTCGCGATCGGCGATGCTGTCGAGAGAGGGCCAGGCCGCGCTCGAGAGGGCCAGGCCGCGCGGCCCAGTGCCGGAGCGCAGTCGGGTCGAGATCGACTCGGGGTGGCGGCCGCCGCCCTTGCCCGACGACTTCGTGGACCCGAAGCGATGGGGGCTGGTCGTCGCCGGCGCTAGCGCGACGCGAGCCGCATGCGCGACTACGAGGCGCGCTGTGGGCTGATGGGCCTGGCGCGCGCGGCCAGCTACGTCCCGTGCCACGACGCGGAGCTGCTCTCTGCCAGGGACAACCTGGGCTCCGTCCCGGCCTTCGACGAGAAGGGCCGCGCGGCGAACCGGGAGCTCCTCGCGCAGTGCCGGCGGGCGGCCGCGTTGCAGCTGGCCTCCGGCATCGCGTGGCGGCAGCGCCACGTCGAGGGCGCGCGGAACGCAGCGGACTACATGAGCCGCGCCGCGGACCGCGGTCTGCTTCAGCCCAGCCAGGTCTGGCGAGGGCCTCGGGGCCGTCTGCCGACTGGGCGCCCCCCGGATCGGCACCCAGCTCTTGGCGCAGCCAGTGTTTTGAAAAGACGTCCTCCGACGCAGTCCGAGCCCGAACCCCCAGAGAGCTCTCCGTCGAGATCGGGGCGAACTCGCCCATCAATCCCAGCTCAACATCTTCCAGGGCACCCAGGGCACCAGGTGGACAGCACGCGTGGTATCTACCCCCAGGGCCGTCATCCTCAACATCCGGGTCAAGGGCCGACGGCTCTTGTTGGAGATCTTCTCGGGCGAGGGGTACATGGCGGGGGCCATCCTGGAGGCGGGGCTCCGCGTGGGGATCCCCATGGACCTCCAGAAGGGCCCGCACTTCGACGTCGCGGAACCGAAGGTCCAGAAGGTCATCATCAGGTGGATCCGCTCCGGCGCTATTTGGCTCATGCACCTCGCGACCCCGTGCGCACGGTGGTCTGTTGCGCGGTCCTCCAGCACTTCAGAGCCGGCGGGGGGCCTTGCCGCGGCGCGATTCACGGTGCGCCGGATCCAGGAGTGCCGTGCAGGAGCCCACTTCACGCTCGAGAACCCGCGGCGGTCGCGTCTCTGGACGTGGAGGCCCCTGGCGAGAGCGCTCAAGCCGGCTGGGGCGATCCTCGTCGACTTGTGCCAGTGCCGCTTCGGGACGCCGTTCCAGAAGCCGACCGGGTTTGCCGCGTCCCACCCTCTGTTCGCCACGCTGCGCCGCGAGTGCAGGTGCCAGCGCCGCTGTGAGGTGCTGCAGGGGAAGGTCTTTGTGAAGGGCCGCTGGGGGTGGAAGACGAGCCTGGCGGCCGCGTACCCGCCGAGCTTGTGTCGTGCCTATGCCGACGTCGCCCAGCACCTGGCGCCCGCGGCGGCCGCGCGACCTGGCGGAGATGCCGAGCTCGAGCGCCGCTGGGAGCGCCAGCTGGCAGCCGCGTGCGGCTGCAGTACCGCTGGAGTCGGCCCCCCGCGCTGCCCGCTCAGGCACCGGCTGCTCTGGCGGGGCTGCCAGAGGCGCTGGGACTAAGGCGGGCGGCCGCGCTGGGCAGGCGCGCGCCGAGCCGCGGGAGCAGGCGCCCGGCCTCCTGCGGCGCTCCACCGTGCGGCCGGCGACGGCGGCCCGCTACTCGGGCTGCGCGCAGGAGCTCGACCAATTCGTCGCGGGCAGCGGCGGGGGCTTCGCGGATCCACGCGCGGCGGGCGCCACCCTGGAGCGCTGCTTCGAGTCGCTCTTCCTCGGCGGCGAGGCCAAGGCCAACGCCCGCTGGTGCCTCTACGGGCTGGCCTGGCAGCGCGGCTGGGCGACCAAGGGTGGCGCCTTTCCGCGGGCCAAGCAGGCCCTCAAGGGCTGGGGCCGCCTGCAGCCGCCTGGCAGCCGGGTGCCGGCCGTCTGGGAGGCGGTTCTGGCGGTGGCGGACGACCTCATCGGCCGCGACCTGCAGTCGACGCTGGCGGGCGCGCTGCTGCTGGTGGCCTTCGACGGCTACCTCCGGCCGCCCGAGGCGCTGAGCCTTCGCGGCGCCGACGTTCTACGGCCCGCACGCTCGGGGCCCCAGAGGCTGCGGGCGGTCACCGTGGCGCCGGCGACGCAGCCAGTCCCGTCCAAGACCAACGCGTTCGACGACACCGTCTTCCTCGGGAACGCCGCCAAGGGCCAGGCCTTCGTGGGCGGCATCATGGGCATCCTGCTTTCGCGCGCTGGCCAGGACAAGCCGTTCGGCGGGCTCGCGCTGGCCAGGCTCGAGGCTGTCGTGAAGATGGCCTGCAGACGGTTGCAGCTACCTGTGACTTTCACACCGCACTGCCTTCGACATGGGGGTGCCAGCCGGGACGCGCCCGAGAAGTTCGAGGACCTTCGTTCGATCCAGCGCCGGGGCCGCTGGAAGGCCCGCGAGTCCGTCCGTCGGTGCGAGAAGGCAGGCACCCTGCCGCGTGTGAGGTCCAAGTTCGCACAGCCCTTCCTGGCGCGGAGCCTCTGTCTGGGCCCCTCTCTCCTGAGCAAGCTGCGAGCTGCCTTGCGAAAGCTCGGGCGTCTAGCCTAAGTGTGCCGTCGAGCTTGTCATGTCCTTTTTGATTTTTGATGCAGGCAGTCGCGCTTCGCCCCCCCCCCGACCCACCCTCGACAGGCCTGCCATGTCACCAAGTAAGGGTGCTTGTTGCTATGGGGTTGGCAAAGACACAGGGTGCGGTGTAGCTGCTGGCACTAGTCTTCAAAACACCTGTTCCGTGAGCGCAGCTCGCCGCTCTGGACAAGTGATCGTCTCGTCTTGTCCCTGCTCTCCTGTCCTTCCTGCTTCCCATCTCTTTGCTTAAAGGTGTGCGAGGCACTGGGCGGGCCATGCATGTTTGGTTTCTGAACGTTCTTGCGTGGCCTCGAGGAGCTTCTTAGAGCGGAGGCCCAAGCTCTCCGCGGCCACCTGCGGCTCAAAGGAGTTCTGGCGCCCACCTTCCCTTCCCTAGGGGTTGGCAAAGACACAGGGTGCGGTGCAGCTGCTGGCACTCGTCTTCAAAGCACCTGTTCCGTGAGCGCAGCTCGCCGCTCTGGAAAAGTGATCGTCTCGTCTTGTCCCTGCTCTCCTGTCTTTCTTGCTTCCCATCTCTTTGCCTAAAGGTGTGAGAGGCACTGGACGGGCCTTGCATGTATGTGTGGATGGATGGGTGGGTGGGTGGGTGGGTGGGTGGATGTATGCATGTATGTATGTATGTATGTAGGTAGGTGTATATGCATGTATGTCTGCATGTTTGTACGTATGCATGCATGCATACATGCATGTATGTCTGTATGTATGTATATATGTATGCGTGCATATGTGCATGCATGCATTCATGTATGCATGTATGTATGCATGCATGCATATATGTATGTATGTATGTATGTACGTATGTATCAATGTAGATATCTAGATCATTATGTATGTATGAACGAGTACGTGCATGTACGGATACAGCTGCACATTTCTCGGATTAGCTCCCCCGCTGAAAGCTGGTCAAGTTGACTGCATTTTCACACGATGTTGCATTTACATGTTCCGTGCACGCAGTTACCACGATTATCAGTTCATACAGCTTTATAAAGTGAGTTCCTTGTGTACTGCTTCCGCGAAGCGAGTCGTTTGTACGGTTTCCGCGAAGCGAGTAGCGAGCACGTTGCATGTCCCAGTCTCAACGAGGCCCTTGAGCCAAACAAGGCACGCACGATGAAACGATGACGGCGGCGTCACTACCAACATACTAGCTCTGTGATGTTACAAAGTGCTTGCTTGGCGCCAGTTAAACTGTTGAGCAAGTTGTTAGATTTTTGAGTTGAGGTGTTGTGTCGATGGCTTGTGTGAATGTTGTGGGATATGTTGGTGAACGTGGTGCGTCTTCAGGAAGTGCGCGCCAGACAGTTGAGGACACTGTTGATGCTACGCAGCGATGTTGCCAAACATGTTCGCCATGACAAGACGGGCTGGAGAAAACGTCAGTGCCCCAAAACGGTGCTGGTGCCTAAATGTGGAGGCACGCATCTAGCACATCGTAGCACTATTTGGGGGTATCAAGACCGCTGAATCGGGACCTTAAGCACACCGGCGTGCAGCTCAAGGTGGCCTCCATACGACACCGACGCTGCCGAGCGCGTGCTGGCAGAATCCTATGCCATCCAGGAGGGCTGGTCATATGCAGGTATGAGATCTGGGCGGGGTCTTGAGGGCCCTGGACTTGAGCGAGCTATTCGATTAGGCATCGGTGCTCCAGGTCTGCGAGGAACAGACCCACTGGCTGTGCAAGACCCAGTACGAGTTGGTTCAGGTGTCGTTCCACAGCGACCTGGACGGGCTGCTGAAGGTTTCAGACACGTAAGCGTACGAAGCATATATGCCCCGGAGAGTCCGGGGCAACGGTCCGACGGGCCTCGCTATCAGCAGCCCGCGGGGGACGATCCGGATTCTGGCTACAAGCCCCATTGCGAGGAGAACGCTGAGCCAAGTGCGCGATGGCGTCATGAGGCCCGAACTTCTCCACGCCACGCCGCTCGTCGCGCACGAGTCCATGCGCGTCGAACAGGCGGCGACGCAACAGCTGGAAAGGATCTTCCCGTGGACCGACCGGACCCTTTTGATTCTGTCCATTAATATTATCGTGCGCATAGCGCTGGACATGCCTTCTCATCGGGCCATGGCGGACGGAAGGAGGAACTCGGATGCGTTCGTCGATCTCATTGTCGCGGACGGCAGAGATATCGCTAGTGACCCCTGCTTCCTAGGGCGTTCAGAGGACGGACCGTGCCCAATTGGTGTCGTGGCAGTCGCTCCCCAGCCTGTCGACTGCGGGACTTCGGATGGCCGAGCTGGTGGACGCACGTTGGGCTGGCGACCAACGTTGCTGAGGTTGCTCGGCCAGGTCCTCCGGGGAGGGTGCGTTGCGGGAGCATGGCAGATGGGGTGTCCTGGACTCAGCAGTCGGGCAGGAGCCAATGTTGCTTGCGCGCGCCAGCAGCCAGCCCTCGGGCCGCGCGCGGGCGCGGGTTACCATTGTGCTTTTGCCGCGGGAGCCTGCTACGCGGGCCTGGGGCGCCCCTGCAGTACGGCAGGCGGAAGGCCCTGGACTGGCGAGTCGGGCAGGAGTCGTCGCTCTGGAGGCGCGCCTCTCGTTGCGGGCCGGGCCGGGGCAGCGCCCCCCCCCGCTCCCGGAGCGCGGGCGCCCTGCGTCGAGCCGTCGAGCCTCGGGCCGGCCCACGCCGCGGCCAGCTCGGCCCAGCTTGTTTTTTCGCAGATTCTCGCTCCCGCCACCGTGACTTAGCTCGCGCGGGGGGGGCCTGGGCCCGTTCCGAGACCGGCCCCATTGGGGCGATGGCGTTGGGGAAAAATGTGGGTATCAAGACGCTCTCTGCCGTTTCGGCCACTTCGGCTCCCCAGTCCAGAATGAAGCATGCTCGCGGGGCTCTCGCTAATCGCAGAGCCCGCTTCAGGTCCAGATAGCGACTGCATGCGGGCGGGGAGCCCACGCCCCAATGTGATATATTGGTCTGCAAGTCCAGCAGTTCATGGGAATTTCCAACGGCCGTCGTCCACGCCGCCATTCTTCGCCAATCACCCCATGCTGATTTGGCCCCAGTGCCTTGTGACAGTGCTCCTTGCTTGATCGCAGTTGTCATGCGCTGCTTGAATAAAGCCCCGTCCGCCCCGTTCATTCAAATTCATTATCCTTCCTTTGTGCCCCCTCGCTCCCGTAGCGCCGCTGCGTGTTTCTCCGCGCCAGTTTCTGCGCTTCTCCTTGATTAATTCAGGCATTCATAATCTTCGGGGACCTTCGCCCTTACTTCTGCCCCCCCCACCCCCCCGCGCGAAATTCAGGGCCGCGGCCGCGCTGCCAAGCTGGCAGAACCTTCGGCGTGCAGGCGCCGGCGGGCGTTGCGGTTGGAGTCATTGCGTTGCTCTTGCCATGGCGCCATGGCGGGCAGTATTGCCAGGCCTTGAACTGCGCAAAGATCGGCCGTGGAGCCGGGCGACGCATTGCGTCTTTGCGCGGGGGCGTGGGGCGCGGTTTGGATTGCAATGTGCGACGGGGTCGGGGCCTGTCGCATGAGGCCCTCGGTCAACTGAAGAGGTTCGTCATGCTTGGGCGCCCGGGCGCGCGGCGTTGACGCGGGCGCGCGGCCGAGGTGCAAAGTCGAATCTGGGGCGCAGGGCGCAGGGCCGCTGGGGCGGCTTGGGCCCTAGGCCCTAGGCGCAGAGTGTGGGGCCTTGCGATCTGGGGTTGAGGCTTAGGCCTCAGGGTCCGCGGCGCAGGGCATTGGGCGAATTGCGCGCGGTCTGGGGTCCAGGAACTAACTAGCAATCAAAGTCATTAAATTGGAGGGCGCGGCGTCGACGGGGCGGCGCAGGGGCTCCACGTTTTTTTTTTTGGGGGGGGGGGGCGTCGGGGGTGGGATCTAGGCGGGGCGCGGCGTCAGCAGCGCGGCGCCTCGCGCGTCGGGGCGCGGGCCCCAGACGCGGGCATTGGGTGCCTGTCGCGGCCGCCCGGCGCCGCCCGTGCGCGCGGGCGCTCGACGGGCCCCGCCAAAAACGCCAAGGGGGGGGGAATGCCCGGCGACGTTATTGATGCGTTCCCCGAACCCAGACATGATACCCGGCGGAATTATTGATGCGGTTCCCAACCCCAATACTGATCCCCGGCTAAATTATTGACGCGTTCCCCGAGGCTGCCTGGCGACATCGGTGCCTTCCCCAGCCCAAAATTGATACGTCGATGTCGTTTTTGATTCGCTCCCCTGCCCGCACCACAACCTCGAAATTGATGCAATCCTCAACTCGCAGGACATTATTGATACGTTTCCCAACCCGAATTGAAACCTGGCGAAATCATGGATACGATGCCCAATGCTAAGATTGATGCCCGGCGAAATTGTTCATACTCTTCTCAATTCTAAAATTAATACGCGGCGATCTGACTGATACGTTCCCCAACCCAAACATTGATACCCAGCGAAATTATCGATGCGCTTCCCAACCCCAGAATGTATAAGTTGCCCAATACCAGAATGCATACGCTGGCCACTTGTGAGCTCGATCAAAAAAATAACAGCTCCTGACACTCAGCAACCGGATCGCTTCAAATTTTTGCAATGTCCCCCCTGCCCCCCCCCTCCGCGTCGCGGTTTTTGCAAAACAAAAAAACAAAAATCCACCCTGCCTGCCCAGCCGCCCCAGCCGCCCCAGGGCGTTTCGATTTTGGCAAGGCCCCCCCCATCGCCTCCCCCTTGCCCGCGTAGCGATTTGTGCAAGAAGTCGCCCTCCCGCATTGCGATTTTCGCAGAAACTGTCCTCCCTTTCTTCCCGCTTCGAGATTTTCGCAGAGCCCCCTCGCCGCCTGTCACCGCGTCGAGATTTTGCAAGAAGTCCCCGTCCCGTCGTATATTTTTGATTTTTACAGAGCGCCCCCCCGCACCGCCCGCGCCGGGATTTTCCTGCAAAGCCACTCCCTGCCACCCCGCCTCGAAATATTGGCGGAAGTCCCGGTGCCACCCTACCCCTTCGAGATACTAGCAATATGTGCCCTGCTGCCGTCCCCCGCGCGGTGTTGTCGACCATCGCATCGCGCCTACCGCTTGCCGGCGACGCCACATCGGGGGCGCTGCGCAACCTCATTGCGCTTGCGCTGGAAATCTCGGATGCCCCACTGCCCACCTGGTGCGCCCGCCGCGTCGATTCAGATATGAGTGAGCTACATCCCCTGGTCTGCCGTTGCTTTTGTCCCGAGCGCGCGCGATCCCAGTGGTTTTGGCGGCGCCGCGCGTTGCGATTTGCGCGACGTCGGCAGCCGGTGCGGCCCCCCCCCCCCGCCGGCGCGCCCGCCCCCGCGTGCGCCCCGCGCCAGCCGCCAGCCTGGGCCCCAGGGCCCTGGGCCTCAAGGCCTTGGGCAGCGCCAGTTGCCAGCTGTCGCACTTTGCGAGTTCGATTGCCACCATTTCGGCCGCGCCAGCGGCCCAGGGGCCGAATCT
>CAUYUJ010000856.1:47618-60118 GCA_963575745.1 Prorocentrum cordatum
CCTCCCCGAGCCTGCCGTGGTCCTCGACGGCGAAGGGGGCCATCCTCAGCCCAGGGTAGCGCGCGCGCGCTTGTCGCTCTCGGCCGCCGCGGCCGCGGCGCCGGCGCGCCGGGCTGACCCGCGCTCCAGCGCGTTCTGGGACAGCGCGCTGACCACGGTGAGGTCCACCCGCATGGGGACAGCTACCCGGGGAGCGTGGATTATCAGGGCCATTCGGGCCTCGGGCCGGCTGGCTGCGGCGTGCGGCAACACCATCTCCTGGTGCACCGTGCAGCCCATTTCCTCACACCAGGCCGCCAGCACGGCGCAGCCGGCGTCGTGGCGGCGGACGAGCCACCCGCCCACCGCGCAGGACCGCGCATGCTGCCCCTTCGGGTCAAGCGCAGCTCCGCACACGCTCCCGTCGGGGTGCCTGTGCTGACACACTCCCGTGCAGCAGGGCAGGTCCTCGCCGAGGCGCACGCCCAGCGCGACGCCGAATTGCGCGTCGGAGAGGCGGTGCTCGGGCCGGGAAGGCGGGCCCAGCCAGGCGCTCGCCCCGGGGCCGCCTGCGCTGTGCAGGGCCGCCGCTGCCAAAGGGTCGTAGCTCGCCTCGTTGGCGACGGTGCGCGCAGCCGCAGCAAGGGGGGCCGAAGCCAGAGTGTGCTGCGGGGCTGCGAGCCCCTCGTCGCTCACGTGGGCGGTCTCGTCCTGAAGAGCACCCTGGAGGACCCGCGTCGCCTCCGGGAGGCACCTCCGCGCCCAGGGGCTCACGCTGGCCAGCGCGCCTGCCCCGTCCAGCCCAAGTCTGCGCAGGCAGTGCGGGAGGCAGAAGTGCCACGACGCCGCCTGGGCCGCCGCCGCCGAGAGCTCGACGCTCTGCAGCCCCAGTCCGCCGTCCTTTCCCGCGAGGCAGAGCTTCCTCCTGCTCAGGCCCTCCAGCGGCCGGCCGCGCACGTGCTGCACCTCCGCCAGGAGCGCCGCGTCCAGGGCGCGGGCTTCAGTCGTCGGGATGCCGCAGGTGCGCGCGAGGAAGGTGTAGTCAGAGCTCGTCCTGGCTCGCAGCAGCGCGAGGGCCTGCTGCGCGTCCAGTCCAGCGGCCCGGAGCTCTCTCAAGCGGGAGTACACTCGCGCCCGGGAAGCCGCCAGGCGGGTCATCTCCGGGCTCCCCTGCGCCAGCATACTGCCGTCGGCTGGCTGCGCAGTTGGGGCAACGGGCACCCCTGGCGCGGCGGGCAGCGCACCGTGGCGGAGCACGAGGGCCCGCGGCTCCACCTCTGGGTGCGCAGGCAGCGCTGCCACGTCCACCTGGCGCCCTGGGCTGAGCTTGGTCTTGGTCGGGCCACGTCCACCTGAGCCCTCCTCCTCCTCCTCCTCCTCCTCCTCCTCCTCCTCATCCTCCTCCTCCTCCTCCTCCTCCTCCTCCCCCCCCCCACGGTTCCGCACCCTTCTCGGCCTCGCCTGCCCCTCCTCCCTCCCTCCTCCTCCTCCTTCCCCTCCTCCTACCCCCCCTCCTCCTCCTCCTCCTTCTCCTCCTTCTCCTCCTGCCCCGCCGCGGCTCCGCGCCCTTCTCGGACTCGCTTGCCCCTCGTCCTCTTCCTCCTCCTTCTCCTCCTTCTCCTCCTGCCCCCCCACGACTCCGCGCCCTTTTCGGCCTCGCCTGCCCCTCCTCCTCCTCCCCTCCTCCTTCTCCTCCTCCTCCTCCTCCTCCTCCTCCTCCTCCTTCTCCTCCTCCTCCTCCTCCTCCTCCTCCTCCTCGTCCTCCTGCACCACAGGCCTCGCCCTCGTGCACCACAGGCCATGCGACATCAACTCGCTGCAGTCGAACGGCGCGCGCGGGCATCTGGTCTCCTCTGAATCGCAGAATGGTCCTTCGTGCCGTTAAGCACCCGTCGGACCCGACGCGCGTCTCCAGCGACTCCGCGACCATGGCAGACCGCCTGATCGAGCATTGGGCCCCCATCGTCACTGCCAAGCCGATCGATCTCAGCCGAGCACAAGCCTACATCGAGCAGCACGTCCCGCAATGGGATTTCTCCAAGGTTGAACCCCCGTCACCTGCGCTGCTTCGACGTGGTGCCAACAAGATGCGCTACTCCGAACCTGGTCTGGACTCCATCCCTTACTCTGCTTGGGCCGCTACCGATACTGGGATACACGTGCTCTCGGACGCCATGGTGTGGATCATGCAGGGCCAATCCTTCTTCAAGAGCTCCAATGACACGCTTCAAGTCTGGCTTCCCTAGGGTGAAGCGGTTGACGACTCCTTGGCGTCTGGCTGTGCTCGCTCCCCTAGTGCGGTGAGCGTTCTGGGCTTGCGAAATACTGATATCAAATTGAGCACCGCCACAGTCAACATTCAGTTCAGCAGGCTGCTCATGGACTGGGCACCTCGCTCGCAGAGAGTCTTCATCCCCAAGAGGAACTTCGGGGTCAACATACTCGAGCCCGACGTCGCCGCCCGAACGTGTTCGAACTCTCCAACTGCAAGCTTAGACCTCCCTGCTCTTGTGGCGCTGGACTTCGGCGCGGCCTTCCCGAGCCTGGCACAGTCCTTCATGCTGATGTTTGTTTGTCAGCAAATGCAGGCCCCGCTCGCTTTCATGGCTATCCTGGAGCAGCTCTATCACATCTTAGACGCCATCGTCATGAAGAGTGGGCTCCCCACCTTCGGTTGGCGTATCTCTTCTGGCATCATGCAAGGCTGCTCGCTCAGTGGATCGATCTATGCTGCAGTGACGGCACGTTTTCTCTTCGATCTTCAGGGGCGGATGGAAGGTTCGCGGCTCGGTCTTGCCCGTGCATGCGCCGACGACATCGGCTGTGTGGTCAACCAACTTCAGGCTCTACGCATCCTCGCTGACGTGATGCAGACCTCGGAGAAGGTCGCCACGCTTGCGCTCAAGCTTACCAAGTGCCTGCTCGTGCCGCTCCACGCGCCGTTCACTGAGCAGCTGGCCGCCTCCATGCGCGACTCGATCCGTGATGTCGTCCCCTTCTTTGCCAACATCCAGGTGGTAAGCTCCCTGATTTATCTTGGTCTGGTTTATGGGTCCTGCGGCGGATGAGAGTTCGTTTTGGCTGGCGCCATCTATTAAAGTCAAATTGAGATCAAGACTGGTTGGTGGGAGTCCTCTTGCGGCTTCGCGGCTGGCGGTCAACTATACTACCAGAATTGCGCCTGCGCTCTCCTACGTTGCGCAGTTCCGCATGATGCCTCGGTGGCTCCGCCGCGGGGAGTTGGTCGCCCTCTCCAGGACGTTCAGGATCCCCTCGGCACCTTCAACAGCACGGCCTGGTTTAAACTCCGCGGCGCTGGTGGTCCATCCGTTCCCTCCTGGCTCGCCATGAGCATTGGGGCGCTGGTAAGGAGGGCCCGCACTGCGCTTCCTGAATTTCAAAGGCTGCATGACTGGAAGTACCGCCAACACCTTCGGCTAGGCGATTTTCGTGCGCTTTCCCAAACTGTTGCTGACGCGCGGCGCCCGTGCCCGCATTTCTGTAAATCTGAAGCTTTCGTGGAGACACTGGCCAGAGTTCGCGACTGCACCGCCTCCAGCGCATCCCCTGGCTATTCGCATGCACACCTTGCCTCAGCCAGTGCACGGGCTGACAGTTGGCAAGCAGAGCAGTCCATGCCGGTGGGTCTACAATGATGCGTCGCCAGGCTGATCAAGAAGCGTCTATGCCCCCATCCACTGTGGAATTTCCTCGAGACGCGGTTTATCCTTCGCTTTCCTGAGATGGGCGTGATGGGCGACTCTTTTGTTCCTGCACATCGATGGGGACACATTATCCAATATCTTCGCGGATGCTCGCTGCCCCGGGCGTTTGCATACCTCAAGACGGTGGCCAATGGCTGGGCGACTTCGCACATCATATTCCAGCCCCACGGGCGCCTCTCTTGCCGGTTTGGTTGTCCACTCGAACCCGATGCTGTTCACCACTGCCTGCAGTGCCAGCCATTTCGCCTCCTTCTGGAGCAAGAACTCGGCTACTCGCGGCCCTCCTCGCCACTGGGGCGTCTGGGCCTTCTGGGCTCGGCTGTCGAGCTGGACAAGATCGTCCTTGACATTGTGGTGATGTACTACACTTATGTCTGCGCAGCTCGCTCGTCAGCCGCCCATGTTTGGCGTCGAGAGGCTGGCGCGCTCATTTGTCAAAGCGGCCATCCGTTCCGCGCAGCTGGGTGCTACAGCGTCATCGAGAGCACCCCTGGGAGCAAGGCGTGCTGGACGTGCTCGCCCAGACAAGAGAAATGGGCCCCCCTGCTCTTCCCCATCCTCGTCATCGTCTTCCTCGTCTTCATCTGGGTCGTCCACCCCGCCTTCGTGCGACGTGCCTTGCCCCTCACCATCGACGCCGATTGCCAGCGTCATTGCGGGCGCCTTCGATCTTGCTGGGTGATCATCTTCTTCGTCCACATCCCCGAGGTCATCACCGCCATCCTCTTGTTGCAGACCGTCAGCGCCATCGCCGACTCCCATTGCCGCCGCTGCCGCAGTCTTGGGGGTGCCTCCTGCCTGCTCTGCTACTGTCTATGGATCTGAAGTTATGATGAGAGGGGAGCGGTTGAATGTCGAGTCTCAAGATGGTGAGGCCTGGCGATCATCTTCCCGATGCCCGTCACCACCGTTTTGCTTCCTGCTGCACCCGCAAAGTATCACGGCTCAAGCTGGGATATCCATCGACTTACCACCCATGATCGCTCTCGCGTTGGGATTTCTCTTTCAGCCTCTGGCTGTGGCCCATGGGGACTTTGCCAGCACTTCATATACAACTACGACGAGTACATCGACTCCTTCACTCACGCCTCTGACGCCTTCTACGAGGCGCCCTGAACGCGCTCATGGGTTGCGCGACCATCTCGACGGGCAAGAGCTGGGCAGTGATGGCGAGACTCCGCTTGCGGCAGCGATTCATGATGAGGACCTTCCTGCGCTCTTTGAATTCTTTGTCCCTGCGCCCGAGGAGACAGGCCTTCCGCTTGCCGCGCGCCGACAGGCTCTCTGGGACAGAATCGAGGCATGGGCCCGTTCGTGGATTCCCTCGCTGCTGGTGAACATGTGCGGCTCGGACTTCGATCAATGGATGCGCTGGTGCCCTGACTACGTGGAGAACGTGCTCAGGAATGATGATCTTCAATATCTTTGCGGTGGTTGGGCGGGCAGGTGGCAGCTCGCCCTGGACTGGTGTCTCAGCGGGTGGTACCGCAGCGCCATAGCTCAAGAACGACTACGACGTCTCCTCCTTGACCCTTGGCCAGAGCACGATGAGAGGCGGATTCGGCGCCTCCGCCTACTGGCCATCTCGCATCTGAACAAGCTCGGGCGGCGCGCCGACCCGACCCGCCTGTCCGCGGCCAACCGCGACGATTACTTGCTGCAGTTTTCGCCGGCCCCTCCGATCACCCCACCTGCGGTCCTGCCGCGCCTCTACCTTCTCCCGCACGTGCTTGCTGACCAGTCGCTCGGGACACTGGCTCGGACCGAGCCGCCTCCTGATGAGGATAACGCCAGCATCGACCACGAGGGAGTGCCGAACCCTTCTGCCTTGGATCTCGAGCTTATGTATGGTGTCGGGCGGTGGCGACGGCGACGGCCCGCCGGGCCACGATTCGGACATCGCCATGCAAGCTGACGAGCCTGCTCCGCATCATGGGCCGATTCTCAGCGATGCTGAATTTGAACATCAACTTCAACGTGTTCTGTGGCGCTCACGCGATGACTCCGATGATGGCATGGCTCGCGACCCTACGGCTAGCTCTTCGAGAGGTGCCCCTCGGCCCGCGGCACCTGCTGCACCGGCGACACAGAGCGCGAGCAGCGCCTCGAGTGGGTCACCGAGTACTGATGACGACTTTGATGCGACGATGGCAGCACGCGGATTCGGCGTCATCTACCCTGACGGCTCAGCGGGGGGAGCTCTACTTCTTGCCCGCGAATCACCACCTGATCTGGAACATCCACCTGTGGACCGTCCTCCTTCAGAACTTGATGAATCGGCTGAAGGTCCCCATGAGCCACGAGTACTGGATGCTCCACCTGTGGATCGTCAACCACCTGATCATCATGAATCTGATCTTGCCCTACATGATGAAGGGGGTGGATCTGCGGGGGAGCCGCCGCTGCACCGTGAGCCCGCTCCAGGCGTTCCACCTTGCGCAGCTCAGGATCATCGGATGGGAAATAAGTCTGCGGTCTTTGGCGCGATGTCGGGTTTGATTGGTTTGTTGCCACGCACCTCGCTTGCTCTTCAACTGGCTCTCGAAACCATTAGTCAAGGCATTGGCCCGCGCCCGACCTCGACGGCATCAACCGCATCTACCCCAAGGGCGGCGACTGCGTTGGCTCCAGCTTCTGCGTGGACTCCCTCGCCGCATGACGAGATCACCCAACGGCAGATCGAGTATGCGTTGCGGGCCGTGGATGTACTGTACCTTGTTTTCCCAGCGGATAGACGGGAGATGGGTCGATGGATGTTACTTCACCCTGCCTCCCTCGTCGATGCACGTGAGGGGCTGCCAGCAGGCACGGAACGAGCACTTCTTCCTGAACACAGCCCTCTGGTTCATGCTCCTCCTCCTCCTGATGATGATATTGCTAGTACTTCGGCCATGGGTGAAGACGCCTTCCCAGACTACACGCCCTTCGATCCCGCGGCGTTGGATGCCGTTGGGGTGGTCACCGCTGCCCCCCCCCCTCCTGCGGCCTTCCCCGGCTTCGACCCTGCTGACCAGGAAGACGGAGGCTTGGCGCGCGATGATGATGGCGCCGCCACGGATCAAGTGATCGATGGCGCTTTCCCTCCCGCGCTCCACCTGAGCTTCCCTGTCCTGATCTCCTACGACGACGACTTCATGATCGACCTCCATGCTAGCGCCAGCAGCTCTGCTGGTCCTGCCGTGGCTCGCGTGGACGCCTCCCCTGGGCACGCGCTCCTCGACCCTGAGTCGCACGAGGTTCGCGGCGGTGATGACGGCGTTTCTCCTGGTACTGCCGCCCTTGACGCTGGCCCCGTCGGCAACGCCGTCGCCAGCGAGGACGTGTTCATGATGAACTTCGACGGGGTCGCCCTCGCGTCCGTCGGGTCTGTCGGGGATGTCCTTCCCGACCTCGCCCTGAGCCACTCCGAGCAGATCGACGGTGCGTCCGACAGCTCGGTCGGCCTCCTTGCCCCCACCAACAGCGCCCTGGACTACTTCAACGTGAGCCTGAGAGGCTCGGCGCAAGCGCGCACGCAGCGGCCCTAGGCGGGGATAGACAATCACCAGGGACGCTCGCTCCTCCTCCTCCTCCTCCTCCTCCTCCTCTTCCTCCTCCTCCTCCTCCTCCTCCTCCTCCTCCTCCTCCTCTCCTCCTCCTCCTCCTCCTCCCCTCCTCCTCCTCCTCCTCCTCCTCATCCTCCTCCTCCTCCTCCTCTCCTCCTCCTCCACTCCTCCCCCCACGGCTCCGCGCCCTTCTCGGCCTCGCTTGCCCCTCCTCCTCCTCGTCTCCTCGTCCTCCTCGTCCTCCTCGTCTCCTCGTCCTCCTCCTCCTCCTCCTCCTCCTCCTCCTCCTCCTCCTCCTCCTCCTCCTCCTCCTCCTCCCTCCTCCTCCTCCTCCACCCACGGCTCCGCGCCCTTCTCGGCCTCGCCTGCCCTCCTCCTCCTCGTCCTCCTCCTCCTCCTCCTCCTCCTCCTCCTCCTCCTCCCTCCTCCTCCTCTCTTCCTCCTCCTCCTCCTCCTCCTCCTCCTCCTCCTCCTCCTCCTCCTCCTCCTCCTCCTCCCTCTCCTCCTCCTCCTTCGACCTGGGGGCTGCCGCGCGGGCGGGTGCGCCTGGGCCCGTCTCGGTGTCTCAGGCAGCGGCCGCCCCGCTCCCGCCACGCACGGGCCGCCGCAACCCTGGCAGCGTCCAGGGAGCCGGTCGACTGAAAAAACCGCAGCTCCGGGCAATCTCGGGGGGGAAAGAGGAGGAAGAGGAGGAGGGGGAAGAGGAGGAAAACGAAGATGAAGATGAAGAGGAGGAGGAGAAGGAGAATGAGGAATATGATGATGATGATGATGATGATGATGATGATGATGATGATGATGATGATGATGATGATGATGATGATGACGATGATGATGATGCTGATGCTGATGCTGATGATGATGATGATGATGATGGTGATGATGATGATGATGATGACGATGATGACGCTGATATTGCTGCTGATGATGATGATGCTGATGGTGGTTGTGGTGATGATGATGACGATGATGCTGATGATGAGGTTGTTGCTGCTGCTGATGATGATGCTGGAGTCGGTGATGATGATGCTGATGATGATGATGCTGATGCTGATGATGTTGATGATGCTGCTGCTGATGATGATAATGCTGGTGATGATGATATTGCTGCTGATGATGATGTTGCTGATGCTGATGATGATGCTGATGCTGATGATGGTGATGATGGTGGTGGTGATGATGCTGATGCTGCTGATGATGCTGATGATGATGCTGCTGCTGATGATCATGATGATGATGATGCTGATGATGAGGAGGATGAGGAGGTGGAGGAGGAGCAGGAGGTGGTTCATCGAGATGCGCGCGCATGACAAGTAGGCTGTCGGCTCCGCCTGTCCAAGGCCGCGAGAGAAGGCTTGGCCTCATAAGCCCTGGCCGTTGCACAGTGCCCTGCCCACCTGACTCTTTCTAGCTGGACCGTCCAAATCATTGACGCTTCGCATCTCCTCACCAATCCAACAAGACATGATGCCCAGGCAAGTTGTCTTGATCCGTCTGGCCAAGACAACGTGCGCAGCGCAACAGCGCTGCGCAAGTCTGATTGAAGCGTCGGAGCATACCGCGCAACAACGAGTGGGGAGAAGCCGAGACATATTTCTATATTGGATCAGCCTAAGCAGACCCAGGAGTGAGCCATGCATGTTTTTGCGGATGAGGAGGACGAGGAAGCGGAGGAGAGGACGAGGCGGATGATGATGATGAGGAGGAAGAGGAGGCGGAGACAGGATGAGTACGAGGAGTACAAAGAAGAGGAGGAGAAGGGCGGATGAGCAAGGATGATGAGGGGGGTAACGGGCATAAGGAACATGAGTTTGACGGAGCGCGTTCCCCAGTTAGATGGGATGAGGAGGAGAAGGAAGGTGAGACGGAGGATGGGGGAAAATGACGGACGAGGAGGATGAGGAGGAAACGGTGGAATGAAGAGGAGGAGGAGGAAGAGGAGGAAGGAGGAGGAGGAAACGGAGGAGGAGGAGGAGCAGGAGGAGAAGCAGGAGGAGGAGCAGGAGGAGGAGCAGGAGGAGCAGGAGGAGGAAGTGGAACGGGGAGGATGGCGGCGGCGGCGGCGGCGGCGGCGGCGGCGACGACGACGACGACGACGACGACGACGACGACGACGACGACGACGACGACGACGACGATCTTTGAGGCGCTCTTGGGACCCGCCTGGGGGCCTTTCGGGCCCCCGTAGGGCCGTCATGGAGGCCATCGGTCAACGAAGGGGGGGGGGGGTCATCCGTTAGCTTTGCCCCTCTTGGGTACGAGCATATCGTCCCTTGGGACGCTACGCTCGTGGACGGTCTTTGGGGGCTCGGCGGTCTTGGGGCCGCCTTGAAGTCCCCTTTTGCCTTTTGAGGCTCTCGTGGGCCATCTGAAAACAACACTGCGCCGCAGAAGCTCACTGGACACGATCATACACGAACACGCTAGAGTGCATATATATATATATATATATATATATATATATATATATATGCTCAGCCCCCCCCCAGCACCCCGTCCCGCGATAATTCCGATGATCCTCCTCCTCGTCCTCCTCCCGCATCCTCTTACGCGCCTGCGCGGTGCTCGAGATTCGCCGTCGTTCGGGAGCAGTGCTGGTCCTGCCAGGGGGGTCGCGCAGAGTCCGCTGCCCTCGAAGTTGGGTCGCGCAGAGTGCGCTGCCACTTCTATGATGTGAGGCTTGAGTAACGTATTTGGACTCTCCGCGCATTGCTCATTGCTCATTGCTCCTCCTCCTCCTCCTCCTCCTCCTCCTGCTCCTCCAACCCATCCTTCTCACTCTCTTTTTCCTGGTCCTGCACATCATCATCATCATCATCATCATCATCATCATCATCATCATCATCACCTTCCTTCTCTTACTCCTACCCCTCATCATCCGCCCTCCTCCTTTTACTTGTCCGCCTCCTGATCATCATCATCCTATTCTTCCTCATCGTCATCATCATTGTCATCATCCTCATCATCATTATTATCCTCATCATCCTCTTCTTCCTCCGCGCCCTCATATTCCTCATCTTCCTCATCAGCCGCATCATATTATTCATCCTCCTCCTCCTCCTCCTCTTCCTCATCCTCCTCATCCTCATCTTCTTATTTACCCTTTTCACTCTCACCCTCATCATCCTCATCATCCTGCTCGTCCTCCTCCTCCTACTCCTCTTCATCCTCTTATTTCTCATCCTCCTCCTACCCCTCACCCTCCTCCCTCCTCAGTTTCCTTGTCCGCCTCCTCATCCTCATATTCCTCTCCCTCCTCCGCCTCAGCCTAACTGGGTGCAACCATCCGTAGTTTGTTATGAATCGAGTGGTTGTTGTTTGTTTGCTACTTCTCTCCCCAGCGCTGCCGCCACAGCACGCCATGCCAGCTGCATCAGCGAAGGCCGTGAAGACTAAAACCGACAGGTGTCGTGATCGCAAGCGCGCCAAGTCCTTGAAGAACTGGATCGCCAAGCCGTGGGTCAAGCAGTACCTGAGGGAGGCTGCGCAGAGACACCTGCGGAAGTATCACAAGACGTGCGCAGCTTTGCGGGGCGAGAAGGCCGCCCTCGCTCAACAGGTCAAGCGCCAGCGCAAGGACCTTTTCAACATGCGTCGCGATGTCTTCGTGGCCCAGGTGTCGGGGTGGACTTAAAACACTTCCTTGGCCCTTAGGCGCATAGCCACAGCAACGTAACAGGCGAACAACGACGTTGTACCGCCCAATACACCACGTCACCAACGGACGACAACCGTAATCCATTAGCAACGCGCAATAGCGCAACCACATCATTAAACACACACACACACACACACACAAACAACAGCAACACCACCAACAACAATACAATGCACAACAGAACCCCCACCCAGCGCGCAGCCGAGAACAACCAGCGCGCAGCCGAGAACAACCAGAAGGCTTTCCAGAAGGCCAAGAGCAAGAACGACAAGCTGGAGCACCTGGTCGAGGAAACGGCGCGCTTGAGGCACGACGGCGCGCCTGAAGGAAGCGAGCAAGGGCTGGCCTTCTAGACAACCAGGAAGCGAGCTTTTGAAAAAAAAGCGCTGCCTGCGAGGGTCGTCTTTGGGCCTCTTGGAGGTCCTCCACGCGACCCCTCGGAAGCGGTTTTCCCAGCGGGCCAGCTCTTGCCCCGCTCGCCTTCCTTTCGGCGCCTCGCCGAAAAAGGCGGCAGGCGCAGAAGGCCAGGGCCCAGGGCAAGGCGGAGGGCGCGGCCGCGGCCACGCAGGAGGGGGCGAAGGAGCGCAAGCGCCTTGAGCAAGCCCTTTCTGAGAAGCAGGCCTGGCTTTGGAACAATCGCACCGTTGAACGCCGACGAACTTCGGCGCTCGCCCAGGCGCGCTCCTGGGAGGGCGTGGCCAAGTCCGTCGGCTTTCAATGTGCGCCCCCGTCCAAGGTCAAGCGTTCTTCTCCGAATTGTCAGGCTAAGTACAACAACCTCTTGTCGGAAAAGTGCCGCTTCATCGCTCTGGCCACGGTCGCGCAGCGGGAGAAGTACTTCGAGCTCGCGAAGAAGGCTCGGAGGAGCACCCGTGACGGGTGCTTCGGCGACCAGTAGGCTGGCTGCCGCCGCTAATGCCGAATTCGGTTGCAAGGCGAGAAAACGAGCACAACTCAAAAGACCGCTGCTGGGGCCAGACCTAGTGAAGGCGAGAGGGGCATCCTGTTTTGGATGCCCCTTCCAGGGAATCCCGAGACGACCGGCGAGGCCACCGCCCCCCTCCGCCAGACCACGCCAAGACGGCTCAAGGAGCTTCGGAGACCGCTCCAAGACGACCCGCGGGCGGGCGAGAGAGCGGGGCGGGGGAAGGGGGCAGGAGAGAGGCAGAGGAATAGAGATGAGGATTTTTATGTGCGGGCTCAAGGGAGGAAAAACACGGGAACCCAAAAAATGGGTTCCCACCTCCGCCTCTGAAAAAGCCACTTTTCAGTTGCACGTGATTAATTACGCAGCCAGAAATGAGTGTGGGAAACAAGTATGCCGCAAACCATGCCGCATAATGTTTCAAACGTCACCGAAGCAATTGTGATCCTGACGGTGCTGCTGATGGTGCTGTTGCTGGTGGTGGTGCTGCTGGTGGCGCTGTCGGTGCTGATGGTGCAGCTTGTGATCCTGGCGGCGATGCTGTTGGTGCTGTTGCTGATGGCGGTGCTGCAGCTGGTGCGTCTGGCGCTGACGGCGCTGCTCATGTTACAAGGCAGACAGAAGCAGCGACAGAGCGCAGGAACGGCACGCCAGCGGCGGCGTACAGA
>CAUYUJ010000856.1:62618-65118 GCA_963575745.1 Prorocentrum cordatum
TGTTGCCTTTCGGGGTTCTCATTGGGAGCTCAGTGGCCACTCCGAGGCATCTTGGGGCGGACTTATGGCCTCTTGGAAGCATCTTGTAAACCATCTTGAGCAAGCTTGCGCGGTCTTGTGCCATCTTCGAGGCCATCTTGGGCTTTCTTGGGCCCTCTTCGAGCCATCTTGGGCATCTACGCCTCGCGAAACCCTCCGTCCAGACCCAGGGTTCCCAGCGGGACCGCCGCAAGCTGTCTCGCTCACTCCCATCCGCCCTTCCACTATATACTCCGAGTTTTTTAATCAGCGTCGGAGGGGCGTCACCCCCGCCGACAGCCCCACATCGACCCCCGTCGCGGGCAGCCACCGCGCACCGACGGCGCTCCGACCCCCGTTGCGGCGCAACGACGAGGCGAGGTTGACACCCGTCGTGGGGTCCCCCTCCACGCTTTTTAAGAAACCCAGAGTACGCAGCACCAGAGTCTCAGCATAGGCAGGGGCACATCGACAACCATCGGGAACCAAAGCAGACGCGAGCCTGGTGCGCCACGCTCGCGACGTGCGCCGCGATTGCCAGGTGCGCCACCGCGCACTGGTGCACCCGATGCCCTGTGGGCCCAGAGCGCACCAGGGACGCCAGCGCACGTCACAGCACCCAGGCGATCGCAAACATGGATCAAGGGGGCGTGAACTAGCGACGGGTCCTGTTTCCACGGCAAATCGCGGATTTCCGCCGCCGAACGAGGCGGCACCGGCCGCATTTTGGGGAGGGTACCTCCCCATATCCATGGATTTGGCGACCGCGCGCCAAATCCATGGATCGCAAATCCATGCTTGCGCGCCCCCGACAGGTGCGCACGCGCACGTCGCAGCACATATCGGGCAGCATGTCGATCCACCTACCGTCCGTGTCAAAAGCCAGCGCAACATTACGGCGGGCATGCCGGACATGTGTATTGTGCGTGCCCGCATTCGTCATCCGGTTTCGTCTTCCCGCGCTGGGCCCCGCCGCCCCCGGCCCGTCGTCACAGCAGTCGCCGCGTGCCGAGCGGCGGGGCTGGCCGCGCCACACGCTCGGGGAGCGTTCTGACCCCTGAGCCGCCCGCTCCGTCCTTGTTTTCCTTCGGCCGCGCCCCTCCTCCCTCCTCCTCTTGCATGGTGGTACAATTCGCTCCCACGGAACCCCCGCTTATGCCTTTTATCGCCAGCGCAGTCCCCCTCTGCCTAGCCGCCGACGCAAAAGTGTACTGTGCGTGCGTGCGTGTGCGTGCGTGCGTGTGTGTGTGTGTGTGTGTGTGTGTGTGTATGTGTGTATGTGTGTGTATGTGTGTGTGTGTGTGTGTGTGCGCGTGCGTGCGTGCGTGTGCGCCCGCAACAACTTTGAACCGGCTTTGACCTGGAGGCTGATAGAGGGGCGCCCGAACGCGACTTAGAGTTTGCAGCAAAGTGCGGCTTGTATTGTTTCTGTTGGCAGGTGATAGAGGGTTGGCGTTGTTTCTGGTCTGTCGCTGGTCGAGTGCGGGAAGGAGGGCTTACTAACAAGAAACACTGACGCGTCCTTTCCAGAAGGCAACAGGGAGTTGGAAGAGGGAAGAGGAACCGCCGTGGACCACCTCAGCCCCGAGGGCTAGTGGTATTTGACTTCCTTGCCTTCCGCACGACGTTATCGCAGGGCTTGGCCAAATTTCTGATGGTACCGCTCTCCCTTCCACGTCCTTCCCAGACTCCTCCGCCCACCATTTCTGCTCGGAGTTCTTCTGGGAAGGATCCAACCTCCTTGCCTCCCAGTCGCTTGTCTCGCATCTTTGTGTGGCCCAGGTATGCGCAACAGTGTACGTATATCGCGGTTTGTTTACCGTCTAAAATCAATCCTCTTCTTCTTCCTGCTTCTCCTCCTCCTCCTCCTTGGTGCACGCTCCGCCTCCTCCTCCTCCTCCTCCTCCTCCAGCTTCCCCTCTTCGTTTCCCCTCGCCTTCTCCAGGGAGTGCTGTAGCACGGGCCCGGCCCTCTGCGGTAGTCAACCTCAGTATGTTCTGTCCGGGCCCTTCACCCGTGGGTGCCCACTCCTCCTCGGGCACACGGCGAGCTGCAGCCGTTTTCAGCCTGTGCTGCCCTTCCGCGTCAGGTGGATGGGCGACAGCCCAGAGGAGAGGAGGAGGGCGAGGAGGAGGAGGAGGAGGAGAAGGATGGGGAGATGGGGCGTAGAAAGATGATGATGGCAACGCTGGGCGACTTTCGTATTGGGTTCTTTGTGCTTGCAACATGGTTTGCGTTGCCTCTTGCATTGCTCGTGCTCGGATTCCATTGGCGTTACTCTGATCTCACGCTGGCGCTCCTAATTTACATTATCCAGTTGCGCTCTTCAGTGTAAGGTGCTGCTGTTTGAGATGCCCACTGGTGGTTGCAATGCTGCAACGCTTTGTGACGTTTGCGCTCGTCGGAGTTCCGATGCATGCAGGAGCATCAAGGCATCAGTATGCCGAATTAGTGGAGGTCGAGGATACATGAATTAAATGAC
>CAUYUJ010000856.1:67618-95118 GCA_963575745.1 Prorocentrum cordatum
TCATCCTCCTCCTCCTCCTCCTTGAAGCATGCTCTTCTGCCCTGAGTCCGACTGTATGTGCTGCGCCCTGGCGGGAACTCCACGGCCGGGCGAAATGCCCGCACGGCGCCTGGGGGCGAGAACGACGCGCCGCCCGCCCGCGCGCGGCCCTCGCCTCCGAGACGGGCCCGGCGAGCGGAGCGTACGCGCCGCGCCCGCGCGGGAACGCCACGCCCAGGCGAGATCACCCGAGGCGGGGATTGATGCATGACCACCGCCTGGAGGATCAGTTTTCGGGGACCTCGACAGGCGGTGGATATGCATACGTTCGGGCTCCCGGGGGCCAAGATGTATCCATATCCACCGCTCGCTGGGGCACCAGGGCGTCGGTTCCCAGGCGGTGGATATGGGTAAATCCCCGCCCCGCGGATTAGGGGAACGAGAATGACATAAACATAAAAGCTCGGAGGTCCGCGCAGATTCCTCGGATCCGCGCTGGACCCCCTTGGCGGCGCCTCCGGCGCCGCCCCTGGCGCGCTCAGCGCACCAGGGAGTGGGTCCAGCGCCGATCTCAGAAATCTGCGCGGACCTCCGAGTTTTCATGTTTGTGCCATTCTTCGTTCCCCTAGAGATCTGCACGTCGCGTGGGCGAGAACGGCATCTGGCCCGCCCGCACGCGGAACCGCCAAAAAATCTGCTCGACGTTCGGGCGAGGACTGCATCCGTGCTTCCGCGTCCGCTGAACCGTGGATCGCAGGATGTGCGCCGCGCCCAAGCGGGCTCGCTCTTTCGGGGGAAATGAGGTGCGAGCGACATTTCGTCCTCTCACGCATGGCCCCGCTTTCGCTTCCAACGACCCGGCGAAAGAGAAGGATGCGCCGCGCTGAGACGGTTATCGCCATTGCAAGACGAATTTTTTGCACAGCGCCTGGGCGTGTGCAGCATCTCGCCCGCTCGCACGCGGCCCGTGTGCAGCGTTTCACCCCCCTTCCCCCGAAGAAGCGAGCCCGCTCGGGCGCGGCGCACATCCTGCGCTCCACGCTTCGGCGGACGCGGAAGCACGGATGCAGTCCTCGCCCGGACGTCGGGCAGATGTTTTGGCGGCTCCGCGTGCGGGCGGGGCCCGGCCTCCAGCGATGGGGAGAGCCGGGAGTGTGCGCTGCGCCTCCGCGGAGCGCACCCGGAAAGTGTGCGCGGCGCAGTGTGCGCGGCGCCGGGGTTCGACAGCGGCACTTCGACACTTCGCACGCCATGTGCGACGATGCCAGGTTCCCGTCATGCATCTCACAATCGGCGGCGAGCGAAGGGGGGAAGTGAGAAGGAGAAGGCCTTCTCAGAAGGCGGCGGGACTTCTCAGAGGCCCTCGCGCCTTCTGAGAAGTTTTTTCAGTCTTCGGGGAAGGCTTAGAAAACTTCTCAAGGCCGGGGGACTTCCGAGCCTTCTGAGAAGGCCCGCCCTTCTCACTTCCCCCCCAGGCGCGCCGCCTATACAACGTCGACCACAAGCCGTCCATGATGAAAAGGAAATCGTTGCCGCTATTCTTCCCTACCCTCATCTGGTTGGGTCCTTGTTTTAAACAGAGCGCTGTTCGCGCAATGCACCTTGTTTTGTTCCCAACCCTGTTGTGTTGGGTCATCGTTTCGAATAGAACTGTGGTCGCTGTCCTCTCCTCCTCCTCTCCCTCCTCAGTGGCGTGTGGCTCCAGCGGGTGCCGCCTCAGCCCAGAGGACCTCCATGGTGACCGCGTCGATGTTGTCGTCCGCCATGGACAGGCTTTATGTGCCCGTGCACAGGCAGGACGAGGAGCTCCAGAATTATCCGACCCTCCTGAACCGCGAGGATAATCGCCTCGTTGAGAGAGTGGATAGCTTCTTGGACATTTCTTCGAACCGGTCCATGCAGCTCGTCAACGACCCAAGGTTCATGGCCACCAACATCATCGATAAGCGGCTTGGCGCTTTTGACAAGATGGGTGTCATATCTGGGCTGCTGACTGGCACTGCGCTTGAAGCTTGCTTCCGCCTGACCAAAGATCTAAACTTCGGGATCTGTGTGCCTGCTGAAGCTCACACGGTGGTCGAAAGCATCGTCCAGCTGGTGTCCTTCGTGATCATGTCTTCTATTTTATTCATGAGCCTCTACTCTACCTTGGTGAGTGTGTACCAGGCATACTACACCTACCGCCTCATGACGGCTGGGGCGAACGGGTTTGAGCTTGCCAGGACTTTTTATTTGGACCCAGTCATGGTCAAGAAGCGGCACCGGGCAGTGAAGCTGCTGGGTTGGGGCTTGCTGTTGCTCATGATTTCGTCGGGAGGAATGCTTTACACGAAATTCTCGAAGGAGGGAGACTTCTTGGACTCGGCAGCCGACTCCTCTGGTCCGTCCGCGGGCCTGATCGACTGCATGAAGGTACATTGGATATTCCAAATCGTTAATCCTCTTGGCCTGGTCACGTTCGTTGGTTTCGCATGGGGCTCAGTGTTCCTGTACTACAAAGTTGTTCACCGTCACAAAATTCTCTTCGACAGGCTTTACGCCAAAGTATATATCGACGAGATGCCGCAGCACGGCCCTTCAGGGCACGAGGGCAGCAGCTTCTGGAACAGCCGCAACGATTGGAGCTCCCACATGGATCGCGTGGGTAGGACCAAGCCGAGGGAATCTGGTACAGATGGCCGAGTCCCCTCTGGGCGCAAGGAGCAGCAGTGCGCCTTTATGTGAGCAGGTGAGTACCCGATGTTCTCTTGCAGCAGCTGTGGCCGCACGACCGTGCCTGCCTCATGCGAGTAGCTAGCTAAGCGCGCACGCAGGCGCAGCAAGTCGCCCGAGCAAGTCGCCCGTTGCTCGCTTGCGCGCGTGTGTGTATATGTGTGTGTGTGTGTGTGGGTGCACGTCCAGGCACGGAGGGTCCACATTCTTCGAAGTGGAGGTTGGGATGTCCAGTCGTAAGTCGGGCCTGTCCCTCTATAGGAGGAATATTCAGAAATAGTCAGAAATAATATGGGGATCATTTTTTCAGCATTCTTTAGAATATTATCGAAGATTCTTTGCAGGGGGGCATGCCCGACCTGAATCCACCTGTGGGGAACATGTCCGATCTAAATCCAGTCAGATGTTGGCTTCAGTCTGGATGTCAAACCACCCATGTGGAACGTGTTCGACCCTCAGGGGGGCGACGCCAAGGCGGGGCTCGCCAACGGGATGTGCGAGGCGGCACCGCCTCGAGGAGTGGCACATCCCCGAGTCCTTCTTGCCTGCTCGCAGTCGTCGATCCGAGGGAGAGCAGCGGGAGAGCAGCGCGGGGCCCCTGGGTTCTTGTGCGTCGCGTTGCTCAAGTTTCCGGGGCATGGAGGATGCCACCCCCTGGGTTACTGACTGGTGCAATGCGATGGGCCCACAGGGCCCGAAACATACAAACGCATCCACATTGGAAGTTCAAGCTTCCAGTTTGAAGGGTTGCTTTAGTTTTCGAGGGGTGGGATGACGGAGAAAAGAGAGGTCGGGGATGATGAAGATTGCCAGCTTCCTAGATGGGAACGGGATTCCATGGTATTAGAGCTGGCCAAATACAACGAGGAAGAGAGAGGCGATGACGACATCGACCAAGACGACCACGACGACGACAAAGCGGAGCAACATCACATGTCCGTGGCAATGTCCGTGCCCAGGGCCTCACACAGAGCGCAATGGAATGATCGTTCGAGGAGGAGGAGGAGGAGGAGGAGGAGGAGGAGGAGGAGGAGGAGGAGGTCGACGACGAGGCTGAGGAAAACTCAGCATACGGCAACTTCCCTGCACCGAGCCTTTCGTGGAGCGCAACGAGACGCCGTCCGACCCAGGTAGGAGGAGGAGGAGGAGGAATAGGAGGAGGAAAGGAGGAACAGGAGGAGGAAAGGAGGAGAGGAGGATGAGAGAGGAAGGAGGAGGAGAGAGGAGGAGGAGGAGGAGGTGAGGGGAGGAGGGGGAGGAAGAGGAGGGGGAGGAGAAGGAGGGGGAGTGATGAGGAGGAGGAGGAGGAGAAGGAGGAGAGGAAGATGAGGAGGAAGGAGGACGGAGGAGGAGGAGGGGAGGAGGAGGAGGAGAGGAGGAGGAGGATGAGAGGAGGAGGAGGAGGAGAGGAGGAGGAAGAAGAGGAGGGGGAGGAGAAGGAGGAGGAGGAAGAGAAGGAGGAGGAGGAGGAAGAAGAAGAAAAGGAAGAGGAGCAGGAGGAGGAGGAGAAGGAGGAGGAGGAAGATGAGCAGGAAGAGGAGGAGGAGGAGGAGAAGGAGGAGGAGGAGGAGGAAGAGGAGGGGGCAGACGGGATGCAGGGGCAGAGAGTTGAAGGGATTGAAGGATCTATGGCTCGTCCCAGAGGCTGCCTTGACCGTCGATGGCCTTTCCAAAGGCCCTTCAGAACCGTCTTGGGGGCCTCTCGGGCACCCTCTGGGGGCCTCCTGGGCATTCTTGAACTGTCTTTGAGCATCTTGCAGCTTTTCGGAACCTCCCTGGGGCCGTCCTGGCGTTCCCTCGAGGCTCCCTTTGGCTGTCTTTGGCCCCTGCGGAGGCCCTCTTCGGTCGTGTTCGTGCTCTCTTGGGGCCCTGTTGGCCCCTCGTGGGAACTTATTCGGGCGCTATTGAACCATCTCGAGGCCCTTTTAAGCGCTCCCGGAGCCATCTGGGCCGACAGCCGTAGGAAGCAAACATCATCAGATCATTATGTTCGTTTGGCTGTCGTGGCTGTCGGCCGCATCAAAGGACGCTCGGGTGGCCAGTCTGATAAACGTGGCTCCAGCCGCCCCGCCGTCGATCCCTCAGTATCGTTCGACCGTTCCCGTCCCGATCCCCACCATCCCACCGCCCCAGCTGGGGATGTGCCCCTCGAAACTCGAAGGGACCAGCCTCTATCATCATCCAGGGGGGTAGGTCGGCCGGTGGGGCCCAGGTCACGCCCGTGGGGACAGGGATCGGTTCAACGATGCTCAGACCCCGCTCTGGTGCCCCGAGGAGCCCCCTCGGTCGCGGATCCGTGCCAAGGCTGGCCTGGACGGCACGCTGCGCTTGCGACCCTGCCTTCGGCGTCACCCCGACATGCTAGAATCATATGTGCTTCGCCCCCCCCACCCCCAGGGGCGACGCGCGCACCGAGAAGTCTTATAGCGTGTGCGTCGTGGCTGGCGCTTCCTGGCCACGCCGCTCGGGAATCGATATGCTACAAGATGGGTATACTATATCTTCGGGTCGGACGCGCGCCTCCAAGGAGGACATATGGTATTAGTATGTCTCTATGCGTCCCATGCCTCGGCTCGGCCGCCAGCTCTGTCGGCGCACCCCGCCAGTCGCAGGCGCCTTTTTTGTCGGGCGCGCGCCTCGCGCAAAGACCCGAGGCAGTGCCCGCATGGCTGCAGCCGTCCATACGAGGCGCGCGCGTGTGAAAAGCGGGTGCTCGCGACGTGGCTCTCGTCAGAGGCGGAGAGCTAGCCGAAGGAAGGGTGCCAAGAGCGGTTCAATTGGAGGAAGTCGCTGGTGTGGACCCGTCCTCGCGCTTTTGTGCAGCATGTCTATTAACATACATACACGCACACAAGTGTATTCATATATGCATGTATACTTACATACCTACATACATACCTACCTACATGCCTACATACCTACCTACCTCCCTACCTACCTACATACATACGTACGTACATACATTCATACATACACACGTACACACACACGCATGCATGCATATAATGAATGCAAAACTGCATTGGCGCTTCGCGCCGATCATACACATGCATGTGTGCTTGTATAGTGTTGTTGCTTGGCAGCGTTCATCGCACTTCGCCTGTTGAGCACTGGTTGCCTCCACGCCCACCCCTCGCCCACTTCGGGACGAGTTCGAGACAATCGAACATCGAACCAGATCCTCCACATCGATGGGTTCACGCCCACCTCCCAAGCGCCTGCGGTGCGAGCGCCGAACCCATCCCTGAGATCCGAACCGCGATGTGGGAGGCAAGGATTTGGAGCAGGGGGTTTGGGCCGTCTGAAGGTCGCAGGCGCCTGCGGTGTGAGCGCCGAGCCTATTTCTGAGATCCGTACCGCGATGTGGGAGGAATGGACTTGGAGGAGGCGGGTTGGGCCGTCTGAAGGTCGCAGGCGCCTCTTTTGCCAACGGGCCAAGAAGTAAGAGTTGAGGGTCCCCACGGGCGCAGGCCAGGAATACGAATATTCCTTTTCCCTATCAAATGATAAGGGACCCCCCCCCCGGATGGGCGTCACCTAATTCGCCACCCCCCCGGACGGGCTCAAGACAACCCCGAGAATGCCTGAAATTACCGCCAAGCTGGTCCGACCGGCCCCAGAAGCCTTCCAAGACGCCCACACATCGCTCTAAGATGCCCCAGTTCGTCACAAGACGGCCCAAGAGGCCTCCAAGACGCCCCACACGGCCCCAAGACGGCCCAAGACGGTGCAAGAGACTCCCAAGACGGCCCCGGAGACCCTCAAGACGGCTCAAAGAAAGGCTCCACGACAGGATCCGACCCGACATTTCGGCCCCTCGGCTCCAGGATACCCCCCAGAAGGCTCGAACACAGCCCCACAAGGCCCCCAAGAGGCCCCAACAGGCCCCCAGGACGTCCGCGAGAAGCCATCCATGAGGCCTCCACGAACAGAGACGACGTATACAAACCCACACCCACGACAGCCCCTCGACGCCGGCGTGCCCTGAGGGCGCCAGACGCCCCCCATCCGGGCCCGAAAAAGAACAAGCAGCCGTCAACGTGAACCAAAAATTGGTTCGGCCCGTGGGGTGGCTCCGCGCCCCGGGACATGCTCTTTCCTTACGAAAACCCACACCCACGACAGCCCCTCGACGCTGGCGTGCCCGGAGGGCGCCAGACGCCCCCCATCCTGGGCCCGAAAAAGAACAAGCAGCCGTCAACGTGAACCAAAAATTGGTTCGGCCCGTCGGGTTGCTCCGCGCCCCGGGACATGCTCTTTCCTTACGAAAACCCACACCCACGACAGCCCCTCGACGCCGGCGTGCCCTGAGGGCGCCAGACGCCCCCCATCCCAGGCCCGAAAAAGAACAAGCAACCGTCAGCGTGAACCAAAAATTGGTGCGGCCCGTCGGGTGGTTCCGCGCCCTGGGACATGCTCTTTCTTTACGAAAACCCACACCCACGACAGCCCTTCGACGCCAGCGTGCCCTGAGGGCGCCAGACGCCCCCCATCTGGGCCCGAAAATGAAAAAGCAACCGTCAGCGTGAACCAAAAATTGGTTCGGCCCGTCGGGTGGCTGATCTGCGTCCGCGCACATGCTCATTCCTTACGAAAACAAACACCCTCGACAGCCCCTCGACGCCGGCGTGCCCTGAGGGCGCCAGACGCCCCCCATCCGGGCCCGAAAAAGAACAAGCAGCCGTCAACGTGAACCAAAAATTGGTTCGGCCCGTCGGGTGGCTCCACGCCCTGGGACATGCTCTTTCCTTACGAAAACCCACACCCACGACAGCCCCTCGACGCCGGCGTGCCCTGAGGGCGCCAGACGCCCCCCATCCCAGGCCCGAAAAAGAACAAGCAGCCGTCAACGTGAATCAAACATTGGTTCGGCCCGTCGGGTGGCTCCGCGCCCCGGGACATGCTCTTTCCTTACGAAAACTCACACCCACGACAGCCCCTCGACGCCGGCGTGCCCGGAGGGCGCCAGACGACCCCATCCCGGGCCCGAAAAAGAACAAGCAACCGTCGACGTGAACCAAAAATTGGTGCGGCCCGTCGGGTGGCTCCGCGCCCCGGGACATGCTCTTTCCTTACGAAAACCACACCCACGACACGACAGCCCCTCGACGCCAGCGTGCCCGGAGGGCGCCAGACGCCCCCCATCCGGGCCCGAAAAAGAAAACGCAACCGTCAGCATGAACCAAAAATTGGTTCGGCCCGTCGGGTGGCTCTGCGTCCGCGCACATGCTCATTCCTTACGAAAACAGACACACACACACACACACACACACACACACACACACGCACGCGCACGACGGCCCCTCGGCGCCAGCGTGCCCGCAGAGCGCCAGACGCTCCCATCTGGGGCCCCGAAGAAAAAAACAGCCGTCGACGTGAACCACAAATTGGTTCGGCCCGTCGGGTGGTTCTTCACTTCCAAACATGTTCACTCCTTACAAAGACACACACACACCCACGCAGCCCTGAGCCGTCGAGCTCGCGACAAACATCAAGTTTACACCCCTACGGCAATGAAAGTTCACGAGCTCGCCACATGGTGTGACCACATACCGCGGCGAGGTACCAGACCCGCGCCCCTGTGCCAAGGGTGAGGATGAGGGACAAGATGTTGTGGCGAAGCGAAGCGAGCCAACAATATCTGGTACATATATATATATATATATAAAGATATGTGTGTATATATATGACCTTCGACTGGCCCCTCCCTCTCGTGGCTTTGGTGCTGGGACTCTCGGCGGAGGAGCAGCTGCAGCTGCAGGGATGAGGTGGGCTGGGGGAGGAGGAGAAGGAGGGGGGGGGAGGCGGGCAGCCCTCCTTGGCCCGTTCCCTCCTGCGAGCCAACGCCCCTGGGCCGCTGCCGCGCTGCTTGCTTCTGGCTTCGGCTTCGGCTACCCCGGGTAGCCCGGGTAGCCGAAGCCAGAAGGTCTGCGGAGTTCGTTTCATTTTCCGTTTTGTTTCCAACGAAGTCTGCGGAGTTCGTTTCGTCGTTCGTTTTTGTTGTCTCGCTGAATGGCGGCATCGTTTCGTTTTCGTTTTGCACCCGCATTGCTTGACATGTTTCGTTTTAAGCTTTCGGGTTCGTTTTGTTTCTCGTTCTGAACGCAAAGGCGTTTTAAACATCGTTGTGGTCGGTCCCTGGCTGCCCGGCCGCCCATGCTTCGCTCCCGTTGGCGCCGAGGAGGGACACGCCTGGGCCGGCAGCAGCTTGCTTCGGGGGGCACCGGGGCGCCCCTGGCTGCCCGCGCGGCCACGACGCGCCCGCGGGCCGCTCCCTGGCTCGCTCCGGGCTGGGCGGCCCCTGCCGAGGGGGCCTCCTTGGGGCCTCCCGGGGGCGCTCCCTGGGCCGTCAGAGGGCCCTCCTGGGCCGTCAGGCGCCTTCGGGGTCTGTCTTCGGGGCTTCCCTGGGTCGTCCTGGGTCCCTCCAGGGCCCTCTTGGGCGACTCTCGGGCAGTCTTGGGGCCTCATTGGCCCGTTTCGGGCCGTCTCGGAGGCCTCTTGGGTTCACGTGGGAGCCTCTTGGGCCGTCTTGAGGCCCTCTTGGACCGTGCTGAGGCCGTCTTGGAGGCCTCTCACGCCGTCTTGGTCTGACGGAAGCCCGAAAAGGCGAGAACGTCCAAATCAGTCGAACACGCCAGGACAATTTTTCAATTTCGCATTTTCGGGCCCTCCTGGAGGTCCTCTTGGGGGGCCCCTTGGCCCATCTTGATTCCATCTTGTGCTGTCTTGCAACCAAGTTGGACCGTCTTGAGGACATTTTTTTTTGCGTTGGGCAAACTTACGCCGCTGAGCTGGATCGTGGGAAAAAAGAACGCGTGAAGCCGGCTCAGGCAAAGCTCGATCAAATTAGGCGAGGCCGGCGTGGGAGACCGAGCAGAGAGGCCAAAGAGACAAGCAAACATGATTAGGCCCATTTGCTCGAAGTATACGCTAGATTCGTGGTGCCTGGCGGCCTTCCTGGGCCGTGTTGAAATCCTTCCCGGGCATCTCGGAGGCGTCGGGGCGCCCAGGCCCGAAAGGGGGGCGAGCGCGGTCGCGGCGTCTTGCTGGGAGGGAGGGGGACCCTCTGGCAGGCTGGAAAAAAACCACGCCACGGGCAGCAGCTGACATTCTACGACGCCTCACCGTGCCAGGGTGCACGATGACGGATCGGGCTTTCGGACCTCGGCATGTGAAGACGACGCAAGCGGGAATTAGAAGGGAGGAGGAGGAGGAGGAGGAGGAGGAGGAGGAGGAGGAGGAGGAGGAGGAGGACCACGTTGGACGTAGGACGTAGAAAGAGACGGAGGAATATGAGGACGAGGAGAAGGATGGATAATGATGCTGCTGCTGATGATGCTGATGCTGCTGATGATGATGATGCTGAGGAAGAGGAGGATGATGAAAAGAAGGAGGATCACGTAGGAGGAGGAGGACGACGAGGAGGAGGACATGAAGAGCAGGAGGATCGCGTAGGAGTAGGATTTAGGAGGAGACGGAGGAATATGAGGACGAGAAGAAGGATGATGATGATGATGATGATGATGATGATGATGATGCTCATGATCATGATCATGATGATGATGCTGATGATGATGATGATGATGATGATGATGATGATGATGGTGATGGTGATGGTGATGGTGATGGCGATGATGATGCTGGTTATGATGATGATGATGATGATGGTGATGATGATGATGATGATGATGACGATTATGATGATGACGATTATGATGGTGATGATGATGCTCATGATGCTGACGATGATGATGATGATGATGATGATGATGATGATGATGATGATGATGATGATGATGATGATGCTGGTCATGATGATGATGATGATGATGATGATGATGATGATGATAGTGATGGTGTGGGAGATGATGATGCTGATGATGATGCTGATGATGCTGATGCTGATGATGATAGTGATGACGATGGTGAGGGTGATGATAGTGATGGTGATGGTCATGGTGATGATGATGCCGACGGTAATGATGATGATACTGCTGATGACGATGATGCTGACGATGCTGATGATGATGTGTATTTTGATGGTGATGAGGATGATGAGGATGATGCTGATGATGCTGATGCTGCTGTTGATGATGATGTTGATGATGGTGAGGCTGGTAATGCTGATGACAGTGATGGTGTTGGTGATGATGATGCTGATGACGATGCTGATGATGCTGATGCTGATGCTGATGGTGATGGTGATGGTGATGGTGAGGGTGATGATATTGATGGTGATGGTGATTGTGATGATGATGCTGACGGTAATGATGATGATACTGCTGATGACGATGATGCTGACGATTCTGCTGATGCTGTTTTTGATTATGGTGATGATGATGATTACGATGATGACGATGATGATGATGATGATGATGATGATGAGGATGATGCTGATGATGCCGATGCTGCTGATGCTGCTGCTGATGATGATGATGCTGCTGATGACGATGACGATGACGATGACGATGACGATGATGGTGCTGATGATGATGCTGATAGCGATGGCGATGCCGATGGTGAGGGTGAGGGTGATGGTGATGATGATTAGATGATGATGATGTTGATGATGATGATGATGATGATGATGATGATGATGATGATGATGATGATGATGATGATGATGACGAGGAGGAGGAGGAGGAGGAGGAGGAGGAGGAGGAGGAGGGAGGGAGGGAGGGAGGAGGAGGAGGAGGAGGAGGAGGAGGAGGTGGAAGAGAGGAAGGGTGGAGGGGGAGGAGCAGGAGGAGGAGGAAGAGGAGGAGGAGGAGGAGCAGGAGGAGGGGTGGGGATGACAAGTGTAATCCCAAGGTGCATCAATGATATTGCAATAAACCCTCCCACGTTCCCTCTTCATAGGCTCGTCTGTTTCAATGAAGGAAGTGCTCCGTTGGAAGAGAACCGTAAAACATCTTGAACCGTGCCAGAACACATTTCCTGGGACTTCAACGCCGCGAATCACCGTTATTGCTGCATCTTGACGATTCTGAATCGCGCCTGAGCGCAATACCTGGGACTCCATCACCACGAATCAACGTACTACTGTTGCGCCCTGACAGTCCGACATCGTCCCCGAACGCCATGTTTGGGCATCAGAACCATTGAAACAGTTGTGAACTCTTGAAAGAAATGCGCGCGGCGCTAAGGCGAGAGCCAAATTTTAAGACAGCCCGCCCTCCATCCGTGAAACTCTTACACAATTACAACATACGAACGTGCGCGGCGCTAAGGCGAGAGCTACATTTTGAAGACGACCCGCCCTCCATCCGTGACACTCCTTGCATTTGTTTAAGACGGATGTGCTCGGCGCTAAGGCGAGAGCCCTATTTCGAAGACGACCCGCCCTCCATCCGTGACATTCTTGCATGTTGTGTAAAAGGATGTGCGCGGCGCTATGGCGATCGCCATATTCTGAAAACGACCCGCACTCCATCCGCGAAACTGTTGCACGTTTTCAGCGTCAGGATCATACGTACATGGTGAGGATGTCTCAAGCGAAACGCCCGGCCCACCCTTTCGACCGGCCTCGGGGTGCGACAGGGTTGAGCTGTTTATACGGATAAGGAAAAGAAGTGGAGGGAGGAGGAGGAGGAGGAGGAGGAGGAGGAGGAGGAGGAGGAGGATAAGGAGGAGGAGGAGGAGGAGGAGGAGGAGGAAGAAGAAAAAGAAGGTGGGCAAAGCAGCACCAGCCCAGCGAGCCGGCGGGGGCCTCTTCCTGGCAGGTCTGGGTCAAGACGCTAGCTCGCGCTGAGGGGGGGCGCGTGTTGCCTGCGCCAACCTGCTGCTGGCAGCACTGCACCCTGGGGTGGAGGGGGGGGGGGCTATTGCATGCCGGGGGGGGGGGGCAACGTCCTATCCCGTTGTCCCTCTCCTGTGCCTAGGGCTCCGCGGACGTCGACCGACAGTCTGCTCAAGCGCTGGCCCCCCTCCCCGCTGGAGAGGGGCCCAGGCCACATGGGCCTCTGCTTCTAGGTCAACGGCGACCTCGTCAGAATTGGGCCTCTGGCGCCTGTAAAACGCCCTCCATTTGCGGAACAGTCGGCGCCGTCTGTCCACGCGCGCCTTGCCGCCGCCGCGCGGAGGGGATGAGGAGGAAAGGATGAGGAGGAGGAAGAGTAGAGGAGGATGAGGAGGAGGAGAAGGAGAGAGGAGGAGGAGCAAGGCGCGGAGGAGGAGGAGTAGGAGGAAGGGGCAGGAGGAGGACTAGGATGAGGAGGAGGAGGGGGAGGAGGAGGAGGAGGAAGAGGAAGGAGGAGGAGGAGGAGGAGGAGGAGGAGGAGGAGGAGGAGGAGGAGGAGGAGGGAGATGAGGAGGAGGAGGAGGAGGAGGAGGAGGTTCAACGCCCATAGAGGGAGGTCCAGGGGGAGAGAGGGGAAAAATGGGGTGGGGTGCCCATCAGAGGAGACCTTTTAAACCCCGCCGAGGGTTCCATCCCCACGGTCCGGGGCCCAGCCGACAGGGCACCCCACCCCCCGAACTCGCTAACCGAGCTCTCCAGCCTCGTCCATCGATTGCGCCCGAGCTCTCCGAGCTTGGGCTTCCGCTCGGGCCTCCACGGCCCTTTTCCCGAGCTCCTCTGCGGCGGCGCGGGACGAAAAACCGAAGGCCTTGAGCACCGTGGCAAGGCTCAACGCAGAAGGGGCCCTACGGCCCGAAAACGGCCCAAGTCGAGATGGAGGCCTGGCCTCATCCCCAGCCAAGCCGAAATGAGACGCCCACTTCGCCCGGGTGGCTGAGGAGGGGACCTGGGGCTCATCCAGCGAAACTCCGTCGTCGGTCGGATGCTTGAGCTCTCGAAGCCGCTTGCGGATGGTGTAGGACGACCCACCTTTCAAACGTCGAGGGCCCGAGCAAGCACTGCATAGACCTCTCTGCTTCTGATGCACGGCGTACTTGTAGCATGTCGTGCAAAAGATGATCGGCTCACTGCCAGGCACTCCAGCTTCCAGCACAGAATGCCCGTTCACCCGCCAAGGCACCCGAATGCCAATGCCAAAACTCTCATCCTCCGCCTCTTCTCCTCCCAAACCCTCCTCCGTCACAGCCTCCGCCTCCTCCCCTTCGGGCGGGGCCTCGGGACCGGGCTGGGGGTTGATTGGCGGGGCGAGGTCAAGAACTCCAAGGTCGATCAAACGGATCGAGTCAAGGCCCTGGTGGTCACGAATATCTTCGTTGACCATTCTGGTGGCCATCCTAGCCGCAAGCTTCGCTGCCTGCGACGCGATAACCAGGCAACCTTCGATGAAAAGAACATCATTTTCAGACGAAGCACCGTAGCTTGCCCCACGCTTGGCAAACTTGTCTGCCTCAGCATTCCCTTCGAGCTCAAACTGCGAGAGAACACCATCCCTGACATGCACCATGGAGCAGTGACTTTTAACATGCTTAAACACTCGCTGCGGGAAATCTTCACGAGAGTGCACCCGCAGCCACAAGTGGGCCCTTGGGTTCGCCACCGAAGTGGCGCTCTGCGGACACGTGCAACAAGTTAACGTGGCCTTACAATCCGCTAGCACGCTGAACGTGCCTAAAACATGTTGCGACACCATGAGCATCGCATAGTCTTCGCCGTCCCTCGCAGTGTGCGTCGTGGCGAATTCTGGCGGAACAACCCCGTAGATTGCACCTAGGAATACGCGGTCGGCTGAATAAAAAACGCAGGACCAGCCAGTCGTGCGCAGCGTAGGAAACCTCGAGTTCAATCCGGACCCGTCCGTGAACACGAAGCCTCCCTCCAGCAGCACCGGCAGGTCAATGCCCGTGCCTCTGAGAGACCAGCACGGGTCAAAGGCTGGTCGAGACACGCACAGACCAGGCTCTGGGAAGATGCCCCGGGCAAAGCGCTCACCCCAAGCAGGCGGGGCCTGGAAAATCTCCTTGGCCGCAGCAGCCAGCTCGTAGGAAATATTATCTCGCCTCCAGGCTTCGTGGCCCGGACATCTGTAGCACCTGTGATAGAGGGACCCTCTCTCCTCCTGGCAGAGCTGACACAACGCGGGCACCGACGCATCCTGGTCGTGCAGCCGCCCTTGCGACCAGTACGTGCCCGCGACCAGGCCTCGGAGCGCAGACTGCTGATGCTTCTCCCAGCCCGGTTCCCAATCACAGAACAGATTCTCAAGAATGGGCCGCCAAAAAATGGGGCCAGCCCAACAGCTCCTATCCTGCAGCCTAAGCGCGCGCACGTTCGAAGAACGGCGCGCTGCGTGCTCGATCTGGTCGGCGATACAGGCCGACGAATAGCAGCGCAAGTCCCACTCCACGCCCAGGTCGTCCGCCACCAGCGTCGGACTCAGGAACCTCCATCCCACGCGCTGGCATGTGATGAGAAGCGCAGCCACAGGGTCTCTGCACGATACCCAGGGGCGCAGCTTGGCCGCTTGCTTAGTGCCGTCGTCGAAGAGAGCCTGGAGGACGGCCTCCGACAGGAGCCCATCCCATAGGACCTCCCCATATTGCTTTACACTATCGCGAGTCGTGATCACCAGAGGATCCCGCCTCCAGCCTCGTTTACCACATGCAAGAGATAAGCCTGTGGAGGCCCCCCTCGGGAGCCTGCCTTCTGCATGCGCTGCTGTCACGCGGAGCTGGTGCAGACGCGTGTCCGCGACACCGTGCACGCAGGAACCCCACAGCGAAACAGCAGACGGCCCAGCCCGGTGGACCTGAAAAATCTTGGCTCCTCCCCTTTGCAGAGTCCGCAGGCGCAGGGCACGCCGCTGCCCTGCTAAAAATCGCTCTAAATGCGTTGGCACCCGCCTGAACCTCCCGTCCGTCGCGTCCCCACCCAAGTCTCGATGTGAATGCGAACGATCCTTCAGCTCAAGCGCCCACCCTTCGCAGAGTCGGGTCGCGAGCTCGTTGGAACTGGCCAGGAATCCCGCCTTCGTCCAGGAAATGGGGAGATCCATAGCCGTGACTCCGTCCACTACCGCGTTGAAAGCCGAGGGCAGCTGCTTTGCTACCGTGTCCCGACCTCCTACAGCGTGGAGAGGAGGAGGAGGAGGAGGAGGAGGAGGAGGAGGAGGAGGAGGAGGAGGAGGAGGAGGAGGAGGAGGAGGAGGAGGAGGAGGAGAGGAAGATGATGAATAGGTGGAGGAGGAGGAGGCGGAGGTAGTGGTGGAGGAGGAGGAGGAGGAGGAACAGGAGGAGCATGAGGAGCAGGAGCAGCATGAGCAGCATGAGCAGGAGGATGAGGAGGAGGAGGGGCCGCCGTCCGAGTTGCACAGCCTCGGCGCGAGAGGGAAGGCCAACAAGGGTCAGGCTCGGGCCACATCGGGCCGACCTAGGACAAAGGGAAGGGCGGGGCCCAAATGAGGTACTTCCAGAAGGCTAAGCTTGGCGGCTAGAAAGTCCTGGTTGGAGGCAGGCAATGAGGCCGCCGAGCCGACTCGCCCATTGCGTCTAGATGGGCGCTTGCCATGCGAAATCCAAGCCAACTGGCGCTCCCGCCCGCCCGAACGGGACCCAGGGCAACCTGACGCGAGAGCTCTCCGACTCCAAGACGCACCTGGGCGGCCGACGGACCCACACGTGGTGCAGAAGACAATGCATTCGCCAGTGGCCCCGTCAGGGCCTTCGATGTGAGCTTCTAGGCAGGAGTGACCGCGGGCGCGCCACGGCCTGATTCCAGCCCAGGCGTCGGCTGCCCACTCGGCTGGAGGGGCATCCGAGCTGCCAGCACCCGAGGGACTGCCGCACGCCTGGGAAGGGCAGCTCGGGCCGTCAGTGTCGTCGTCCGCTGGGGGGAACTCGCCCAACTCAACACGCCGAAGCCAGGAGAAGGGGACATGGTCTCGAGGAAACACAAGCATGGATGTAGGCGCGTGGATTAGCGACGGGCCCCGTGAATCGGCGCGCTCCGCCACCAAATCGGGCGGCATTGGCGCCATTTATCGGGGGTACCTTCCCCGATCCATGGATCTGGTGACCCCGCGCCCGATCCACGTATCCTTAATCCATATTAGCGTGCGCCCGAATGGTCGAACGACTCTTCGCCCGAAATGAAGGCCCCTTTTCGGGCTGCAGAAATCGATACCTCTCCGGCAACTCCACGACACCCGTGAACTACAAGGCCCGTCGCTTGGGGTCCTCCGGTCTGGCGAGTGCGGCCGCGCCGCGGTGCCCACCGCTGGCTTGCAGCGAGGAGCTGCCGAATGCCTGGTCTGTTTAGTCGCGGTTGCTCAGACTTAGTTCCTTGATGTTCACCGCGTTGGCCCGCGGAGGTCAACCGCTCGCAGCAAGCCGTTGCTTGCACTCTTTGAGTGTGCACGTCTGCTCAACTTTCTCCCTGCCCGCTCCACTGCGCCCCCCTCAAAGTAGTTTTCTCGACGCCTTCCGCTGTCTCGTTCGATGCTTGCCCGTCGCCGTTTTTGCTCTGACTTCTGAGGTGCGGCCAGGCTGAGCCAGACTGCTGCTGTTTGCATTGCAGTGCGCCTTCCAGCAATAATGTTCACGCCAGCGTTGACTCTGCTGGCACATGTGCTCGATCACACGCATCGTCGCGTCGCGTTGTGGAACAACTTGCTGGTGGCCTCGTCTGCCTTCTCTCTGGCTTGGGGGACCCGCAGAGTGCTCACAAAGGGGCTTACAAGATGTCCGTGACTTCCATCTGCGCCTGGCCCGGCTCGCGAACGCACCGCCCCACAAGCGCGCAGATCCCCCAGGGGCAGGGGCTCGGGGAGGGCAAGATCTCTCACACGCCACTGCCCACAGGTGTCGTAGATTTCGGTTGTCTTGTTCGTGTTCGTGTGCATCTATCACAACACCTGTGTCTAAGTAAAGTTGCGCTGGCTCTAGTAGGCAGGCGCACGCTGGTGGCCTGACGCAGGTATGGGATGGGATGGTGGCGCGTGTGGTGGTTCCTCTTCCTGCTGTTGCTCCTCTTCCTCCTCCTCCGTAGCCCTGTGCGTCCCTCTTCACACGGTGCTGTGATATCACTTTTACAAAAAGCGCGGCGCATGCACATTTCCCTTCCTCAGACATTCCCTGCATACGTTAACTTACTGAGAGTAGCGCAGGCTGCCATCAGCATGTAGTTACGACGACGTTCGGTGTTCAGCTACTTGCGTTCCAATCTCCGTAGCCCTTTGGGCTCCAGCCCGATGCTGGTCATCATGCCCCGCAGCATCTCCATCGGCCAAGACGGCGACGCTGCGCGCAGGCGGCAGCGCAGCGAGGAGGCTGTCGTGGAGAGACTGTCGCCTGCTGAGGTGGTCGAGGACTGGCATGGCTCTGGCGGGTGTGCCGAGCTGAAGACGTTCCCCCCGGAGGACCCGGCGCAGCGCCCGCCGCAGGAGTCCAGAGCTCCCAAGTGGGATCCGAGTAGATGCGGTCGAAGATCCTGCCGCATCGACGATGCGGCTCGATGTGGAGCCAGAATTTTCCCACGCCGATGCCGCCGATGCATCGCCAGCGTCGCCTATGCATCGCCGATGCATCGCAGGTGCATCGCCGATGCATCGCCGAAGCATCGCCGATGCATTGGCGATGCATTGGCGATACTGCGCGATCCTCCGACCCAATCTGCTCGGACCCCGTGTGGGAGGCCCCCGAGGAGGCTCGCTCCCACCCGAAGCTCTCCGTGGGCCGCGAGCGAGTGGACTTCTGGTGGTCCGTGTGTCAGAACGCTGCGGCATCGGAGATCGTGGTGAACCTGGCGCTGCCGTGGTTCCTGTGCGACGTTCAGGCTCTGACGCCAGAGCTCGAAGAAGAAAAAACGCCATAAACATAAACTTTGACGCTCCGCGCGGATTTCTTGGATCCGCTCTGGGTTCCCCCTGGCGGCGCCTCCGGCGCCGCCCCAGCGCGGATTCAAGAAATCCGCGCGGAGCGCCAAAAGTTTATGTGTATGATTGTTTATGGCGTTTTTTCTCCTAAGGGTATGGCCATATCCACTGCCGCGGGGTCGTGGCCTGGGATCTCAAGAAGTGGTGGACACGGATCTCTGCGCGCCCGCGTGGGCGGGCAGGCATGCCTATTTGCTGCTCCCCGAGACCCCAGGGCACGAGCCCGCGGCAGTGGATGTGAACGTATTCTGGCGGCGCACAGGCGGGGGTCATCCAGCCGCCAGAGATGTGGTGGCTGAATTTTTGGGTTCTGATGCTGAACTTGTGGAGCTCGTACATGGAGGGGTATACGAAGTCGGTGAGGCTTCTCACACAGACCCAGAGAAGAACAAGTGTCAATCAGTACACGGTGTTCATCGCTGCGAACGGGTTCTGCTACGGGTTCCTGAATGTCTCCAGCTCGTTCCCAGACGTCGGGGAAGGGGGCAGCGACATAGCTATAGCAACTGGCAGTCTTTTTGCTGGTTCGCTTTTCGTGCTAGCTAACATGATGGGCAGTATCCTCTTGTACGGGTGGGGGCGGAACTCTGGCTGGCGAGACTTGCAGAAACAGTCGACCTTCAATATCATATTGCGCTTCGGTCAGCTCTTGCCAGCCCTGACGAGCGCGATTATACTCGCTGGCTTTGTGTTCGCTGCTGCGGGCCGGGAGGAGTTTGGCACATGCGTCCCTTTGGACGCGGGCGACCCTGACGTCGTTGGGGGCCTAGAGAACGCGAGAAGATTCTTCGATACCTTGTCCATAAGTGTGTCTCCTCGTCTTATTGGTCTCGCCTACGGGGTTGCGATGAGCACCCTGGGTGTGATTTTCGCGACCTTGCTGGTGGATGTATGGTTCGACGACCACGATCGTCCTTTGGCGAGGCTAATCGGCAACTTCGTGTCTACTATTATCATGCTGGTCTTGGAACATATCCAATATCAAGAGACTCTGCCCAATTTCTTCTTGATGAAGTTTAACTCGTCGTTCTGCGGCGGCTTATCGGCATTCTCAGGCACAATGGGCGAAGTCTTCGACCAATTCTTTGGCGCTGCCGAGGAGGAGCTCTTCGAGGACGAGCCGCTGGACAGGCACAAGGGGCACGAGCAGGTGTGGTGGTGGCCGAACATCACCGGCTGGCAGAATTTCATCCTGCATTGGATACAGACCATTCGAGTAGAGGATCGACTACAGAATGGGTTTACCCCCAAATTGATTTCCTCGCCGAATCTGCGAACAAAAACTTAGAATGTTCAAAGGATCTGCGCAGCATTCTACGTATGTTTCTCGTAGATTCGACGAGGAAATCAATTTGGGGGTACAGCTGGACTGAAGTATAAGATCGCGGTCGGTTCGGGAAGGGTACCCTAATGATCATCGTTTTTGTTGGACGTTCTTGTGCATCCTGGGGAGGGAACCCTTGGATGTTCTGTTTGTCTTGGCCGACAGAGGATACCATGCTCTTGAAGGATGTTCTTCTGGCCTAGGTCCGACTGTAAATCGATTCTGGAATCGATCCCCCACTCGGACCATGCTGATCATGTTGTTCTGCATGCGCTACGGCCCCGACGGCCAGGACCCCCCGCCCCGGATCGTCGTCTCGGAGAGCCGGCGGCTCGGCTTCGTGCGAGAGTCGAGCGCCGAGCCGTGGGAGGGGCCCGCCCTCTTCCGCTGACCTCTCAGGGCGAAAGAAAGTCCGCCACTGCGCTTGCAGCGGTGTGTGTGTGTGTCGGGCCCTCTCGCTCCTTGCGAAGAAAAAATATTGGCCCCCCCCCCCCGACGCATCGGGCCAAAGATGCGATCACCGTTATGAGCAAGTCCTGCATTTTTGGGCATCCAGCCTGAAGATGTGCCCAAATACGAGGTTGGGGGAGGGACGTTGAATGGATCATCCCCCCCCCGGCGCCCGCCGCCCCGCCCCCCCCCCGGGCGCCCGCCCAAGCGCGGTGGAGGAATCGCGCGGCAGCGCCCTTGGATAGACACAGGCACAAATCAACGCAGATTTTTATGAAAGCACCGCCGTTTTCGAACAACAGCGCCGAGGTACAACGGCAAGAAGATGGCGCAAGAGCGCTCCCCGCGCCCCCAATTTCAATGTTCATCTAAACGAGCAGGCTGCGGTTTGCAAATGCGGGCGTTTTTTTTCGAAACGACTCGCGCTACCCCGCGTCGACTACCCCGATCTTTGAATTTGGGGCTGGTGGCTTGGACCCGCTTCAACACGCGTTAGAGATTGGCGTTTTTTTGTTCGAGAAACACTGCATTGGAAAGTGTGGGATGGAGGGGAAGACGAAGATCCAGAGACTATGAACAAAATATTGGGATTCCTCCCCGTCTCTCCTCCGAGCAGGAGGGAGGAGGAGACAAACGACGAAGGGAGAGAGAGGGAGGGAGGGAGGAAGGGAGGATGGAGGAGGAAGCAAGAGGGAGGAGGGGCTGGAGGTACGGAGGGTTCTCTTATTTGCACGTGGACTGAAATCAAGCCTCAGCTCGCTCAAATACGGTCGAGAGCTTTTGGATAGCGCGTCGTTCCGCAGGTTCTGGCCGACCACGCTTCGACACGACACGCTATCCACCCCGGGTCCGCTAGCGTTCACGTGCCGAGCCTTTCCGATCCTCCCGCCCCGCAGCGCGGAGCGGCGCGCTATCCGCTCGCAGGGCATAGCGTGTCGCCGGGGCCGCCGCGGCGACATGCGAAGCAACAGTTCCCAACCGTACACGAGGCAGTGCATACCGCAACCGCGCAAGCAGTCTTTGAACTTCTCGAAAGCTGGTGGAGTCTCCTGGAGCAGCAGCAGCAGCAGCAGCAGCAGCAGAAGCAAATCAGATCTTGAGCCTTGAGCGGCGACGTGGCGCGAATCCACCCCTTTGCCTTCTCATCCCTGGCCGCCCCCTCCCTCCAGCATGGCACGGTGGGGATAGGCCTGATACATCGCTTGTCGCTGGAGGCTCAACCACGCGGATAGGGCAGGAAAGTGCCCACATGGGTGGTAGCCAGTCTGCTTACGCCGAGGATCCTGCCTGGTGGCCCAAATGCGAGCCCGTCCAGCAAGTGCCGACGGGTACGTGAGGACGTCGAGCCACTGAGCCGCCCAGCAAAACGCCGACGGACTGCTTGTCTTTGCTTTGGACATCTTTCGGCGGACACCTCCCCTTTCCAAGGGAGGGAGGGGATCTCAACGACACATCGGGTGACGTGTCGGCGCAATGGGAGGGTACCCCCCTTGGCGCTCCAGCATCAGTGCACATTGCAGCCCGTCAGCTACCAAGGGCGCACAGCTTCTCTCACAATTTCGCACGTCCGAAAGATACGGCAGGTTCGCGTCGTCTCGACTGGCGGCGACCCCACCGCTGGCGTTCAACGTTGAACCCCTCCAGCGACCCAGAGTCGTTCGATGTTGAACGATCTGCCGTTTCGGAAACGGTCGGTCGTTCAAGGTTGAACCATCCCCGTAGTGTCAGAAACCAACGCCGAATTCAGCACGACACGAACCTGCCGTAGAGATGCACCCCGAACAGGGCATATCCAAACAGGGCATATTCACATTTGAACACGTTGAATACAAACCATGACATCACACTATTCCTTCACATTTCCTCATTCTTAAGAGGCGTGCAAGTTTACAGAGTCCAGGAATCAGAAGTCATATGTCTGATCAACGCCCCCAGCTTGAAGCTTTCAACTTGGATTTGCGAGTTCGGAGGAGGAGGAGGAGGACGACGATCCATGGGGGGTAAACAAGGTGCCCAGCCTAGAGAGGGCGGCTGTATGATCAACATCCGCACGTGGCAGTGCCTTTCCCCGCCGGGCTTCAACGCCGACCCCCGCCCCCGCCTTGTAGAGCAGTCCTCGAGGGCTACAAGCTTCCACAGCGCCCTACGTTTTGTTACGTTTTGTGACGTTCTAGATTACGCTTTGCATGTTCGTATTCACACGTGTTGTTACGTTTTGCTCGTGAGCCTCGATGGGAAGTGCAAATGCATTCGCGAGAGAAGCTGTTTCTCGGTATCTAGGGTCTAGGCTTGTGGAGTTTTGTATCTCCTCCTCCTCCTTCGTAGCCATTTTGGCTCTAGCAATTTTCGGTGATCTCGAACGTCTGGGTCGACCAAACCATCTCGCAATCTTTACCCCGGGGGTAGTGGCAACTAAGCAGCGACGGCCATGGCGATTACCGCGTCTGCTCTTAGCCATTTGATCTCTTTCGAGGCTGCTCACATTACGAGCCACCAGCAGGTCTCTGGCGGCGGGGATGAGCTCAAGCTGGTGAAGGAGCTCGGCATATCCGCCATTTGCATTGTGGGTGGTGCTATCCTCTGCATGCTGAAGAAGTTTCCTCAGCTGATGACGCCGGGCCTTCTGATTATCTTCTTCGGCGCCCAGACTGGCATGAACATGTACATGAAGGCAGTTTTTTCGTCCGCCACCGTCCTCAATCCAGCGCCCGCGGAGTACTGTGCAGATGCGGGGGATTCATGCGCTTGGATGGGCTTCCAGGCCTCGTTCTTCGTTACCGGGATACAGCAATTCGGCGGGTTCGTCATTTTCTGGTTGCTCTTCCTCCCCGCGAAGGCGCTCGGCTTCAACAAGTTGGGAGACAAAGAGATCGAGATCAAGAGGCTGACCTCCAAGAATGAGGTCATCGCGGTGCTGTGCTTCGCGGCAAGTTTCACGATGAACATCGCCTTGAACAACATGTCCATGGCGCTCATCCCCTTGACGCTGAATCTCATCATCCGCTCGTGCCTCCCCCTCTCGACCTTCCTCGCACAGTGGCTCCTCACCAAGTACACGACAGGCGAGGGGAAGCCTTGCAAGGCCATCGAGATCGGGTTGATGATGCTGGGTGCTGCAATGATGTGCGTGTGCGTCTGGGCCAAGATTGCCGCCGAGGCCGAGGGCGAGTCCCACAAGAAGGCGGGAGCTGGCGAGTCCGCGAAGACCGTGATCGGCGTCATATACTGCGTGGTGTCCCTGTTCTCGGGGAGCGTCAACCTGGCGCTCGCTGGGATCCTGAAGACCTCCGTGAAGCTGGACGGGTTCAACACCGTGGTCTACAATTCCATTCCCGCCGCGATCATCCTCCTCCCTTTCGTGTTCTTGCTGCAGCACCCCGTGAAGCACTGGGACGGGGTCGGCTACACGAACGACGCCTGGGTCGTGGGTCAGGTCTGGGAGCACAGCAAGTCCACATTCATCTTCGGCGCCAGCTCTGCCCTGGCCTCGCTGGTGTACAACATCCTGCAGTTCAGCATCGTGCAGTACCTGTCGGCCACCCACGTCGCGTTCGCGGGCAACTTCAACAAGGCCGCCACCGTTCCGCTCGCCCTGCTGGTTGGCATTGACCACCTGCCGCAGGCGCCGTACGGCTTCATCATGGTCGTCTCGGCCATCATCAACATCATCTCGTTCGCCGCGTACAACGTGGTCTCCGGCGGTGCTGGAGGCCACGGCGGTGGCGGCGCCAGCAAGGAGGCGGTGAAGGAGAAGGAGCTCATCAAGGACGCCGAGAGCAGCGACGACGACGACGACGACGAGGACAGCTCGGAGGGCGGCTGCTGCTGAGGGGGCGCGGCGGGGCGCGGAGGAGGCGCAGGCACGTCGGCCAGCGACTGGCAGCCCAAGCTCGCGCGACGGTGCTGCCAGCCGCAGCACCTCTGGAGCATGCCGCCCTCGGGGCCGCGGCCTCTCTGACGGGCCAAATTGTCACCACCACTACCATGGGCAGGACGGGGGGGGGGGGCGCTGGGGAGTCCTCCTCCTCCTCCTCCTCCTCCTCCTCCTCCTCCTCCTCCTCCTCCTACTCCTCCTCCTCCTCCTCCTCCTCCTCCTCCTCCCCCTCCTACCTATGGTAGTGGCGGTGGAGAATCGGCCCATCACTCCCCGACACTTTTTTCCATCTGGACCTGTGACCGGCCTGCACGGCTCCCGGGCAGCCGCGCGGGGCCGTGGAAATCTCCACGGCTCTATGCGCGGCCGGAGCGCCGCATTCAGTTCCAGCCGGGCCAACGCAATTTTAGGGGAACGAACAATGACATAAACGTAAAATGTTAAATGTTCGAAGGTCCGCGCGGATTTCTGGGATCGGCGCTGGGGCCCCCTGGCGGCGCCTCCGGCGCCGCCCCTGGCTCGCTCCGCGCGCCAGAGAGGGGGGCCCAGCGCGGATCCAAAAAATCCGCGCGGACCTCCGAGTTTTATTTTTGTGACATTTTTAGTTCCCCTAAATGTGGCAGCTCTCCTGGTGTCCCCGTGAGCGCAAGCCCGCATCGTACCAGATGCTCTTCCCAGTTTAGATGCCCTGCATTCGCGCTTGCACCTCTTCCCTCCTCGACCTTGAGTTAGCAGGCGCTCATAGTCCGAGGCGTTGCTACCGAGCCTCCCTCTGGCCTCCGCTGGTTCGCCAGAGTTCAGGCTTTGCAGTTGTACGGCCCTGTTGGGCCCTCCTCTGGCCTCCCATGGTCCGCCAGGGTTTGGGCCCTGCAGGTGCGAATTCTGATAATGCCGCGCTCGCTGGCGGCTGACGCAGGCCTCTATTGGCCCGTCTGCCTCTCGTGGCCGCTCGTGGGCTGGACAATGGCCATCCGTCAGAGTGCTCCCTGCCAAGCCGGGCACGTACCCGACGAAGGAAGGGGGCGATTCAGACTCCCACACCATCGGAAGCTGAGTGTCGCACACTGAAAGAACACAACGAAACAACTCTTCCCCCTACTCCTTCTGTCGCCGTCGTCGCCTGTCGTGCTTGCTTGCTTGCCTGCTTCCTTGCTTGCCTGCTTGCCTGCTTGCTTGCTTGCCTGCCTGCCTGCAGAAGCAAGTCAGGGCCGTTTTGAAACACATGAATCACCAAACAAACCCCCACTTCTATCAAGCTTTGCTTGGCTCTAGGCGGTGCCAACCTAAAGAGACAATCGTCGGTGTTATTTGCTTACAAGACGGAGGAATGTTAGGGCTGTTTTTTTTTGTTTTGTTTTTTTTTCTGCTGACGCCGACAGGGATGCCAGAAACTCACTGCTACGAATGATCAGCATCCGTCATATATATACCTATACATGCGGACATCCCTCCCAGGTAGCTGATTATGATGGTCGCGACGGTGGTGACGGAGGTGATGCTTCTGGGGTTTCCTTGGGATGTTGCGGATACGTATGTTTTTTTTTCCCCGAGCTACAACCCGTGTCTCGTCGGTTCTCGCTCCCTTATTTCTGTGATGTTTGTGGACCTTCCCGGGCAGTGATGAAGGCGATGATGTCCCTGGGCCTTCCTCGGTATGCTGTGGAATCACAGACAGGTATTAATTGAAACATGAAGTTACGCAGTACCTGTTTGCCTGTCCAAATAATGGATTTCTAACTCGGATTTCATTTCAAACTAAAGCGTTCTAACCAGGACCCTGGCTGGGACAACCATGAAGCATGGAGGACATTTAAAAGGAGTGCGCCTCTCATGCTCAAGCCAGATAATTCAACCGGAGGACGTTAACAGGGATTCATCGGCAATTCATGTAAACATGAAGACACCAATAAAGGGGTTTTGTACATACAGAGATTCGAATCAGAAGTTCATGTCAATTTAGGGTATTCTAAACAAAGAGTCCCTTTTAAGACACACCTCTTCCTATAGGACTTGATTAGACAACGGGTGAATGATAACGTACCAAATATACTAGGATTCTAAACATACTCCCTTTGTAACTAGATGCTTATGATGAACATCGCTGCTACACAGAGGATTCTAAGTATGATTTCCTTTCATGCTAGAAGAACTACAAGGAACTACAAAACGGATTCCCCTTCCAACTGAATATTTTAGCGTTGGGTACTCCTTTAGGAAAAGACTCCTTTTAGTATTCCCCAATCAGAGCTTGCCTCTGTAGGGGTCCTAGCGGATTCATATGGTTAGGTTAGGTTTGTCGCCGATTTTTACTGCACGCCTGGGTGCCGGGGTGCCCAGGGGTGCCCGGGGCCCGGGTGCCTGGGGGGTGCCCCGGGGTGCCCGGGTGCCCGGGTGCCCGGCAGGGTGCCCGGGTGCCCGGGCGTGCCCGGGGGTGCCCGGGGGTGCCCGGGGGTGCCCTGTAGCCCTATAGCCCTAAGCCCTATAGCCCTATAGCCCTACAACTCTATAGCCCTATAGCTCTATAGCCTTATAGCTCAAGAGCCCTATAGCCCTATAGCCCTATAGTCCTGATTGTTTTTTTTCTCCGGTATCATTTATCGTTGGGTACTCCTTCAGAAAAAAAAAAAGATTTCTTTTAGACTAGGGGGGTGTAGTCAGGAACCCTTCTGAACTAGAGGGTTATGAGCGGGAGATCTCTTCTCGAATGCAGAGGGTTTTGGTCATGATATCTGTCTAAACTGAGCAGGGTATTATACACAAATGCAACCTTCTCATATGCAGTAGTTCTTGCGGGAGTTCCTTCAGAAGCTAGATAAGCTTAAGCACAGGGACCTTTCAGCATAGAGAAGTTCATTCAGGAAGTCGTTTCAACTCAGCAGGTCGACATACGAAAGTATGAGTCACGGATGATCACGTGCAATGCTTTAAGTTCGGCCAGTAGGGTCCGAGTTTGCAATAAACGCAGCGCAGCAAGCTTGTGCAATCATTGCCTATCTAAATATGAATTAGGTGCACATGCTTACACACAGTACGTTCGAGCAACCGGTTATAAGCTCCATGTGGGAGTTTCGGCTTAGGCCATTTTCAAGCAGCGATTTCTGCTTGAGTTGCAAGAGGCCTTTCCCGTCCCAGTGCAAGCTGACAAGCAGGTGGTGAATCATTATAAATATTTTCTGGCTTTTCAGGAACTTTGTCGTCGAGGTATCTTCAGCGAATGAGTGAGATGTTAATCCGAAGAGAGGAACCAGCTGACACTGAAGCAGTTGATGCACTTGTCCGAGAGGCGTTTTGGAATCTGTATCAGCCAGGATGTGAAGAGCATGTAGCAGTAAGAAAGCTTCGAGAACATCCCGATGTCATTACTGATCTTCAG
>CAUYUJ010000856.1:105118-108568 GCA_963575745.1 Prorocentrum cordatum
GCAACTAAGCCTGCCGCTGGCGCGCTATGCGCCCATCCACCTGCATTCGGCCATGCACGCGAGGTGCTGGCCCAGCCAGCGTGGGCTCGCGAGCGGAAAAAAGAGCGCCTGGAAAACATGAGACTGGGCTCCCCGAAGCCGCAGTGCCAACAAGGAGATGAGCCGAAACGCACCGCTTGGGGACCGTTGCCAGAAACTCAGCAGCGCTGAAACGCAACGCCTGGGGACCGTTGCAAAATTCAGCAAATCGTCGTAAAGGAAGCTTCTGTCGCTCACTGGCTCACAGGTGCTGGCTTGGCAACAAAGCAAGCAGTTGGCTACGAATCGGATATTACACGCACTGCGTCCACGTCTAGTCTATGAGTCTAGTGTGCACCCATCGGGATCAGTCCGACGCCCTACGATGAAGAAATACTCGCCCCAGCATTCTGCCCTATCGTAGGTTCCATCGTCTGGCCGCGCACGAAGACTACTGGACGATCTGCGCTGCCCTCACCTTCTAGCGGAAGCACTCCAACCAGGGCGCCGCCTCGTCCTCGAGCCAGCCTGGAGGGGCCGGCCCCGTGTGGCGGGTCGCCACTCCCTCGGCCATGAACGCCCTTGCCACGGACCCGTGCATGGGCCAATGGGGCGCGGCCAGAGTGAGCTTCCCCGTACTGGCGTCGAAGCACGGCTCCACCTTCACGGCTTGGACGTCCGGCTTGGAGGAGGAGGAGGAGGAGGAGGAGGAGGAGGAAACAAAACAAAAAAGGGGGATGAGGAGGAGGAGGAGGAGGAGGTCTCGTGGAAGGGCGAGGGTGAGGGCGAAAGAATTTCCTGGATGCAGCGAAGGAGGACGACGACGACGGCCACGAAAAGCTTGACGACGACGCCAAAGGCGCAGGGGGATCAGGGGATCAGAAGCATAAGAACGCGCGAACACTTTGAGGAACCGCCTTGGCTCAAAAACGCTGTTTGGGGACACTGGGCTTTGGCTATCTAACGGCCTTCGGCCCATCCCTCCGCCGTGCCTGGTTTGTGGGTCAGAGTTCTCAGGGATGCTTCTTTGGGTCTCCTCGGAGCGCTCTCGAGGGCCTACTGGGGGCAGTTCGTGGACCTCTTCGGAGCCTCTTGGGGGCCTCTTGGGGGCCTCATGAGGCCTCTTAGGGGCCTCTTGGGGCATCTTGGGAGCCTCTTAGCGGCGTCTTGGGACCTCCTGGGGGTCCCTCGGGGCCGAGGACTCGAAATGTCCATTCGGCTTCCCCATCTGGGCGCCCTCTTGGGGCCGTCTTTGCACGGTGCCCGCACCGTGGCACCGCTCCCGTGTTGGAGCCCTCTTGGGTGGTCTTTGTGCCCTCTTGGGTGCCTTTGGGACCGTCTTGGGCGATCTTGGGGGCCTCGTGGGCCTTCTTGGAGCGTCGGGAAGCCGAGAGGCGCGAACGCTGAAATCCTTCAAAAACCGAAGGGCAATCAATGACTTTGCCTCTTGGGGCCCTCGGCGCCTATTTTTGGGCCGTGTTGGGCGGGGTCACCGTCCCAGAGGCCCGCCTGACACACCCCAGTAATGATGGGCCTGTTTTCCACCACCACGACCATAAGTTAGAGGGGGAGGGGGTCCTCCTCCTCCTCCTCCTCCTCCTTCTCCTGCTCCTCCTCGTCCTCCTCTTCGTCCTCCTTCTCTTCGTCCTCCACCTTCTTCCTCCCTCCAACATATGGTAGTGGTGGTGGAAGACAGGCCCATCAAGTAAAGCCCAGGAGGGCTCGGCGGCGCTTGGGAAGCCCGGGGTCTGGGCTCTGAAAGTACCTTTGAACCCTGGAATCCCTCAGGGCTGCAGGGGCCCTAAGGGGCATTCCATGGCGTGCTGAAGGGGCGATGGCGGGTACATTGATTTCCTATTTTCTAAGCTTTCAACATGGAGCTCAAAGGGGTCTCGATTCCTTTGACATTCTTTCCATTTGAGAGAGACCTTCATCGTGGTTCCGTGATGGTGGAGGTGTTGGTGGCGATGGATAGTGATGATTCTGATTATGGTGAGGTTGATGGTGATGGTGGTGATGATGATGATAATGTTATGGTGATGATGATGCGGATGCTGTTGATAATGGTGGTGATGCTGATGCTGATGCTGATGATGCTGATGATGATGATGCTAGTGATGATGATGTGATGGCGATGGTGATGATGGTGCTGATGGTGCTGCTGCTGCTGCTGATGATGATGATGATGATGATGATGATGATGATGCTGCTGATGCTGGTGCTGGTGCTGGTGCTGGTGCTGGTGCTGGTGCTGGTGCTGATGATGCTGATGCTGATGATGCTGCTGCTGCTGATGTTGCTGCTGCTGCTGATGACGATGATGATGACGATGACGATGATGATGATGATGATGATGATGATGATGATGATGATGATGATGATGATGATGATGATGATGATGATGATGAGGATGAGGAGGAGGAGGAGGAGGAGGAGGAGGAGGAGGAGGGAGGAGGAGGAGGGAGGGAGGGGAGAAGAAAAGCAGTAGCAGAAGGACAACACGAGGGAAGGAGCGGCGGAGGCGCACAAGTTGCCGACCGTAGTGGAGCCCGAGCAGATCTAAGAGGGTCCGTCGTGAAGCGGGCGCCCTCGCGCTGGGGGGCTGCGAAGCCCCTGGCGCTCCCCGCGGGGTCGACAAGGTGGCGCCGAGCTGGATGGAGAGGGGAGGAGCCAGAGGGGCAGGGTCCTGCGGGGGAGGGGTGGGGTCGGGAGCGGGAGGGGGGGGTCCTGGCTGGGGAGGTGCTCTTCGGGAGCGGGGCGGGAGTTGGGGAGGGCTCCCTGGATCCTTCTTTCGGCTTCGCCCAAACATATTTGTCCTGTGTGCTTGTCGCCCCCAAAGGGGCGACGCGCGCGCGCGCGCTCGGAAATCTCATACTAGCCGGCCGCTCTGCGGTTGATCGGGAGTTTCTGTATATAGAAGAAGGTGCGTGCGCTTGTTGGCGAGGGTGAGGATGAGGTTCCTCCTCCTCCTCCTCCTCCTCCTCCTCCTCCATCCTTCTCTTGCCTCCGTCTGTCCTCCTCCACCCCGCAGCTCCATCATCTTCTCCTCCTCCTCCTCCTCCTCCTCCCCCTCCTCCTCCTCATCATCATCATCATCATCATCATCATCATCATTCCTCCTCTGGGCACCTCCCCCGGGGCGCGGATCCACCGGATCTGTCCGGATCTGTCCGGAAACGGTGCCGGAGGCCGCTCTGGGCTCCTCTGGGCACCTCCCCCGGGGCCGGTTTTGTGAGGATGTCTCAAGCGAGGGCGCCGGTTTGGGATTCGGCCCCGGATCCAGCGGATCCGTCCGGATCCGTCCGGAAACGGTGCCGGAGGCCGCTCTGGGCTCCTGTGGGCACCTCCCCCGGGGCCGGTTTTGCGGGGATGTCTCAGGCGAGGGCGCCGGTTTGGGATTCGCCCCCGGATCCAGCGGATCCGTCCGGATCC
>CAUYUJ010000857.1:0-66697 GCA_963575745.1 Prorocentrum cordatum
TAAAGCTAAGCTAAAGCTAAACTAAAGCTAAGCTAAAGTTAAGCTAAAGCTAAACTAAAGCTAAGCTAAAGCTAAGCTAACGCTAAGCTAAAGCTAAGCTAAAGCTAAAGCTGAAGCTAAAGCTAAAGCTACACGCTAAAGCTAAAGCTCCCAGGGGACTGGGGGAACCGCGGGGCGGGGACTGGGGGAACCGCCTGGGGCGCTTTCCACTGCCCAGCCCCTTTAAGCTAGAGAGTAAGAACCCTTCTAGACAGAGTAAGAACCCTTCTCTCTTTTTATATATATATATATATATGTGTGTGTACATCAACAAGGAATTATCCCAGTGCGACCCTACCTAGGAGATGGAGCCCCTTGGGAACGCAGCATTAGCAGTAACAGTAAAGCTAAGCTAAAGCTAAGCTAAAGCTAAGCTGAATCTAAGCTAAAACTAAGCTAAAGCTAAGCTAAAGCTAAGCTAAAGCTAAGCTAACGCTGAGCTAAAGCTAAGCTACAGCTAAGCTAAAGCTAAGCTGGAGCTAAGCTGGAGCTAAGCTAAAGCTAAGCTAAAGCTAAGCTAACGCTAAGCTAAAGCTAAGCTACAGCTGAGGTACAGCTAAGCTAAAGCTAAGCTAAAGCTAAGCTAAATCTAAGCTAACGCTAAGCTAAAGCTAAGCTAAAGCTAAACTAAAGCTAATCTAAAGCTGAGCTAAAGCTGGGCTGAAGCTAAGCTAAAGCTAAGCTAAAGCTAGGCTAAAGCTAAGCTGAAGCTAAGCTACAACTAAGCTAAAGCTAAGCTAACGCTAAGCTAAAGCTAAGCTGGAGCTAAGCTAAAGCTAAAGCTACAGCTAAATCTAAAGCTAAAACTGAGCTAAACCTAAGCTAAAGCTAAGCTAAAGCCAAGCTACAGCTGAACTAAAGCTAAACCAAAGCTTAGCTAACGCTAAGCTAAAGCTAAGCTAAAGCTAAGCTGAAGCTAACGCTAAACTAAAGCTAAAGCTAAAGCTAAAGCAAAAGCTAAAGCTAAGCTGAAACTGAGCTAAAGCTAAGCTGAACTAGGCTAGGCAAAGCTAAGCTAAGCTAAGTTAATATGATATAAACTAAGCAAAGCTAAGCTACATCTAAGCTAAAGCTAAGCTAAGCTAAGCTAAGCTAACATGATACAAGCTAAGCTAAGCGAAGCCAAGCTAAACCAAGCTAAGCTAAGCTAAGCTAAGATGATATAAGCTGGGCTAAGCTTAAGCTTAGCTAAGCTAAGCTGGGTGAACCCAGGGGGCGCGACTGGGGGAACCGCGGGGCGGGGACTGGGGGAACCGCCTGGGGCGCTTTCCACTGCCCGGCCCCTTTAAGCTAGAGCGTAAGAACCCTTCTAGGCAGAGCCTAGATAGGGAAAAACTAACAGACGATGTTGCATTTTTCATTCAAAACCCGCCTGTAGGGGGGAACGCCCGACCTAGCGTTGTGGAGAACGATCAATGGAGAGGCAGCATGTTGCCAGATGATCTCCAGATGTCTCCAACATGCGTTAAGCATGTTTCAAACATGTAAAAGCCATGGTGTAATCATCATCAGAAAACTTCTCCGACATTCAAAACACACATGTCTAACTCGATGAAAGGACTGTTCGTGTGTCCACTGTCGTGGCATCCGCAAACCTAGCGCAAGGCAGAGGGGGCGGGCCGCCTCGCGCGGCTCGGGAGAGGCCTCCGCCCCCCCGGGGCGGCCTCCCAAGGGCCTCCTCGCCGGCACGCCGCGGCGGGCCTCTCATCGGAAGGCTTCGGAGGGCTCCGGAGCAGCCCCGCCGCCTGTAGTTTTTTGTTATATATATATATATGTATAGAAAAAACGGTAGGTTTATGATGTTCCAAACTACTGTAGCCCGAGCCACCAGGAAAACAATCGAGCACCAAGAAAGCTGGGCTAAGCTAAGCTTAGCTAAGCTAAGCTGGGTGAACCCAGGGGGCGCGACTGGGGGAACCGCGGGGCGGGGACTGGGGGAACCGCCCGGGGCGCTTTCCACTGCCTGGCCCCTTTAAGCTAGAGAGTAAGAACCCTTCTAGGCAGAGCCTAGGTAGGGAAAAACTAACAGACGATGTTGCATTTTTCATTCAAAACCCGCCTGTAGGGGGGCACGCCCGACCTAGCGTTGTGGAGAACGATCAATGGAGAGGCAGCATGTTGCCAGATGATCTCCAGATGTCTCCAACATGCGTTAAGCATGTTTCAAACATGTAAAAGACATGGTGTAATCATCATCAGAAAACTTCTCCGACATTCAAAACACACATATCTAACTCGATGAAAGGACTGCTCGTGTGTCCACTGTCGTGGCATCCGCAAACCCAGCGCAAGGCAGCGGGGGCGGGCCGCCTCGCGCGGCTCGGGAGAGGCCTCCGCCCCTCCGGGCGTCAGCCTCCCAAGGGCCTCCTCGCCGGCACGCCGCGGCGGGCCTCTCATCGGAAGGCTTCGGAGGGCTCCGGAGCAGCCCCGCCGCCTGGAGCCTTTTTTTTTTTCTTTATTTATTTATTTATTTGTTATATATATATATATATAAAAATAAAAACAATATATATATATAACAAAAACGGTAGGTTTATGATGTTCCAAACTACTGTAGCCTGAGCCACCAGACAAAAATTCGAGCACCAAGAAAGCACCCCCAAAAACTCGAGGGTTTTCACGTGTTCGGGCCCTGGGAGGCACTCGTCCGACACTGTTTCGACACTCTTTCAACACTCTTTTGACACTTTTCCGGGTGCTCGAAATTATTTCTGGGATGTGGTCTTTAAGTACGCTGGGGGCAACATAACGGTAGGTTCACGCGGCGATGGGGCGCCGGCGACGCCGGCGAAGGCGTTCAATGTTGAATTTCGCACGGTGGAGCGACGCGGAAGCACCGAGGGACATGGTAGCGCCACAGGGCCCGACAGGATTCAACCTTGAACGATCGGGGCCGCGATTGGTTCAAGGTTTAACGATCGAGACGGCGTCAGACGCCTTCGCGTGCGCCGACGCCGCACGAACCTACCGTACACTCGTGCAAGTTTACTTGCATGAACGGGTGGGGGGGGGGCCTGCGCCTGAAGCAAGCCGAAAGCAGCTGGACGTGCGGAGATCACGCACGTCGAAAGGCACTCGCACCCTCGTATGATTCGACTGAAGAGGGGGCGAGCGCTATGCAGGTCAACTTGCCTGGAGAGAAACCGGCTCCTACGTCGGGCATGTCCCTCTACAGGAGAAATATTCAAGAATGGTCAGAAAATAATATGGGGACGATGCTTCGAATGTTTTTGGCTGTTTTTGAGCACTTGGGGATTATGTTTCATATTTGTCTTCAGAATCTGGAATATGCCTGTAGGAGGACATGCCCTACCTACCCTACCTAATGCTTCTCGTTCGAGGTGCGGCCATCGCCAATGTTCGAGTATCGGTGGAGGAAGAAAAAACGATACCCCGATATTGGAGGGCCAAGCCTGCACGCTTCTCGAAGACCAACATCGGAGGCCGATGCCATAGAGCGCTTTCACGTCCTGGCCCAAAGCGTCTTCGGACGCATTGGGTGCCGTGACGTCCATAGACACCTTCGGGGTGGATACGTCTATGGACAGCGTGGCCGTTGCGTTCGGCGAGGTGCAAGATCGGAGAAAGATAGATCCGTCTACGGTATGTTTCCGTTCTAGAGCAGGTCCCACATGGTACTCCAAAGGAGGAGATACCGATACCGCGATACCCCTACCCGTGTCTTCGTTTTCGCTTTGGGCCTCCTGGGCAGCCTTCGCCGCCACGGCCGGATTCTTCCTGGGAGGAGTCCGGGGAGAGGTGGAGGTAGTATTTGTCGGTTCCCCCAGATTATTTGCGTTGCATCTTCGCGGGACCTCGTCGATCCCCCGAATTTGTGGTTCTTCTTGTGCTCGACGCGGGCGCGAGGCCGTTTCGACGTGGATTTGGACATATGCGGGCGGTGGCACTGGGGCCTTCGGTGGAGCTCCCTATGGTGCCACGAAACGTGTGAGGGGTGTGCCGAAATGGGTGCTTCGGTGGAGCTCCCTATGAAGCCACGAAGCGTGTGAGGGGTGTGCGGAAATGGGTGTGGGGGACGCACGCGGGCGGTGGCACTGGGGCCTTCGGTGGAGCTCCGTATGGGGCCACGAAACGTGTGAGGGGTGTGCCGAATTGTGTGTGGGGGACGCATTGTGCCGAATTGTGTGTGGGGGCGCTTGCGGACGGTGGCACTGGGGCCTTCGGTGGAGCTCCATATGGGGCCACGAAACGTGTGAGGGGTGTGCCGAAATGTGTGTGTGTGGGGGACGCATGCGGGCGGTGGCACTGGGGCCTTCGGTGGGACTCCCTATGAGGCCACGAAACGTGTGAGGGGTGTGCCGAACTGGGTGTGGGGGCGCATGCGGGCGGTGGCACTGGGGCCTTCAGTGGAGCTTCCTATGGGGCCACGAAACGTGTGAGGGGTGTGCCGAAATGGGTGTGGGGGACGCATGCGGGCGGTGGCACTGTGGCCTTCGGTGGAGCTCCCTATGTGGCCACGAAACGTGTGAGGGGTGTGCCGAAATGGGTGATGATGCTGGTGATGATGACGGTCGTGATGATGATGATGACGATGATGATGACGATGATGATGACGATGCTGATGATGATGATGATGATGATGATGACGCTGATTGTGATGATGATGATGATGCTGATGATGATGATGATGATGCTGCTGATGATGATGCTGACGATGACGATGACGATGATGCTGATGCTGATGCTGATGCTGCTGATGATGATGATGCTGATGATGATGATGATGAGGATGATGATGAGGATGATGATGACGGGAGGAGAGAGGAAGGGGGATGAGGAGGAGGAGGAGGAGGAGGAGGAGGAGAGGAGGAGAGGAACGCGGGGCGACGTCTCTTCAAAACGAGGACCCAACACCACAGGATGATTGGGAGAAACTCAGGACGGGAGTTCTTCCGTGGTGTTCGGCCTCTCGGGGCCCTCGCTGGGCCCCGGGACCGTGAAGAGTCGATTCAGGAGGAGAAATCGGGACGATCGAACTGGTTACGGAAAGAATGGGTACGATGCCCAACAGCGGTTCTTGTTTATTTTGAACAGGACTCGCTGTCCGCGCCGCCGCGTACGTTGTTCACTAAAGACAGAAAGCCGCCTGCCCAACAGCGGCCGCTGTCGGTCTTGGACAACATTTGTTGTTGGGCATTGTGCTCATTTTTTCCGTACCCATTTCGGGCGTCCAAAAGCAGCCGGTTTTGAGGAAAGGATCGGGATCTCCTGGGACCGCGTTCTGAAAACATTTGGACGTCGCATTTCTGGGATACACGCATCGACGCTTGCTCGCTCCAGATCCAGCCTGACTGTTGGCGCGGCTCGGAGCCAACCGACCTCCAGAGGAAGTGCGTCAAGCCGCTCTCGTGTTGAGCACGTGTGCGACTTGAGACATCATCTTGCGAGGTGAAGTCCGTTACTCTGATGTGGCACGAGAGCATCTTGTCTGTGTCGCGCAGCTCTGGTACTGTCGACCGAGGAAGGAGAGGTCGATCGAATGTGCGATTGTGGCGCTGGCGCTGTCGTCAGACGAGCTGCGGAGTGAGCCGATCGGGGCGATCGGTAAGTGTGGCGTGGTCCAGGTCGGGGAAGAGTGGGAGCGATTCATAGGGGTAGCGAGGGAAGGACTAACAGTGGTTGGCCTCTAATGGTGCGCAGTCCCGCGGCCCGTGCCACGCGCGGCGGCCTGCGAGGTCAGGGCTGGCACCGCGAGACGGGGGGGTCCGAGGCACGCGCCACGAGGAGCGCGGCTTCTCGAGCGCGCGCGCGGGGCATGAGGGCTCTTGACGGCCTGTCCCGCGCTATCGCTGCGGAGCTCGCAGACTAACCAAAGAAAAATGGAGTGGCAATTTGGGATGTCGCAATGCTGGTAGAGAACACCGGAGGAGAGACACCGACACCAAGAGTACAAGCTCAGCACTCATCAGGGCACAACTCAGCTGAGCCTCCGTGTTTCGGCTGACCGTGGGCCACCCTGGTCAGCAGGGACTTGCCGACACAGGCTACGTACAACAGCACGTCGGCTGGAGTCGCCCCCGAAATCGTTGTAGCGAGAGACACGCAGAGAGGAGCAATGAGTGGGAGGGAAAGAGGGCGAGATGCGGAAGCGCGGCTGGAAGCATTGTCGGAGGCCTAGAGGTTGAGACTAACACCAGTATCGATGGGGTGCCTCCACCGAGGGAAGATGCTCCCGATCTCGGTGATGGTTTGACATTCTGGCCTCATAGGTTGCCGAAAGATTACCACCAACACCAACATCTGGGATCATCTTCCCCTGGTGGAGACAATCTCCTGTGTTGGTGTCAGTGCCCATGTCCATGCCTCTGACACTGGCACGCCCCACGAGAGGGTACATCTGGGATGGTTCATCGGCGGCCCGGAGCCGGCTGTGGCCCTGTCGAAGCTTCCCGGAGACCGCAGGTCGAGGTGCAGGACATCGAGAAGGCCGAGGCCAGCTGCTGGGGCAGCAGAGCCCTGCAGGGGCTCCCCTTCCCCCAGCTCCCGTCGGGGAGCGTGAGGCTCGAGTACGCCGGCGCTCGGCTTTGCCGACGCCATCTGACGAGCCCGTCCTGGATTTTGACGGCCCAGTTTTCGCGGGACGTTTGCAGCGGGAGTTCGCGTCAAAGTTCAGAGTGTGTCTCGTCACGTTCACGATGGCAAGCGTCAGGCCAACCCGAGTCTCGCGTACCCGAGTCGTTACGTCTCCCCGAGCCTTGGGAGATCAGAGTCGGCATCGGCGCTGGTGCATCCGTGGTCGACAACCGGCCTCGTCCGGCGCAACCTCGTTTCATTCCGCGACGTCCCCCTGAATGCGAATCGATAGTAGGTTGAGCCTGCGCTTATGCGGCGTTAATGGCCCCTCAATCGGGCTTCGTACCCCTTCATCGCTCTTACGAAGACCTCCCAGGAGTTGCCATCTAGTCTTCCCCCTTCCTTTACCACCTGCTCCGCCTCTTCCTCCTGCTTCTTGCCCGATCGTCCATCACAGCATGTTGGAGATCTTATGCTCTACACCGCTTCTTGCGGTAACCGACGTAAGTTTTCAGAACCCCCCAGTAGTGGAACTAAATCTCCTTTCGACGCCCTTGTGGACGGACTGGGGTCCCACCAACAGTGGAAAATAACTACTTCTCCGCGGCACCCGCCGCGCAGCAACGACAGAGGAGGAGGGGGGAAGGATAACAGGAGGCGGAGCAGGAGGAGGAGGAGGAGGAGGAGGAGGAGGAGGAGGAGGAGGAGGAGGAGGAGGAGGAGGAGGAGGAGGAGGGGTGGAGCTCAATCCCCCCCCGAGAGACACAGGCGGGGGTCCCTCAAAACTAGAGGCCTACCTCGATTACCCATGCCCCTCCCATGTCCTCCTTCCTCTCGGCGGCGTGCCCAGGGCGCAAGGCTTACGGCGGGCGTGTCTCTCTACAGGAGGCTATCCCAAACTAGTCCAAAACTTCGTCTGCTGGGGACGCTTTGTCTATACTATGTTTGGGTGTTGTTTGGAGTATTTGTTGGCTATCCGTTCTTGTTCGCTCGAAGCCCCCGCCTGTAGGAGGACGCGCTCGACTTCACGCGAGGCAGAGGGGGCCGGCCGTCTCGCATGGCTCGGGAGAGGCCTCCGCCCCTCTGGGCAGCTTCCCAAGCCTCCTCTCCGACCTCCTCCTCCTCCTCCTCCTCCTCCTCCTCCTCCAACTCCTCCTCCTCCTCCTCCTCCTCCTCCTCCTCCTCCTCCTCCTCCTCCTCCTCCCCGTCGAGGGCGGCGCAGTTAATTTTGTGCTCGTCCTGAGGCTCAGGGCTCGGACCTTCCTCCGCCCAAGCTGGTGCCGGAGAGGCGCGATGAGCTCGTCCTCATCGCCCATGGCCCCGTCCCCCTGGCCCCTGGTTCGTCCGCGTTGCAATTCATGCGTTGTTTTGGCCGTGGCTCGGTCCCCTACCAGTGTGAAGACGGTTTTGAAGCCAGGGGCCAAGTGTGACCCGTCGCCCATGCTTCAGGCTCTCGCCCTAGCTGTTGAGCAGCTCGGCTTGCGTGCCCAAGGAGGCAGGGAGGCTGCGGGGGATGCTGCTGCTGCTGCCGACTGGGTGGTGGGGACTGGGACCCTCTTCGAATGTGATGACCATAAGGTCCAGCGTTCGGGGCCACATGTATTGTGAAGGCCTGACGGCCGGTGCCGCCGACCCTGAAAGACATCGTCGACGACCAGGAGGGGGAGGAGGAGGAGGAGGAGGAGGAGGAGGAGGAGGAGGAGGAGGAGGAGGAGGAGGAGGAGGAGGAGGAGGAGGAGGAGGAGATGGAGATGGAGATAAGGAGGAGGAGGAGGAGGAGGAGGAGGAGAAGGAGGAGAAGGAGGAGGGAAAGGACTCTCCCCTGACCCCCCCCCGGGGAGGAGGACCGGAGGAGGACTGGTGCGGGAGAGGGGAGGGGAGGGGGAGGAGGACCCCCAGGGACGGATGCATATCTGACTCCCCTGCCCCCCTCTGGGACCCCTCCCCACCTGGGGAGGAGGACCCGAGGAGGACTGGCGCGCCGGAGAGAGACCGGCGTGGGAGAGGAGGACTCCCAGAGGCTATGCGAATCTGACCCCCCGAGGGACCCCCCCCCGCCGGGGAAGGGGCAAAGGGAAGAGGCTTCCCCTTGACGCAATGAGGACGTGGATGGAATTCCCTCAAGCTGCGAAATCGTTCCCCGAACGAGGAAGGGTGCTCTCTCTCTCTCTCTCTCCCCTCCGACGCGAGAGGAGGATGGGAAGGAGGGGACGAAAGAAGGCTCCCCGTCGACGAGACCGGACAGACACCCCACACACGCCGACAGGGTCGGCAGATTTTGTGTTCGGTGTGGGGCTCGTGTGGCCATCGGTCCTCCCCAAATCTAATCATGCACTTGGGGATGTCTGCCCCTCGCGCCCCCGTCGTAGTGCCAGGGACTGGCTCGTCGACGGGCGGCACCCAGCAACTGGAGCTAAGGTTTAGCCTAATTCGTTGGGTCTCTCTGGCGTGTGATGGTGGTCTGACCTCGCACGCAGCACCAGTTACCTTGTGAGTCGTACTTCGCTTTAGCTCAGAAGCGGTTTCGTGAGGCTGTGTCCTGCGTCCTCCTCCTCATCATTCCTCCTCCTCTTCCTCCTCCTCCTTTTCCTCCTCCTTTTCCTCCTCCTCCTCCTCCTCCTCCTCCTCATTCCTCCTCTTCCTCCTCCTCCCTTTCCCTTCTTTGGGCCTCTCAGGAGGCCCCCGTCGCCACCGCTGGACTTTCGCCTCGAAGTCCTGGTCAGGGCGCGCCCCTGGAGAGGTTTGGGGAACCGCGGTATAATTTGTACTCCAGATTTCGCAATAAAGGGAGGGGGGTCTCATTTCGGGGGGGGGGTCTCTTCCAGGCTATCTTGGAGGGCCTGGGGGGTCTGGGGACGACGTTTTGGAGGGTTCTCCCACGGGGGAGGTCTGAAGTGGCTTGTCTTGGAGGGTCCAGACCCCCTCCCTTTTACTACGAAATCTGGAGTTCTCTCTGGCTTCCCCCAGGGAGGCGCCACCGACGACGCCTCGCTGTCGTGGCTCCCTGCCCCCCGCCGAAGCCGGAGAGAGCACGCGGCGGGCCGTGTGCGCCCCTGGAGAGGTTTGGGGAACCGCGGTGTATTGGCACTTCCTGGCTTCCCCAGGGAGGCGCCACCGAAGACGCCTCGCTGTCGTGGCCCCCCGCTGAAACCCCCGCCGAAGCCGGAAAGAGTACGCGGCGGGCCGTGTGTGCACCGGAGAGGTGCGGCGTGCCTGCGGGCGCCGCGCACCCGGCCCGTGCCGCGCGCTGGGCAGGAGCGGGTGCTCCCAGGCAGGCCCAGAGGTCCGAGGACAGACAGGCAGACAGAAGCCGCGCCTAGACGGCGCATTGTCGGGGTTTGCCAGGACTCGGGTTCGCCATCGTTTTTTGACGACCGCGCCTCGGATTTTGACGAGGAGGAGTTTCGTGGGATGTCTGCAGCGGGAGGCCTCGTCAAAATGCAGGTTCGGCCTCGTCATTTTTTTGACGACCTCGTCGGGGATTTCCGAGTCCCCTGTACCCAGGTCTTACGTCCCCCTGACATTGGCAAAGAAGAGTAGCACATGCGTGTGAAAATAGGATGTGCTGCCGCAGCGCCTCGGGTGTTCCACGCCCGCTGCTTTGGTCCAGCGTGGTGCGAGGGAGAACTGCCAGCAGCGTATGATACGGATTTGCCCTGATTCGAGGGCTCGAGCAAACATCGCGCAACAAATCGCAAAGAGGTCCGAGGGCTCGAGCAAAGATCGCATCGGTGGCTCCTCGAGAGCAGAAGGGGGCCCTTAACTTCAGGAGCACGATGTGAAGGCTTGGCCTCGCTTAGGCCCCCGTGTGCGCATTAGGGATACAAGCAAAACGGGCGGTGTGGCTCGAGATGTCTGCAGAAGAAGGCCCCATGTTTCTATTGTGTCTGGCCCTTCTAGCTTAGCTTCCCCCCAAAGGGTTAGAGGCATTTTCATTGTTTATCAACTGGGAAGAACATATTCCCCAGACAGACCCAAAGATCCGAGGCGCCGAAAAATGGAGCGACTGGTTTGTGTAAGTTGTCGGCCTCTCGGAGGACGCGTAAGGGATGGGCGAGAAAGGGGGGGGGGCGGGCAGCGAGGGCTGCTAGGGCCCCAAAGTTGGCCTGCAGGGCCCGCTAAGGGCACCTTTCTCCCCTCCCCAACTCATCGCCCCCCCCTGATTGATTCGCGCCTAAGCCTCTGGGGGCCCTCCACGGGCCCTGGGACCGTGAAGAAACGACTCGGGATGAAAGCTTGGCCTTCGGGTAGTCGAAGAAGTTGGAGCGCCGGATGTCTTGGGAATCGCTCTGAACAGGTGCAGCAAGCAGCATCGAAGGAGACCCAGACCCCCTCGAGTAATGAAAAAGTCACGACGGGAGGGTTTTCGCAATTTTTCGACGTTTGGGGGCCCTTACTGGGCCTCAGGACCGTCAAGAACCGACTCAGCATGAGAAGCCGGTCCCTGGGAATGGGTCCAGACCTCTGGGGGCCGACGCAATGAAGAAATCATGACGTCGGGGGTTTGGGGAAGGAGTCAAATAAGCATACATGGTCTGAAGTCTGCCCGAAGTTCTCGGATCGGTGCTGGCACCCTGGCGGCGCCTCTGGCAGCGCCCTTGGCAAGGACCTCCGAAAATTTTGGCCGACATTTCTGTTATGGCAGTGATTCTTTCTGTATTGAAGTTTACTCGGCTTGCATGAACATGTCGCGTTGGCGAAGATAAGTGTTAGACCAAGCGTGAGCTTTTGTCGCCTTACCACTGGCAGAAGGGCGCATGCGGCGCGGTGCCCGTCGTCTTTGGCCCAGTTCTCTTCCCTGCCGCGTCTGCCCTGGCACTTCCTGCCTGCCACCCAGCTTCGCCATAGTCTATGTTGCAAAATGTGCCGCAGCATTCTGCTACCATGTATCGGGAGGTCGAAGATCTCGCAGGGACCCCACGTGTTGCTCCCCATCCTCCCCGTCCTCCTCCCCGTCTTCCTCGCCATCCTCCCCTTTTGGGCAACTTCACTTGTGAATCTTGGCAATTGTCTCTGGATTTTGCAGATCGCAGGAGGTTCCTGCTGCGTGTCGCCACTTGACGTACGAGGAAAAACCTGGAAGACCGATGCCCGATTATGTCTGATGTGCAGCTGCTCGTTCCGCGTGCGCGGTTGCTGTTGTCGCTGCGTTTGGCGTCCAACTCGGGGCGTGAGTCGCAAGCGACGATCCGCCGAGGGCCTCCGGCTGGCTGAGCCACCAGGACATGCTGGACCCCGAACCGGTTTTTTGGAGTCGCTTTCTTGCATCATTTAAGACGTTGTCTGACCTCGAAGGAGTAAAGGTACCGACCGCCACTGGTACCCTCCCCTCGTTTTCTCCTTTCTGGGCTTCCTGTGAGATGGCTCCGCTTCAAAATGCTGGTCAGAGCGCACCCCAGGAGAGGTCTGGAGCGGAATCGGTATTTCTGGCGTCCCAGAAAGTGCCATGGTGCCCTCGATTCTCCCCAGATGTTCCGTACCTCCAGACGGCCGCGCGGCCTCAGCGCTTATTCATCAAATTTTGCGACGTTCGCAAGTTATTGGTGTTCTTGGTGCTGGCAGCGCCCTTCGCACGGTGGCCCGTGGTGGCGGTGCGATTTGTTTGCGTTGTGTCTTCGCGCGGCGACGTGCTGGAGCAGCCTTGGTCGCAAGAGTGGGCAGGTACTTGTTTTGGAGACCTTCCTGGGGTCCACCAAGCTGATGTGGTCCACTCAAATTCGCCACTATTTGGACTCCAGCTCGACTCTTGCTCGAGTGAAGCTCGTCTCAGGGTCGACGAAGCACTGACGCCCGAGTGGAGCGAAGGCTCCACGAGGGTCCCCATGACCAGCATCTACCGTAAGGGTGGCCGCGGCCTGCGTGGCGGTTGCGGTTCGTCGTTCGTGTCCAGGGCGCACCCGAACCTCCAGGCTTCGATTCACAGGACTCCATTTTCCAGGACCTCGAAGCCCCCCCTCAGCGTGCGCACGCCATCGGCAGTGCCGCCCACGCCTTCTCCCAGAACAGTTGTCTCCTGCCTTCCTGGCCGTGGCCAGGGGTGGTGGTGGTGGTGTACCGTCGGACCGAGGTCTAAGGTCCAGGTCGGTTCGGGGAGGGTACCCTAACGTTCCTCGTGTCTGTTGGATGTTATCGTGCACCCTGGGAAGGGTACCGTTGGATATTTTGTGTGTGTGTGTGTGTGTGTGTTTTGGTATCAGGTTGTCATGCTTCCCCCACATCCTAAGTGGGTCTCTTATTTTCTCTGCACACCTGCGCGGAGGATCACCTCCCACCGTCCCCCCCTCTCTTCCACCCCATCACCATCACCATCGCAGTCCTTATCACACTCATAATCATCAACATCAAAATCATCATCAGCACACGCACGCTCATTCAGAATCATGAGCACACACGCACACACCCTCTTCTCTTCTCCACCTCACCACCGTTATTCACCATCATCATCAATCACACTCACTCGCTATCACCATTACTGTCATCACACATGCATCACGATCACCATCCCATCGTGATCATCGGCCAAGAGGGAGCCTCGTGTGTGAGTTACTTGTGAGGAAGTCTTAGGCGGGAGCTCCCCCGTCCCCATGGGGTCCGCACTTCATGTTGGTAGTCCGAGCGTGTCATCGGAACCTTGTGACCGTCGTCATGTTTCGGCTCTTCTGGATTGAATACCGAGGAAGTCTCAGGCGGGAGCATCGTTTGTGAGTGAATTGCGAGGAAGTCTCAGGCGGGAGGTCCTTCACTATGGGGTCTGCACATCATGTTGGTAATCCGAGCGGGTCATCGGAACTTTGTATATGTCGTTACTGTTCGGCTCCTCTGGAATGAAGATGGAGGAAGGCTCAGGCGGGAGCTTCGTCTGTGAGTAAATTGCGAGGCAGTCTCAGGCGCGAGCTCCTTCCTTATGGGGTCCGCGTTTCATGTTGCTAATCCGAAGGGGTTCATCGGAACCTTCTAAGTGTCGTCACTTTTTTTGAATCCTGTGGAGTGGCGCTGGAAGAAGCTTGAGGCGGGCGCTTCGTCTGTGAGCGAATTGCGAGGAAGTCTCAGGCGGGAGCCCCCCCCCCTCCCTATGTGGTCAGCACTTCATGTTGATGATCCGAGGGGAGTCATCGGAACCTTTTACGTGTCGTCCATTGTCGGCTCTTCTGGAAGGATACGGAGGAAGTCCCAGGCGAGAGTTTCGTTTGTGAGTGAATTGCGAGGAAATCTTAGGCGGGAGCCCCTCCCTTATGGGCCCCGCATTTCATGATGGTAATCAGAGCGGGCCATCGGAACTTTGTATATGTCGTCACTTTTTCCCCACATGTTTCGTGGGGTTCTGGTTTTCTTCTCTGCCGCGTCGCACCCGCGTCTCACACCCGCACACACCCACACACCCGCACACACCTCCCACACACACACACACAGCACAGCACAGCACGGCACCGCACCGCACCGCACAGCACAGCACAGCACAGCACAGCACAGCACAGCACAGCACAGCACAGCACAGCACAGTACAGTACAGCACAGTACTGCTTAGCACAGCTCAGCACAGCTCAACCCAGCCCAGCACAGCACAGCAATCTCATCTCAGCTCAGCACAGTACAGCACAGCTCAGCTCAGCTCAGCTCGGCACATCACAGCACAGCACAGCTCAGCACAGCAGAGCACGCAGGGCCTGGCAGGCGTGGCACTTCCTCGTCACCAGAGGGGGGTTGCAGGGGGTGGTCTCCCACCGCGGCCCCTATACGCGCCAATGTCGCAGGGCCTAGCAGGCGTTGCACTTTCTCGACACCACAGGGGGTGCGCACGGGGTGGTCCCTGAGCGCGGCCGCTATCTGTGACGGTCGTCCAGGGCACAGCAGGCGTGGCGTTTTCTCGACACCACAGGGGATGCGCACGGAGTGGTCCCTAAGCGCGGCCGCTATCCGTGACGGTCGTCCAGGGCACAGCAGGCGTGGCGTTTTTTCGGCACCAGCGGGGGTGCGCACGGGGTGGTCCCTGAGCGCGGCCGCTAGCCGTGACGGTCGTCCAGGGCACAGCAGGCGTGGCGTTTTCTTGACACCACAAGGGGTGCGCACGGGTTGGTCCCTGAGCGCGGCAGCCATCCGTGACGGACGTCCAGGACACAGCAGGCGTGGCGTTTGCTCGACGCCACAGGGGGTGCGCACGGGGTGGTCCCTGAGCGCCGCCGCTATCCGTGACGGTCGTCCAGGGCACAGCAGGCGCGGCGTTTCCTCGACACCACAGGGGGTGCGCAAGGGGTGGTCCCTGAGCGCGGCCGCTGTCCGTGGCGGTCGTCCAGGGCTCAGTAGGCGTGGCGCTTTCGCGACACCACAGGGGGTGCGCACGGGGTGGTCCCTGAGCGTGGCCGCTATCCGTGACGGTCGTCCAGGGCACAGCAGGCGTTGCGTTTCCTCGACACCACAGGGGGTGCGCACGGGGTGTTCCCTGAGCGCGGCCGCTATCAGTGACGGTCGTCCAAGTCACAACAAGCGTGGCGTTTCCTGGACACCACAGGGGGTGCGCACGGGGTGGTCAAAGAGCGCGGCCGCTATCCGTGACGGTCGTCCAGGGCACAGCAGGCGTTGCGTTTCCTCGACACCACAGGGGGTGCGCACGGGGTGGTCCCTGAGCGCGGCCGCCATCCGTGACGGTCGTCCAGGGCACAGCAGGCGTGGCGTTCTCTTGACACCACAAGAGGTGCGCACGGGGTGGTCCCTGAGCGCGGCAGCTATCCGTGACGGTCGTCCAGGGCGCAGCAGGCGTGGCGTTTTCTCAACGCCACAGGGGGTGCGCACGGGGTGGTCCCTGAGCGCGGCCGCTAGCCGTGACGGTCATCCAGGGCTCAGCAGGCGTGGCGTTTTCTCGACACCACAGGGGGTGCGCACGGGGTTGTCCCTGAGCGCGGCCGCTATCCGTGACGGTCGTCCAGGGCACAGCAGGCGTGGCGTTTCCTCGACACCACAAGGGGTGCGCACGGGGTGTTCCCTGAGCGCGGCCGCCATCCGTGACGGTCGTCCAGGGCTCAGCAGGCGTTGCGCTTTCTCGACGCCACAAGGGGGTGCGCACGGGGTGGTCCCTGAGCGCGGCCGCTATCCGTGACGGTCGTCCAGGGCACAGCAGGCGTGGCGTTTTCTCGACACCAGAGTGCGCACGGGTTGGTCCCTGAGCGCGGCCGCTATCCGTGACTGTCGTCCAGGGCACAGCAGGCGTGGAGTTTTGTCGACACCACAGGGGGTGCGCACGGGGTGGTCCCTGAGCGCGGCCGCTAGCCGTGACGGTCGTCCAGGGCGCCGCAGGCGTGGCGTTTTCTCAACGCCACAAGGGGGTGCGCACGGGGTGGTCCCTGAGCGCGGCCGTTATCCGTGACGGCCGTCCTTGCGGTATCGGCGGGGCAGCGGCCACCAACATCGTTCTCACATGCTTCATTTTAGCTATCATCACCCCAACCATAATATAAGTATGTGGGATTCCTCGGTAGCGTAATGTTCGGCTCCTCTGGAATGAAGATGCAGGAAGTCTCAGGCGGCAACTTCGTCTGTCAGTGACTTGCGAAGAAGTCTCAGGCGGGAGCCCCTCCCTATGGGTTCCGCATTTCATGTTGGTAATATGATGGGGGCCATCGGAACATTGTAATTGTCGTCGTTGTTCGGCTCCTCTGGAGCGGAATTGGAGAATGTCTCAGGCGGGGGCTTCGTGTGTGAGCGAATCTCGATGAGATCTCAGGCGGGAGCCCCGTGCCTATGGGGTCCTCATTGCATGTAGGTAATCCGAGCCAGTCATCGCACACATCTAAGTGTCGATGTGTTCGGCTTCTCCTCTGAAGCGACGGCGGAAGTCTGAGGCGGGAGTGTCGTCTGTGAGTGAATTGCGAGGATGTCTCAGGCTGGAGTTCCCGCCTTATGGGGTCCGCATTTCATGATGGTAGTCCGAGCAGGTCATCGGAACCTTGTAGCCGTCGTCATTTTCCTGTTCTTCTGGATTGAATAATGAGGAAGTTTCAGGCGGGAGCTTCGTCTGTGAATGACTTGCGAGGAGGTCTCAGGCGGAACCCCCCTTCCCTATTGGGTCTTCATTTCATGTTTGTAACCCGAGCGGGTCATCGGAACTTTGTAACTGTCGTCGCGTGTTCGGCTGGATTGAATGTGGAGGAACTCTCACGCGGTGGTTACTTTTGTAGGTGAGTTGCGAGAAAGTCTCAGGCGGGACCCCCCTCCCTATGGTGCCCGCGCTTCATGTTGGCAATCCGAGCGGGTCATCGGCAACTTCTACCAGTAATAGTATGTGAGCACCCCGGAGGGGCACATCACGAGGCGTTCCTCGCGCGTTTGTGAATGAGTTGCAAGGAAGGCTCGGACGGGAACCCCCTCCCTAGTCACAACTTGCTCGAGGAGTTCGACAAGAGAGCGGCGAACTCCATGGCTGAAGCGGAGCAACTCGCGGCAGAGCTGAACTTCGTGCTGCCTCCCGCTTGAGCGTGGCCGCGACTAATTCGGTGCTTGCGGGGTTGTCCCAACGGCTTGCTCCCGCGCCCTAGCGGCTTGCGGGGTTGTCCCAACGGCCGTTGCCCCGACGGCTTCGCGATTCTGCCATCGGAGAGCGCGCCCCTGCCATGCGCGGCGGCGACGGCGCCGAGGAAACTCGGCATGCGCCCCCTGCCAGGAAGAAAAAAAGGTCATCACGCGAACCGGCGGGGTAGAGATGAGAGGGGGGGAGAAGGAGAAGGAGGAAGAGGAGGAGGTGGAAGAGGAGGAGGAGGAGGAACAGGACGACGAGAAACAGGATACATTGAACAAGAAGGGCGAGCAGGAGGAGGAGACGGAGGACGAGGATGACAAGGAGGACGAGGAGGAGTCGCAACACAGGGCGAAACGGGGGGCTTAGGTCAGGGCGAAAAAGAAACAACAAAGGACAATCTAAATGGATTGTCGTGCGGGGTCCTACCGTCGGGGTAATTGAAGGATGTTCTTCTGTCCTACGTCCGAATGTATTGACAGGGCGGTCGCTGGCTATTACTGGCCTCTGCGCCCTCGGCCGAAGTCTGAGAAACGTAGGAAGGAACGAAACAAAACAACCAGAAATCGCTTAAGTGCGAAGGCCACTCCTGGCCAAAACCCTAAACAATGGGACGACCCCGAACGCCAATTGGAAAACCAACGCTTCCCTCGTTCCCAGACCTGCACCCCTGTGTGTGGTCTTTCGTGGGATCCTCACAGGGTCCCACAATTTTAGGCGTTTGGGGGGATCTTGCCTCGATGTCATCGGATCTGGTCGAGTTTTGGGCGAAATTTGGACGGCATTTGGACGAAAAAGGGTGAAGAAGGGCGACTGGAACCTAGGCGATATCCAATCGAACTCGCGTTCAGGACAGTGGCCGCGGAAGTTCCCGTTGGCAGCGATGGAAGCATTCCTTTCTCAATCATATGTGTTGTCACGCCTGATGTATCACCGAGAACAAAGGACCCCCCAACCCGAAAAGCACGAGGAAGACGTGGCCTCATTGGAGTCCCCGTCTTTGCCTGAGGGATGGCATCTCTGGACGGTCTGGTTCGCTACATTTGCAGGAAAAAAAGGTCCCCCCCCCAAAGGGTCAGAAGTCAATTGATTGGCTTTTGTAGCAATCCTTCGTTTGCGTTCGCGCACCATTGCCGCAGTGTCTCACGCCTCCCGTGTCCGCTTCGCGGGGCGAGGACCTCCGCGGGCACGTCGGCTGGACTCCACGCCTCGACCCGCGGAGGTCCACAGAGGCCGTGGCGAGGGACCTCCCCCTCCTCCTCCTCCTCCTCCTCCTCCTCCTCCTCCTCCTCCTCCTCCTCCTCCTCCTCCCTTTCTTCCTCCCTCTCCTCCTCCTCCTCCTCCTCCTCTCCTCCTCCTCCTCCTCCTCCTCCTCCTCCTCCTCCTCCTCCTCCTCCTCCTCCTCCTCCTCCTCCTCCTCCTCCTCCCCCCCCCTCCCCCTCACCCTCTTCCCCTCGTCCTCCTCTCCACTCTTCTTCCCCCTCACTTCTTCCTCCTCGTCCTCCTCCTTCCTCCCTCTCGTCCTCCTCCTCCTCCCCCCCTCCTCCTCTCCGCTCTTCTTCCCCTTCCTCCTCCTCCTCCTCCTCCTGCACCCCCTCCTCCTCCTCCTCCTCCTCCTCCTCCTCCTCCTCCTCCTCCGCTTCTGCCTCCTCCCGGCACGCCCCGCGCAGGCCAAGCTCGAGGCCCTGCGGAGCATGACGGACGAGGAGCGGCAGGCGAAGCTCTGGCGCGCCGTGGAGGTGAAGAGGCGCCGCCGCCGGCCCCCGGCGCGCGGCCTCTCGGAAGAGGCATGCGCCCTTTGAGAGATGGTCGTTCTTTGGATTCGTGGTGGACGGCCAATGGAGAGGAGGCGTGTTGCCAAATCATGTCCAGATGTCGGAAGCGTATGCTAAAACTGTTGTTAAAATGAAAGAAAGACCATGTTTGAAACATGTGTCAGGTCGTGGAGGACCGCCAATGGAGAGGAAGCATGTTGCCAAATCATTTCCAGATGTCTGAAACGTGTGCCAAAACTGTTGTTAGAATGAAAGAAACAACCATGTTCGAAGCATGTGTCAGGACATGTTGTCCGGCATTTTAAACACATTTGAACTTCAATGATAGGACTGTTAGGGGGTCCATTGTCGTGGCATCCACAAGTCTTTCTTCAGATCCAAGCGAGTTGACTTGCATGGGCGGGGGGGGACCTGAGCCGGAAGCAAGCCGAAAAACAGCTTGACGTGCGGCAGCCACGCAAGTCGAAAGGCATTGGCGCGCTCGTAATTATTCGATCGAAGCGGGGTGATCGGCGGGGGGAGGGGGGGGCGAACGCCATGCAAGTAAATTTGCCTGGGTCTAAAGAAGAACAGGCTCTTGCTCGTCAGGGGCGGCCGGACTGGACGCCCCGAGATCCTGAGGAGGCCTTCCCCAGCTCACGTCCCCCGCCGGAACGCGGCGCGCCGCCGCGCGCGCGTCCGCTCTCGTAACTTTCCCTGCCCCCTCGAGGCTGGAGAGCACGCTGCCGTCGAGGGCCTCGCCGCGCGGGCCGTGCGTGCGCCAGAGATTGGCGCCTCGGGCCCTCCCTCCCCTCCCCCACCCGCCAGGAGCGGCGCCTCGGCTGACGCAGCCCCTGGCCCGTTTCCGCGCGTCGGGGAGGATTTCGGTCCCCCCAGACAGACCCAGAGAGCCGAGGCTCCGATCAAGCATCGGAACGGTTGGCCATTGAGAACAAGAGAACCCCCGACCTCAATACCACCATGAAGACGTGGCCTCGCTTAGGTCCCCATTCTCGCATCGGGGATACAGGAACAATGGGCGGTTTGGTTCGATACAGCTGCAGAAACTATTCCTTCTCCCTAATTAATGTTCTTGGCCCTCCTGACTTCGGACCCTTCCTAAGGGTTAGGGATACTTCTATTGCTCATCAGTGGGGAAGGGCTGATTCCCCAGCAGACCCAGAGATCCTAGGCTCCGGAAAATTGGAGCGGCCGGTTTTTGTAAGTTTTGCCCTTTGGGAGCGCTCGATGGGCCCTGAGACCGTCGAAAAGCGATTCAGGATGAACAATCGGCCCCAGGGCCCATGCATCGGAAAAGTTGGAGCGCCCGCTGTTTGGGGATGCCCCCAGCAGAATCGCTCCGAACAGGTGCGGTAAGTACTAGGCACATCAAGCTTGAAGTGAAGGGGATGATGGTTCATGCAGTCACGACGCTGAAGTAGAGTCGGACCGAGGTCTAAGATCGAGGTCGGTTCGGGGAGGGTGCCCTAATGTTCTTCGTGCTTGTTGGATGTTCTTGTGCGTCCTGAAGGGAGGGCACCCTCGAATGTTCTTCGTGTTCTTGTCCGGCTTAGGGTCTCGTGTTCTTGAGGGGTGTTTTGCATCACTAGGCTTATGATGTTCCAACCTACTTGAGCCCTGGTCACCAGAAGTAATTTCGAGCAACAAGAAAGTACCGAAACTGGAGAGCTTTCACGTGTCGGGCCCTGGGGGGCGATGTTCGCTCGACACTGTTTCGATACTTGCCTGGGTGCTCGGAATTAGTTCTGGGATGTGGTCCCGAAGTGCGATGGGAGCAGCTCGGGAGGAACACAAAAACACACACTGACACCATGAATCGTCGACTCCCCGGAGAGTGTGCGAGCATACGGGAAGTGGGGGAGAGCCGAAAAGTCCAGGGGCATCCCGGGATCTGCGTGCATCTGTGTGCGTGCCCCTGGGCCCCTTCGGCAACCTAGTCCCGGGCTCGATGGTGCTCCTGGCGCGGGAAGGGGCTCTGCTCGGCGGGCCCCTCCTCGGGCCCGCGTCGGGGAGGGCCCTCCTCGCCGTGGCCGAGGCGCCCCGCGGCCCGGCAGAGCAAAGAGCCCTTCGTTCCTCGTGTCCTGAAGTTCGGGGGCGGAAAAGAGGGGGGTGATGACTAGGGGGGGGGTGGATATCATGGCGGGGGCCATGATTTTTCCCCAGATTTCATGGCGCCCCTTCTTATTTCATTACGTCCCTGGCCCCCCCGCTGGGCCGCGCACATGCCGCCGGTCATGATTTGCACCCCCCCCTCTTGGACACCCCTCTCTAGGCCGCTCCCGAGAAGTCGGGGATGTCCCTCTGCAGGAGGACTTTCAAACAGGTAGTCAGCAAACAGTGCGGGGACGACTGTCTGACTACGTCTGGTTTTTTTGGCTTCTGTTTGGGCCATCTTTCGTCTTGCCTCCCAAATCCGCCTGTAGGAGAACATGCCCGACCTGATCGTATCCAGCGTTCCTCATGGTAGCACGATCGACAATGACTGTGCAAGTGAATAGCGCAGCACCCTGAATCGAGAGCCATATCGCCATAGCACAGGCCAGTCGTCGAAAGCATGTTTTTTATATGTCCCAGATCCCCATCTATTTCAAGCGCCTTCCTACCTCAAGAATATGTATATCCTTTTGCTGTGTTCTGTTCTTCTCATGGAACGCATGGACCCGATCTACTTGATCCGCCTTCCTACTTCTGTTCTACCGACTTCTTCCGACCAGCGTGTGCTGAAATGTCAGGTGGCCCGTTTCGCTTCACGTGGGTTGCCAGTGCTCTTTGAGGGGCAGTCAGCGCTACCTTGCGGCAGGCGCTGGCTGCTCATGTCACGCAAATCCGTTGCACGAATTGGGTGTCCAAGGCCCTTGCATCCTTATCGCGCATCCGTATGACACGGGCCGACTGGACAGTGAGGGCGCGCATCAAGAAACCATCCGCTTTTTCTTTCAGGGTACCCTGGATTTCTCCGCTCCTCGCGCTGCGCGGTGACTTCCCGCGGCCGCTGACGAAGCTGCTGCGTTCAGGTTGCCCTGGGCTTCTCCCGAGTCGCACCTCTTGTGCGGGTCTTCAGGGCCGGGTCTCTTGCGAGGGGTTCTTGCGGCCGCGCCCGCACTGCACCCCGGTGTTCTTCGTGCCTGTGGGACGTTCTCGTGCATCCTGCGGCGGGTACTCCAGATTTCGTAATAAAAGGGAGGGGGTCTGGACCCTCCAAGACAAGCCATTTCAGACCTCCCCCTTGGGAGAACCCTCCAAAACATCGTCCCCAGACCCCCCAGGCCCTCCAAGATAGCCTGGAAGAGACCCCCCCCGAAATGAGACCCCCCTCCCTTTATTACGAAATCTGGAGTATCCTCGAGTGTTCTGTGCGTGCTGGCCGGCGGAGGGTCTCGTGTTCTTGAGGCATGCTCCTCTGGCCCAGGTCCGGGCGTGTGGCCCGGGAGGGCCAGCCCAGCGCCCCCAGCCACCCCCCCTCCGTCGGCGGAGAGGCCCGTCGGGTGCTGCCGGACGTGGCTCCCGGGCCAGGGTGCCCCCCGCTTCTCCGGCGGAAGCTCGGGAGCCCCAATGGGGCCCTGTGGGCCTCGTGTTCAGGACGACGATCAATGCCAACTGATGTCCAGATGTCTTACGGTGTTTTAAACGTGCCTCAAACATGCGCAACAGAACATTGGAGTTGAACATGGTTGGTGCACGCTTCAAGCATTTCAAGCACATGCTTAATTCGACGATCGGATTGTCCATTGTCATGGCATCCAGAGGCCTCGTGGGGTCCTGGGGGCACTTTGGGCCAGGAGCACCTCTGAGAGCTCCGCTCATCGAGCAGAGTGCGCGGTCGAAGGCGCTCAGTCTCCTTGACCGGTGTACAGTGGAGGCCCACTCCAAGAAATACCCTTGGTGGGCTCGTTTCCACCACCACCACCATAAGTAGGAGGGGAGGGGTCCTCATCCTCCTCCTCTTCCTCCTCCTCCTCCTCTTTCTCCTCTTCCTCCTCCTCATCCTCCACATCCTTCCCTCCTCCAACTTCTGGTGGTGGTGGTGAAAAACAGGCCCATCAACCCTGCTTGCCTCCAGTGTGCCCTGGGTTTCTTGGGTTTCGATGGTTTTGCGATGGAAGGCGTGACGTTCCCACACCGAAGAATCAGTGGACGTCCAGGGGTATCGGGGTCGGGTTTCCGGTGGAAGGTTTCTTGTGGATTGGCCTCCACTGTAGTTCGTGTCCAGCGCCTGTGTGTTGCCCTTGGCTGCTGCCCTCCCCCGTGCCTCCGATTCCCGATTCTCCTGTCGGCGCTGGGGCTCTCCGAGCGCGGCCGCTTCCTCCAGGCAGGGCCCGGCCCAGAGCCAGCCCTGGGGGGAGAAGACTCTCTCCCTGTGCCTCTCCTTCGCCGCCTTCCTCCCCCGCGCGTCCCCGAGGAAGAAGGAGGCGTTCACCCTCGTCAAGAAGGAGAGACGGCTGGTCTGCGCGGCCCTCGGGCGGCTGCCACGCGTGGGCAAGTTGTTGTTGTGGGGAGAGCTTCGTGGGGCGCGATGGCACTCGATGATACGGTCAACCCGCATAGTACGTAAGGATGCGGTCAGTGGCAGCAGAGACACCTCCTCCTCCTCCTCCTGCTCCTCCTTCTCCTCCTCCTCCCTCCTCCTCCTACTCCTCCTCCCTCCTCCTCCTGCTCCTCCTCCTCCTCCTCCTTCTCCCTCCTCCGCCTCCTCCTCCTCCGCCTCCTGCTCCTCCTCCTCCTGCTCCTCCTCCTCCTCCTCCTCCTCCTCCTCCTCCTCCTCCTCCTCCCCCGTAGCCATTTTGGCTCAAGGCGGGAACTCCTCCCCGTCCCGACTCCCGAGGTTCGAGGCCGAGGTGGAAGGGCAGCCTCTTCCAACAGGCCTGGCTGCCTCAGCCAGCGCAACAGCAGTCATTACCAGCCTTCGGCGGCGCGCGGCCGCAGTCAGCCTCGCCCTCTCGTGCTGCCTCGTGGCCCTCAGGCCATGGCACCCATCAACAGGTACCGTCAATACCTCTGCTGCTCTCGCCAAGGGTGCTCGGGGTGGACCTTTCTCGATCGGAACGACGAGTTCTGGTTCAAGTGCGGGTCAGCCTTCCCCAAACCAGGCACGTCAGCAGCATATTCGAAGTCGGGCGGCAACGGCGGAAACTGCAGCCAGCGGAACCACGGTGGAGGGCCCAGGAATCGTTGGACCAGGTCCCCTCGTTCCGCCCCAGAGCCCGCCGCAGCAGCCAGCCCAGCCCAGTCAGAGCCCCAGTCCCACCCCATCTCCGTCTTCCAAGCCCTCTGCGCCTTCTGGAAGTCTCGTGAAAAAGGGGTCGGGCGAGGAACTTATGCCAAAGCTGTTGTTTTCCAAGCAAGCTAAGACAGCAGCCCTCTCAGAGAAACCCCTCGAATAGCAATGCCAGTCTCTTCGCGATCCAGAAGTGCACCGACCAGATCGCCACCCGCGTCTCCGAGATCTCGGCGCTGGCCGACAAGGTCACCTCGCTCGGCAGCGAGAAACAGGCAGCCGTCAAGGAGTTCGCGCAGTTGGAGAGCCAACTGGCGGTCACCGTCAGGGCAGCAACTGCGCAGGCGGCACCAGTCCAAGATCACCCGTACTTCCCCAGGGTCACCCAGTTCATGGATCGACTCAAGTCGGGTCCAGTCGTCGGTGTACCGCAGAGCGTTCAAGGCCAGGTCCGCGGCCTGGAGCAACATCTCGCCCGGGCCTGCGCGGAGGCGGCGCAGGCGCAGCTCGCGGCGGCAGCGGGCGTTGCGGCAGGCGGCGTGGCGCCAGCAGCAGGTGAAGGGTCGGCGGCGCAGCCGCCCCAGGCCCCAGCCCCAGCAGCTCCCGCCCACTCCGCCGCGCCCCCAATGGAGACCCAACCATACGGGCAGCCGCAGCAACAGCAGCTGCAGCAGCAGCAGCAGCAACAGAAGCAGCCTGGGGCCCCTCAGCAGATTCAGCCAGCCTCAGGCGCCTCACCAGGATCCGCAGGAGCCATGGACGAGTCCACCAGCAACAAGAGGGGTCCGACACATTCAGCAGCAGCCCTCCAGAAGGTTCCAGAAGCCATCAAGTGAGCAGGGGTCCCCGAGGAGGCCACGTCCAGGAAGCTTCGAAGCCTCGCGGAGGCTGCCAAAGGGGAAGGAAAGGGCGGGCCGCCAGGGTAACACCGCCAGTACCGTCACTATCGCTGGCAGCTGTTGGGACGGTGTCAATAGTTTTGTTTCCTCGTCATTCGCAGCGAATGTCATCGCTGTATGTTGCCAGGAGGCTCGTCTCCAAGGGGATCGCATCGCACGCGCTCACCAGTGGTGTCAGAGTCAGGGCTGGCACGCTGTAGTATCTGATTGTGTCGCGACTGGCGCCGAGCGACCTTCCGTTGGCACAGCCATCTTAGTTCGAGCGGGCTTCAAATCCGGCGCCCGCCATGCAGATCCCCCCCTCAGATCCCCCCAGCAGAATGTCAGCGATCATTCTGGAATTATCATGTCACTCCACCTTCGCCCTGCTCCCCGTCTACTTCGAAGATTCCTCTGGTCTGAGCCAGCAGAACTTGGAGCTGCTGGCAGCCATCGGGTGGATGCAGAGCCACCACCGCATGTCAGTGTTTGCCGCGGCGGACCTTGACATGCCGCCCTCAGTTATCAGCAAGACAGGCCTGACGGACCGAGGAGACCTCGTCATTGTCAGCCCCAAGGGGCCCACGTATTTCACATGGAAGAGTCGGTCCAATATTGATTATTTCGCGGTCAGCAGGGTCCTCGGAGACTCCATCAGCAGCGCCGGCGTGTTATCTATTTACCCGCTCTCGCCGCGCCGCCCAGTCACCGCGCAGATCAGCATAGGTCAGCGCCCTCTTGTCCCCGGGCTCGTCAAGCCCTAGCAGCTCCCCACCGGGCGCCCAGTTGGCCCCAGTTGGCCCCGCTTTTGGGCCCCCTCGCGTGGGCCCGCTCTGCCGAGACAAATCGCAGAGCTAGCTGGCAGCCCTGCGCCCGCCCGCCCCGCTGGTTCGCCAATCGAGTGATCGACGTTTTGCGCGAAGCCCACATTCAGCTCTCCTCGGGTTTGAGAGATGCCCAGCCCACCTTGCAGGGTGCGCCGCTGGGGTTTCAGCGCGTGGCGGAAAACGCCCTCGCGCTAGACGTCCGGCATGCGGGCTTCCCTGCAGTCAGCCAGCATGCTCGCGCCATTTTCAGCAGATTTCAGGAGGAGGTCAGGAACTTCCACGACCGGGGGCGCTCTGCGGAAAGACTCCAGTCCACGGCAGCCGGGAAACAGTGGGTCCAGGAACAAATGGCCCGAGGGGTGGGATGGGCCCATGGATGGTCCAAGAACGCCACCTGCTGGAAGCCCCACGAGGCCGAGGCCAAGAACGGCCGATGGACGGGACAGCCCTCGTCCCTCCTCCTCTACGAGTCGGACCGCCTCACCGTTATCTGGGGGGCCCAGCCTCAGCAGAGCCCCAGGTGCCCGCCCTGGGCAGGGGGCGCCGCGAAATTCAGCCCCACAACCCCAGAGGTCCTCAGGAAAGCAATCAGGATCTTCAGCCGCCAGACCTACCAGACCTGGGGCGGAGCCCACCCGAAGCACATCGGCCTGCTCACAGACGAGCAGCTCCTGGTCTTCGGCAATTTCCTGATGTGCTCTGGGCAGATGGGGGCCATGCCCGCCCAGATCCCGGTCACCCTCGCGAGCCTGATCCCAGAACTGAAGGCCGCGGGGGGGCCCGCCTATCGACGCGTCGGTTTGCTTCAGGGGCCGCATCGAATCTGGGCGAAAGTCAGACAGAGCGAAGCCGGGACATGGGATCGCGAGAACCTCTGCATCCTCGAGCTAGTATATCAGCAGTCCCTTCAGGCAGAACAGCGCCGCCATCAGCAAGAGCCCCGAGCACAGGTTCGGTTCTGTGGGACATGTCTAATTATTGCGAGCACATCAACAGAGCCTCCTTGCTAGCACGCGCAGAAGCCAGCGAGTTTAACCAAGCCGTCCTCGCCGTCGTATTGAACCAGTAGCAAGCATGCAGATGCGCCACGTTCGATCATATCGTGCAAAACATTTGGCTTCCCTACTCGAGGCGCCCCAGCAGGGTGCGGCTTCGCCACGTATCTAGTCCAGATGTACTGCGAGCAGCCCTTGCAGCAGTGGGTCCCAGCGCATCCGCGAGTTCAGCTCAGCCTCTTCATAGACGATAGTTTGCTGCAGTCGTTTCATTCGTGCAAGAAGCAGTTCGTGACGGCGCTGCTCCATGGGTGCTTTCAGTTGCTCGCGGCCGTCATGCGCTACCTGCAGAAAAGAAGTCAGCGGTCCCCGCCTCGTTCAGGGACATCCAGGAGCGCCTAGAGATCGAGGTAGGCGAATGCGCGGGCCCACGGCAGAAGGTCCAGGTCGCCCCGGATATCGGCGTCGATTTCCGCTCGGGGCTCGCCCGCGGACAAGGCGTCGGGAAATCTACCCTCATGGCCAAACGCGCCAAGCTCAAAACGAGGACCTCGAGATTCGCTAGCATCGAGACGGCCCATGGGGACACCGAGAAGGTTGACTACACTGGCCTCAACCAGGCCCACTTCTACGGTTCGGAGGTCGTGGGGGTCGACAACGTAGAGCTTCGCAAGTCGCAGTCGCCCTTCCTAAAGATTGCGGGCCCAGGGTCCATCGCGCGCTCCAGGAGCCTGGCGTTGTGCATCCTTGGCGACCCCTGCTGGCGACCAGCAGTCGGCCCAGTTCTACTGTGGAGCCAGCTCGTCTGGCGGGCGGCGACAGGCGCCGCGTCGCACGGTTTTGGCCTCCCAGAGTTGCGCTCCATGTGCCAGGGGGTTTTAGATTGCCCTCCAACCAAGTGGGGCATCTGCCGGGGACCGATCGGCGCCGCCTACTTGAGCCCCCAGCGCATCCAGTGGGTTTTCGCGCCCCCGTTCGCCCTCCAGGACTTCAGAGGAACCCGGCGCATCCTGATCAGCACCTCCCCGCAGCTCATCCAGGACCTGCCGCGGCAGTCTTGGGAAGACAGGCCCCCGCAGCACGCGGCCTCCAAACTAGGCCTCGAGGGAGCCGAGCTTGACGTCTCAATGGCCCAGAAGAGCTTACAAACAGCTACGTTAACGAAAATCAAGAAGACCACCGTCCTCGCCTTCCCGTGCCAGGCCATCTGGGTCATGTCAGGCCTCCAAGCGGCGGGCTACGATCTAGACGACGCGAGGTGCACGTGCGGGGCCGAGACAGACGACCTACCTCACCGTCTTCTGAGATGCCCACAGACTGAGGCCCATAGCGCCAACAGTTGTTTCGCTTGAAGAGCTGGAAACCCTTTCGAGCCAGTCAAGTTTTCCTGTAGTGGCGGGCTTCCGGGTAGAACTTGATTCCATCATCGGGGCCCCTGCGGGCCCGGGATTGAGCTCGGCCAAGTTTTGGTCCACGGATCCCGAAGCCACGGTCGGGGCCAGCTTCGTCGGCAAAGTCTCCACGGACGGGTCATGTTTAAAGCCAGGTAGTAAAGCTCACCTCGCGGCAGGCTGGGGAGTTACCAAAACTAATGCAGAGGGCGAAGTCGTAGCCGCCCTTGCTGGACAGGTAGGCCTATGTCTCCCCCAATCCCCCCCTGCCGCCGAGCGCCTTGCCGCGCTTGCTGCCGTCTCCTCGTCCACTCGGATCGCGGGGGGGAGTTAGATCTGAATGCGTCGGGGCTCAGCAGAAAGAGTGTTTACCCTGGGATAGGCCCGTTAGCTAGAGCCGCCATAGGCTGGCACCCGCACCTCAGACTGACCAAGGTCAAGGTCCACAAGAGCCCCGACGCAGCGCCAGCAGGGTCCCCTGAATGGGTAGACATCATGGGCAACCAAGGGGCCGACCGTTTTGCTGGCATCGCCTCGAGGGCTTTCGTCCGGTTGTCCGAGGGTGAGGTTGTCCCGTTTGCGTCAGAATGCAATCCTCAGCAAGTGTCTGTTTATTTGTAGCCCGAACCCTGCAGGAGTGGCTTCCTATAGGGCCCAGCGGCTCCAAGAAAGCTTTCCCCTCGCCAAGTCACAGCCTCTCGCCGACCATCGGAGCGGGGGCAGTGCAGAGCATGTGGCATCCATCGCAGCAGAGCGTCAGCCCGCAGCCCCCAGACCCCCCTCGCCAGTAGCGAAGCGAGGGCAGGGCCCATAAGTCAGAGGTTGCGGGCAAGCGTTTCATTTGCATCGGCTGCCGAGGGAGATCGGCATTCAAGAGAGATGCCCAGTGCGTCGGCCACGCTGTTCAATTAGCTTCGCTTTGTGCGCGCCTCCTCGGGCACCGCCTCTTCGTTTCGGAGGTATCCTCAGCTGCTCCAGGTGCGGGAAGTTTGCGGAATCGAACCCCCGTCTCCTAGCCAGCGAGTGCAACCAAGTCTTCGCTTGACCAGGAAACGGAACTCAGTGGCGCCTCGTCGACAGTGGGAGCACGCCTACCTCCTGCGCCAAAAGCAGGAGGCCCACCCCCCACACGAGGGAGAGGGAATGGCGCACGCAACAGTAAGCTGATCAGCTCGAGCCCCCTTCAACCGCGCGACGGTCCTCCTCCTCCTCCTTCCGCCTCCCTCCTCCCTCCTCCCTCCTTCCTCCTCCCTGCCTTTTCCTTCCCCCTCCTCCCTCCTCCCCCCTCCCTCCTCCCTCCTCCCTCCTCCTTCCCCCCTCCTTCCCTCGAGCTGGAAATAGCGCGGTGCAGAGTTTCTCGACGCCTTGGAGCCGAATTTCATTCAGCGACGGTCCAAGGTGACATTTGCAGCCTTCCCTTTCGGCCCATCCTTGGTCGCCTTTGCTGGCCGCGTCCCGCTCGCAGAGTTCGGAAGGCCCTTACACCTTCACCGTGCGTCCCTGATACACGGGTTGACCGTGCGTGCACTTGATGCATGCTGCGCCGTGGCAAGGACGATGGGGGCGACAAGTGTATCGAGCCTACCGTGCATTTGGGTGCCACTGTGAGCCTAACTGGTTGTTTGTTTGTTTTGCTCCTCCTTGGGTGGTGATCGGCTTTGGACAGCCGGCTGCAGTGTGTGATTCGATTTTCGAGTGCCGATCTGCAGGTCTTGGAGCGGGTTTCCGGATGTTTTTATTTTGTTTTGCAGTTTGAATGTCATCTGGAAAAAGCAGCCTCCCACGTCTTTTCCACCCTACTCTGTCGGCTGCACTCCCAGCGAGGGAATCGGCGCGGGTGGTCTTCCTTTCTTGATTTCGGGAGGAGTCGGTGAATTTACGGTGCCGTCGCTGACGCAACACGTAATTGGATTTCCAAGTCATGCTTGAATAGGATCCTCTTCCCGCAACTGCGGATAAGAATGGGGGGGCGCCTGGGCTGCCACGAGCGCCCATGTGAAGAAGCTCGCCATCGGCGCTGATTCGCTGATGCTTTTCCGAAGCGATCAGCAGGCCGCAGGGGGCGATCTTTTGGAAATCAGTGTGGGATGGTCGCGGGATGTGGGGCGCTGGAGGGTCACGAAGCTCGAACGCCAAAGTTACGAAGCCCGTCGTAAGCGCCGATGTTGCTCCTTCTGGCAGAAGAAGTCCGCCACGAGCGGCGGTTTCTGTTTCGGCTCGGTACTGGCGGGTCGCGGGCGTGGGTCACAGGCGTGTGTTGCGGGTGGATCGCCGGTCCCGGGTCGCGAGCGGGTCGCGGGTGGGTCTTGCGGGGGCGGGGATCCCGGGCCCTTCGGTGCACCAGCGGATCGACTTCGTGCCCCCCTCTCAGGGTCACCCCCCCTTGGGGTGGATCTCGAGGTGGGCGGGGGTGGTCTCCTGGGTGAGTATCCTGGGTGGGTCGAGAGGCGGGTCGCGGGTGGGTCGCAAGGCGGGTCGCGGGTGCACCGCGGGGCGGGTGGCGGGTTGCTCTCGGGACGTGGTCCAGCAGGAGCAGGAGTCCGCCACACGGGACCCGTTGGTCATCTTTTGGCGCATGGCTCGGACGTGTACACTGCTTCCCGACGTGGACCCTCGAGGAGTATCTTGGACCACCTTTCAAAGAAAGAAAAGCATACACATCAACTTTTGGCGCTCCGCGTGGATTTCTTGGATCCGCGCTGGGCCCCCCGGCGTCGCCTCTGGCGACGTCCCGGGCGCGCTCCGCGTGCCAGGGTGGGGGGTCCTGTGCGGATCCAAGAAATTCGCGCGGAGCGCCAAAAGTTTTTGTTTGTTCCGTTTTTCCTTCTCGTACTCGAGGAGCATCCTGGACCACCTTGCGAAATATGCACGGCGGTGGGCTTGTTTTCCTCCGCCACCTCCATAAGTAGGAGGGGGAGGGGCTCCTCCTCCTCCTCCTCCTCCTCCTCCTCCTCCTCCTCCTCCTCATCCTCCACCTCTTCCCCCCTCCAACTTATGGTGGTGGTGGTGGTGGAAAGCAGGCCCATCACACGCGCGACAGCGACACGTGCACCGGGAACTGGACGTGCGAGCGACGGCAAGGTGCTCGCGTCCAGGGGGCGGGTGCCAGGCCGCGCCGCCCCCCCGCCGGGCCTGCGGGGGCCCCCCCCCCCGGCAAGGACGACGCGCAGGCGCTCGGGGCGCTGCTGGACGCGCTCGAGGCCTCGGGGCGGGAGGGGGGCCGGGGGGAGGACGGGGCCCACATCTCAGGAGGGGAGAAACACACACAGACACAGTTCATCGCCGACTTCCAGGAAAGTATTGGGAAATGGGGGGAGGGAAGACGAAAGCCCAGAAAATAGAGGAGAATACGGGGAATCCTCGCATTCGTGTTTATGTATTTGCGTGTCCATGGGCCCCCCTCAACATCGTCGTCGTGTTCGTGGCTGGCATCGCTCGGGCGTGTGCACTTTTTTCTCGGCCAGGGCCATCGAGAAGCATCTAGGATCATCTTGCGAGAACAAATGCACGCGCGAAGACGAAAAATGCGCAGGGCGCGGACGTCCAAGCGATGGCGAGATGTGGCGGTGGACAGAAGGTGGCCTAGGGTGTGCATTGGCTCGCTCTTGGCTGCACGAGGAGGAATTGGAATTGGAATTGGCCCATTCGCGATGCGAAATTAACGATTCAAATGAGCCCGAACGATCACTTCTCAGCGCCTTTGCACCGAGACAGTTCCTCCGAAGGGCGGAAGAGAGGCAAGACAGAAGCGTTCGCCCTGGGGCACCAGCGGGTTCCTCCGTGCCTGCGTGCACACTCCTCCAGAAAAAAGGTGACAGCCCCAGCGGCGCCTCCGCCGCACCTGCACGCGCAAGCCACTCACTCATGCTGACCCAAGCCTCCGCCTGCCACTGCAGGTCGGGACTCTGGAACTCCCTCGACCGCCAGGCGGGTCTCCTGGCGCGAGACTTAGCGGAGCCCAGGGCCACCCCCGCAGGTCCCCTTGCCCAAGGGGGGCCAGGTGGCACACATCCATGAGCCTCTCCCGACCACCTCTTGGTGCGGGAGGACCCGAGTGCGGAGACTGTCTCTGGGGCGGACAGGACCCTAGCATTTTAGTCCCTCCGCACCCACCACCTCCCGCGAGTGGGTGGTTTTTTGCGGCAGGTGAGGCCGTGCCCTGAAGGCCACGCTGCCCCCCCTGGCCCGAGCGGCCAAGCGGGACAGCCCGACACCCTGGGCAGGGATTCGAGGAGTGGATTCAGAACTCCATGGCCGCTGGTGCTGGCGGCCTGCATGCCCATCGACGGGGCCCGAGCGGCTGGGCGCCCGACGACGAGTTCCACGGGGCCCCAGCGCACGGCCCAGATCGCGTGAAGGTCGCGGCGGCGCAGTGCCCCTCCCCTCCCTCCCCTCCCTCACCCCCTCTGGAGAGGCGAGAGACAAGGCACCGAGACTTTTGCTCCCCAGCCCTTCCCTTCATTTTCCCTTTCCCGCGCGCCCTCTTCCCCCTCCGCGCCAGGGCGAGGTGCCCGGCGTGCGCTGGCAGGAGCGCTCCTCTTCTCTAGGCCTCCCAGATGTGGCCAGAGTAGACGGGGTCGGAGGATCGCGCCGCATCGCCGATGCATCGCCAATGCGGCTCGATGTGAAGCCCGATTTTCTCCCCGCCGACGGCGCCGATGCATCGCCGCCGTCGACGATGCATCGTTGGTGCATTGGCGATGCGGCGCGTCCCTCCGACCCCATCTACTCCGACCCCACCTGGGAGGCCTTTCTCTTCGGCGCGGTGGAGATGGGTAAATAATAAGAACGGGAACCGTCGGAGGAGGAAGAGGTGCATATCCACACCGCTGCCCTTCCGTTGTTTTCCCTTTTTTGCTGCCTCCTGGGAGGCCCTCGTCGCCACCGCTGGGTTCGTTTCCAAATTCTGCTCAGAACGCACCTCTGGAGATGTCACGAGCGTAGCGGTATCAGTAAGTTCTGGTTTCTCCAGATAGGGACCGACAGCAGCTTCCAGGGGCAACGCTTCGGGGGGATAGGCCCTTCGAAGTGCAAACCTCTGGGTTTTCGGACGCCTTCGTCGTTGCCGAGGGTCGGCCCGAACTCCTGATGAAGGCCCGAGTTCTGGCCCGACAACAATCCTGGGCAGCGTTGGAGGGGTAGACTGGATCCACAGAGCCCGAATCGCGCACTTCTCGCCAATATGGGCCCGATATCCCGCCCCGCCCAGGGCCGTGCGGATCCGCCATCGGAGGCATGTCGCCGATCTGTCTGCGATGCATCGCCGATTTCAGGTCGATGCTTCCCCCCCTGGGCTGGTCACCCCTTATTGCTGCCGGCCATCCAGGAGACATGGAAGGCATCCAGCCTCCATTCCCGTGGCGCCTCCTTGCAGGCGCCACCCCTGTCTGAAGATGTAAGACCGGCGCCTCCTAAGAAGCGGCCTCCTTCGAAGAAGCCTTCCCTCCTCCCCCCTACCCTCGGGGGCGGCCAAGAGGTGGCGATGACTGGGGGGGGTGGTGTCACGGCGGGGGCCATGAGATCTCCCCAGATTTAATGGCGCTTCTTCTTATTTCAATACGTCCTTGCCCCCCCCCCCCCCTGGGCCGCGCACATGCCGCCGGCCATGATTTGCGCCCTCCTTCCCTCTTGGACGCCCCCCTCTTCGACGCCCCCGAGAAGCCTTCCCCCCTCCCCCTGCCCCCCCCCCCTCTGCACGCCGCCAAGAGGCAGATGCCTTCCAGGATGTTCCAGGTGAGCCAGGCAGGCAGGCAGGATCGTGATGTCAGCTATTGCTACTAACAGTGGGGGCACATGCCAAGAGACACCCTGCTTGCAGGGTGCCCTGGGTTTCTGAGGTTTTGCTGGTTTTTGCGATGGAGAGCGCGACGTTCCCACACCGAGAATCGAGGGAATTCTTGGAACGCGTCGTGTAACGGTCGCATCCTTGCATCGATGTTCGAAAAGACCGGTCTGCATAGACATGCTGTTTTGGAGGTCGGCGCGGATTTCTTGGATGGGCACTGTCTCCCTCTGGCGGCGCTTCCAGCGCCGCCAACGGCGCGCCCCACGCGCCAGGGACGGGGGTGCCAGCGCCGATCCAAGCAATCCGCGTGGACCTCCGAAGGCTGACGCGGATCCCCCACCCGCGGGTCGGAGCGGTTGCGGCTGTGGCCCGCCCGTTGGCGCCTCGTGGGCGCCTCGCTTGTGGGGGAGCCCGTCTCGGTCTCGCGGTTGGTGCCCCCCCGTGGGCGCCTCGTGGACACCCACCAGCGCCTGGGGGGGGGTTACGTCGCGGATTCGGCTGGGCCCCGCCCGCGGGCGCGCCCCGCGCTCGGGGGGAGCGTCTGGGTTTCGGCCGGTGCCCGCCCACGGGCGCCTCGTGAGCGCCCCGCGCCCTGGAGGGTCTGCCGGGGTTGTCGCCCAGTGCCCGCCAGTGGGCGCCGCGCGGAGTGCCCCGCCCTGGGGGTTCTGCTGCGGCACGGCGCGGCCGAGGAGGAAGTCAAACACGGACCCCGCAGCAGACGAAGTCCTGGGTCGCGTCGCGGACCTCGTGGAGCGACAGGCCGCGCCTCTCGAACTCGCGGAGGATGGCCTGCAGCGCGGAGTCGACGAGCTCCCGCGGGTATGCTGAGGTTTCTCCTGGTGCCCGGCCGTGAGCACCGCACGCAGGTTGAGCCGCGTAGGATGCAACCTGCAGCGTGCTCCACACAGCATGTGTCGCCTTCGCGTCGCTTGCCCCACCTGGCTTGCACAGCATAGGTTTTGCACCGCGCGGCTTGCGCCGCATTGCTTGAAACACGCTGCTTGTGCCACGTAGCTTGCACACACATCGCCTGCACCACATAGTCACATAGCTCGCACCACGCGGACTGCACCGTGCAGATTGCAGCGCATGGCTTACACTTCGTAGCTCGCACCACATAGCTTGCACCACATAGCATGCACCAAATGTCGCACACATCCGCAGTGCAACCTCTTATTGTTGGGGGTCCACTGGCGAGCACTAGATTTGAACAAGTTTCCGATTCGACCCGCCTCGCACACGCTAGGCTCCCGATACCGCGGCCGCCAGGCCGAACGCGTGCTGGTGCTCCCTTTGTTCCGCCCCGTTCCGTCGACGAGTCACGATTGCACACCTTGGAGCCAGCAAAGAGGGGGGTGATGACAAGGGGGGCGTGGATATCATGGCGGGGGCCATGATGTTTCCCAAGGTTTCATGGCGCCTCTTCTTATTTCAATACGTCCCTGCCCCCCCCCTCGGCCGCGCACATGCCGCGGGCCATGATTTGCGCCGCCCCCCCTTCTTGACGCCCCCTTCTTGGCCGCCCCCGAACACCGTGGCCACGAGGCCCAAATTGTGCTGGTGCTCCCCACCGATCCTTATCGGGGCTCAAGTGACGGGGGTCCATGCAAACGTGGGTCAGTCAGAGCGCCAGATCTTGCAGGATCCTGCAGAGCCAGGGGCGCACTGACCCTGGTTTGGGTGCAGGATCCTGCAGGATCCTACGAGACCTGACTGACCTGGGTCTGGATTGACCCGGGTCAGCAGGTCCCCGACCTTTTGGCTGAGCATCGTTTGAAGCAAAATCAGTTTTCTGGTTCTCGCCCGTCCTGCAGCAGAGGACGCCCGCGAACCGGCGCGGCCCGCCTTCGCACGGGAGAGTCGCGGGGGAGTAGCGGCCATATCGGGGGTTGGGGCTTACCGCCCCCCCATTAAGCGACGCCCCCCCATAAGCGAGGCCCCCAGCAGACCTCCTCCTCCTCCTCCTCCTCCTCCTCCTCTTCCTCCTCCTCCTCGTCCTCCTCCTCCTCCCCTCCTCCTTCCTCCTCCTCCTCCTCCTTTCCCTCCTCCTCCCTCCTCCTCCTCCTCCTCCTCCTCCTCCTCCTCCGCCTCCTCCCAGGGAAGCCCCCCCCGGCTCCTCCCGCTGGTGGTCCCTGTTGGTGACGGCGCCGCTCCCTCCCGCCCCGACCATTTTGCGGCCACGGCCCGGGCTTCCGCGGCGCCCTCGCTTTAAGAGTGGCATCACCTTAGCTTGGTGCTGATGTTATGGATCTCCTAGGCTTCTGAGGGCCCATCCTTCAGATTGCAGTCGCCCTTGGGCTTGTCAATCTTAGGGATGGGGGGGAGCTCGAAGCTGGTGCCCCCCCCCCCCCCGAGGGAGACGGGGCCTGTGACCTGGGATTTTCCCCAGGACCAGCTCTTCATCCTGGGTAGTTCTAAGTCGGACATGTCCCTCTCCAGGAGAAATAGTCAAACATAGTCAAACAAAGTGTGGGGACGATGTTTTGAATCTATTTGACAATGTTTGATAATTGTTTGAATGTTAGAAGCATGTTCTCCAACATCCGCCTGTAGGAGGACATGTCCGACCTAAGTCCGTAGACGCGCTAACGCTGTGTTGGCTAACGGCGAAGTAGGACATCCAATTGTAGGAAGGCATGGTTCGTGGCCAAACCAGATCCAGGAACGCGTGGTTCGTGTTTTCCTGCAGCTCGCCGTGTCGATTTCGTTCGATACATTCGCACACTTGAAGTGTAGGAAGCGGTGTTTCGTGATTTCCTACATTTTGTTTTGCGTGAGCTCGGTGCCACAAAAAAAATATATTCCCACTCGCACCGTTAACCAAGCACGCCGTCAGCGCGGCCTTGGCGAGTGTAGTGGTTTCATTATCCTGGAGCCCGCCGAGGGCCCCGGGAAGCCGGCAACGGTGGACAACTGTTTCCAGCAGGCGCCGATTGCTTTTTCCGGACGACCCCTCCCCGCGCCGCGCCCCAGGACTGGCGGGACTACGCCGGGCGCCCCATGCTCAAGTGCGCCAGGCCAGCTCGCCCACGCGTGCGTCGGCGAAGGGTTGCCTCCAGACCTTTCTGAAGGTCTCCAGCGGGAGTGCAGTGGACGGAACTCAGAGGCAGCGTTGGGAGGGGCATGTTCAGGGGGGGGGGAGATTCAGGGGGGATGGGCTCAGGGGGGGGGAGAGGGGGGGGGGGGGGGGGGGGGTGTTCGCCGGATTTCTCGAATCTTCGAAGGCGCTCGATGCCCAGGGGAGTTCATATCAGCTGCGCCTCGTCGAGCGCGTGAGGGATAGGCATAATGATGGGGGGGGCGCATCGATCCCCAGTCGCCCACGGATCGCCGATGGGGGCCCGGTAGCCCCAAACCTGCTGGGGACCGTGCGGATTCACGGTCGGGGGCTCGTCACCGACCTGTCGGCGAGGCAGCAACGACTCCAGGTCGGTGTCTCCCCCGCTCTGCCCCTCCCCCCCCCCCTCGGAGGCCCAGAGGTTGACACCAACACCAATATCGGCGTTGTGCCTCCACCGAGGGAAGAGTATCCCAAATTCGGTGATGGTGGTGATATTCTGGCCTCCTAGGCGGCCGAAAGATTACCACCAACACCGAAATCTAGGATCACCTTCCCCTGGTTGAGGCAACCCCCTGTGTTGGTGTTGGTGTCAATTTCCAAGCCTCCAACCCCCCCTGCCGATCCCCCCCCCCCCCCAGACGTCGGACGTCGTGTTTTTTTTCCAGGCGGGGTCCCCGGACGTCCCGACCCTGTCCCCGAGGCGGGTTGTTTCATCTTGAGCCGTCCCCTGCCCGTCTCAGGGCCCGGCGAGGGTCTCTACGGTAGGTTTGCGTCGTGTCGACCAGCGGCGACCCCAGCGCGGGCGTTCAAGGTTGAACGCCGCCGGCGACCCATAATCGATCGATGTTGAACGATCGGACGTTGCGGCAGCGGCCGATCGTTCAAGGTTGAACGATCCCTGCGGTGTCAAAAACCAACGCTGGGGTCGGCACGACACGAACCTGCCGTAGAAGCCTGCCGAAAAGGGCGAGCACCCCCGTCTTGCTGTGTTCGATGCGCCCTCTTAGCCTGCTGCTGGGGGTCGGTCTTTCGGGAGTCAGGAACAGGCAAGCTCAATTTCAATGATTTCCCTTTTTCGGGGTCACATCTTTATCAAAGCGATGCCTTCCTTGCCTTTTCCTGGTCAGTTCCCCTGGAAATATCTGGCCCACAGCAGTCTTCTACTCAGGGGATCCGTTTTCCTTATTTTGGCCCTTCGCTGGCCCTGAACCCCAGTAGTCTGACCGCCAGTACCAGGCGAATGGATACGGTAGGTTTGCGTCGTGTCGACTGACGGCGACCCCGCCGCCAGCGTTCAACTTTGAACGCTGCCGGCGACCCAGAATCGGCCCATCGTTGAACGATTCGGCGTTTCTGAAGCGGACGATCATTCAAGGTTGAACGCTTCCCGCGGTGTCAGGAACCAACGTCGGGGTCGACACGACACAAACCTGCCGTACGTTGGATCTCTGCGCCCCCCCGATTGTTGCCCCCCCCCCCCCCCCCCCGCCCCTGCGCCGCCAGGGAGCTGCGCTCCTCCTCCCCCTCCTCCTCCTCCTCCTCCCCCTCCTCCTCCCCCCCTCCTCCTCCTCCTCCTCCTCCTCCTCCTCCTCCTCCTCCTCCTCCCCCTCCTCCTCCCTCCTCCTCCTCCTCTCCTCCTCCTCCTCCTCCTCCTCCTCCTCCTCCTCCTCCTCCTCCTCCTCCTCCTCCTCCTCCTCCTCCTCCTCCTCCTCCTCCTCCTCCTCCTCCTCCTCCTCCTCCTCCCCCTCCTCCCTCGGCGGCGCGCGTTCCCAGCGCACTTTGAATTGGTGCCGGCGCAACCCCCCAGTGCTTCGCACCGGCCCCCCAGGAGCAGCCGCCGCCTTACGCCCAGCACGAGGACCCAGCGTCCAAACAGCGGCCGCCCCTGGCGGGGAGGGGTTGCGCCAGCCGGGGCCTATAGCCTTGGCATACCCGGGACCAGGACGTGCAGCCAGAGCAAGATGTAGCCGGCGTCGAGCGCAGGTCGCCCGCGTCCGGCGCCGCCCGCAGCGCAGCAGTGCCCGGCAGCAGCGCCGTCAGCCGCCCGCTCCGGCCTCCACCCCGCGCCGCGCGCCGCCCTGTCCGGCGAGCGCGCGTCCCCGGCCTTCGGCCCCTGCGCGCAGCAGTCCGCGCGCAGCAGCGGCAGCAGTAGCAGCCGCCGTCAGCCCAGCGTCAGCAGCTGCCCGCCCCGCAGCCCCGCGCCGACGCCCAGCGCCGGCGCCGCCCCCTGCCCGGGCCCAGCAGTCCTCCCCGCTCAGCGCAGCCCGGCGGCGCGCCGAAGCTGGCGCGCCACCTGGCGCTGCAGCGCGCAGCTGAGCGCCTTGTAGGCGCGCGCCAGCTCGCCGGGCTGCGTGTCCTCGGGGAGCTCGCGCACCTGCGCCAGCAGCCACTGTCGCGCCTCAGCGCCCAAGCGGCCGGAGGTCTCCAGGGCGAAAGCCGTGAGCCGCTCGCCCGGGTACCTCTCGTGTTTCTCGCGCTCGGCCCTGCGCGTAGCCTCTCCCGGCCGTCGCGCCGCAGCCCGGAGCGCCGTCTCGTCGCCTGCCGCCGGGTGGCGGACCGTCACGTCCACCCACCAGGAGCCGTCCACCTCCGCGTACTGGAGGTCCAACACGGCGCGTTCCAGGACCGGCGGGCCGGGCCCTTCTGCTGGCCGCCGCGCGCGGTGCCTATCCCAAGCAGGGACTCGTTGTTCGTAGAGGGGCACGCAGTGGCGCCACCTCCCGGCCAAGCTCCCCAGCGTCTTCTCCAAGTCGCCGTGGCGCCTCACGACGCCCCCGCCAGACTGGCAAGTGCAGGCGTGGTAGCCGTCTTCGTCCAGCGGGGCCGCGCAGGTGGCGCCGCTCGCCGTCTGGTTGCAGCAGGTAGCAGAGGCCCGGGCCAGCTCCGCGAGCGAGCACTCCGGCCGCGGCAGCAGCAGGCGGCGGCGCAGAGAGGTGCTCCAGTCAGCGTCCTCCAGGGCGCAGAGGGGCTCCGTCGGGTACTGCAAAAAACCGCCTGCCCCAGGGCCGCCCGCAGACAGCAAGGTGGCCTTGCTGCGAAGATCCACTCGCTGCTTGACGGCTGCGTGAGTTGTCTTGTGGATAATCGCAACGACCGTCTTCTGTCGCGTCTCCTCCCGTAGTGCAGCAGCTAGCGGGGCCCCCGGGGAGGGCTCGGCGCCCTGGCGCCCCAGCTCTGCGCGCGCCTCTTCGAGCTTCGCGCGCGTCTGCGGGAGCGTCTCCAGGGCGTCTGCAAGCGAGGCGGCGCCGAGGCCGCGCTGCACCTCGCCTGCCGCCTGCGTCCAGACCGCCCAGTACGCGGCCGCCCTGCGCGTGGCCGCCCACTGAACCCCCGCGCCACCCAGCTTCGCCGGCAAGCCTAGCATGTCGCGAGCCTCGGGCCCGAGCGGCCGCTCCGCCAGGTCCTCCCAGCAAGCGCGGAGCGCGGTGTCGTAGCGGAGCGTCTCGTCGTCAGCTGCCAGCGCCAGCTGCAGGTTGTGTTGGCTGGCGTTGCCCGCGTAGGTGCGCAGGAGCGCGGCGGCGGCCTGCCGGGGGAGGCCCCCGTGCTGCAGCTGGCGCAGCCGGCCCCAGAGCTGCTCCAAACGCTCCCGGGCCCCGTCCAAGCCGCAGTTGCTTCCGCCGAGGTGGAGCGCGGCGCCGGCGTCCGTCTGCGGGTCCCCGGGCGCGCGGAGGTGGGCGCCCAGCGCGGGCAGCTCGGGCACGTAGTGGGCCGCGAGCTCTCTCTGGACAGCCTGGAGTCCGCGCGGAGACCACACCAAGGTCTTGCGAGCGTTCAACTCGAGCCCCAGTGGCGCGAGCGCTCTCGCCAGCGCGTCCAGGGTGCGAACTCCCAGGTTGGCCGTGACTACCAGGTAGGTGTCGTCAAGATACGAGAAGAGCCGAGCCTCCGCGTCCAGCTGCTGCAGTTCGCCCAGGAGCTGCTCCAGGGCACCCCGCTGACCGACCGCGAAGCCAGCCGGGGACAAGGGGTCCCCTTGGTCGAACCCGCGCTGGCCCAGCACTGTCTCGTAGCGCCCGTCCGCCCCCCGCCACAGGTGCGTGGCCGGCCCCGTGTACCACGCCCGCAGCGCAGCGGCCACTTCGGGGACCTCGGCCTCCATGGCCTCCAGGGCAGGCTGGCGCTCCATCCGCTGGAAGGCGGACTTGACATCCACCTTGATGAACGTCGCGTCCGGCCGGCGCTCAGCCAGAGCCTGCAAGTGCTTCACCAGCAGGGCTGCGCCTCCCTTGCGGCCCACTCCGTACTGGTGCTCGCCAGCTGCGTCGCAGAGCTGCGTCTTCCGCGCCCGGGCCAGCGCGCGAAGGCCGAGGCGGCGAAGCGTGGCACCCACCAGCAGAGGCCGGACCTCGCCGGAGCCTTTGGCAAGCGCCACCAGCTCCCCCGCCCGCAAAGCTTGCAGCGTCTCCGGGGGGAGCTCTCCAAAAGCAGCCCGCGCAGCGGCGCGGGCGAGCAAGCTCAAGGTCGCCCCGCTGTCGGCGTTGGCCGCGAGGTGCTCCAGCCGCGCGCCCAGCAAGCCCGGGGCCGTGAGCCGAGGCGGGCGCCGCAGCAGCTTGCCGGCCTCTTGCTCGACCTGCTCTCTCAGCTCCGCGGAAGGTGGCCCGGGCCGCGCCCCTCGCTGCGGGGCCTCGGGGCGGGGCGCCTCGGCGGGGAAACACGCCCTGAGCTTCTCGAGCGTGGCCCCGGTCCGTGGCGCGAGCTCGGCGCCCACCGTCGCCGCCAGGGCCCGGGCCTCCTCGCCGGCCGCGGCCAGCGTGTGGACTCTGCGCGCTCGCTCCTTGTTCGTGGACTTCCGGCTCGGCGTTCGCGGCGCCGGGCCCCCGCCCACAGCAGAGGCCCACAGGAGCGGCCACTGCCCGCCCCACCACAAGGCCAGCCGTTCCTCCAGGAACTCTGCGCACGTGGGGCCCTCGCCACGAGGGCGGGCGAGCAAAACTAAGTCGAACAGCAGCACCAGTTTCCACTCGGCCGCGGCTTCGCCCTGCACGCAAGCCGCCTCGAGCACCTCGAGCGCCTTGTGCCTCGCATGCGCCAGCGCTCCACGAAACCGATCAGGAACCTGAACGAAAGTCGAAATGCCAGTTCGCAAAGCCGTGTCCCAAGACAAACTCTGCCACCATCCTCGGTCGGGCACGCTCTGCACATCCCAAGACGGGTGCATCACCGGAAGCGTTCTTTGGCCTGTCGCCTCCGCGCCAGCGTCTCCAGGCCCCTGAGGGGCAATTCCCTGAGCTGCCGCTGCAGAAACGACCGCTGCCCGTGCTTCCTCCACATGTGCAGGCCCCGCCCGATACACTGGGCGAATGTCGTCGTCGACCCCCGCCCTCCCAGCAACGCAGCCGATGCATAGCCAACTGTACCGAGTCCGACTGCCCCATGTGCACATGCGCATCTCATGCGAAGCGAAAGGGATCGCGCACGCCTTGCATGCAGCTGGTCGTTTCGAAGCCGGCTGCAGGTCCAGCGCCCATTCCCCTCGCGCTCGTTGACGTCGCTGTCTACCCCCGCTCCCTGCCTCTGGCATCTCCTCATCCCTCCCCGGGTCAGCGGGCAGCGCCGCCGCCGCTGGCGCCGCGCCGAGGTCCACGTCGAGTTCCATGGCGCGGGAGTTGGGGGAGGAAAGGTGCGGGGTGGAACAGGGGGACCCCCAGGCAATGGGGTTCGGGCCGGTCCCGGCCGCTTGAGCCACCTCCTCCTCCTCCTCCCCCTCCTCCTCCTCCTCCTCCTCCTCCTCCTCCTCCTCCTCCTCCTCCTCGATCGCTGCACCCCTCCCCGATCGCCGCCCCCAGCGCCGCCAGGGAGCTGCGCGCCTCTCGGGCGCAGCTGTTCCTCGAAGAGCGCCTGGGGCTGGCGCTTCCCCCCGCCGCTGCGCCGCGCGCCCGGCCCCCGCGCGCTGCAGCGCCGCCCCCCCAGAGGTCCAGCGTACAGTCGAGGCTGATTAGTAGGTCGACCCTGCCAGCTCAAGGGTACCCTCGTGTCCTGTGCCCTGCGACCCATGCTTCCGACATTCTGGTGGCAATGTGGCCCTCGAAAGGGTCTCGTGTCCTCTCGCGTGTCCTGTCCAATCAAGACCGACTGTATGGAACAAGAACTCAGACGGAGGCTTTTCGCCTTTCTCGGATTGCAGAGTCCCTCGCTGGCTCGGGACCGTCAAAAAGCAACTCGGGACGAGAAGCTGGCCTTGGGCAGAGGGGTCGGGACTGCCCAGGGCCCCGTATTGGAAAAAAATACGACATCGGATCTTTGGCCTTCCCCCCATGGGAGGTGAGGGCAGAAGTCGACCAACCGACCGAGCGTGAGAGGAGGGAAACCCCCGACCCCCTGGCGTCGTAAGGAAATCACGGCGGGAGGGGTGTTGGCTATATTTGGCATCTGTGGGCCCTCGCTGGGCCTCGGGACCGTTAAAAAACGACTCCGGATCAAAAACTGGTCCAGGGGAAAGGGTCGGCACTTCGGGGACCGCGTATAGGAAAAACCAGGACGTCGCATGTCTGGGAACATGTTTTACTTTCTTAATAGAAGGAAGGTTGTCACAACCTTCCCAGACGAGCAGCTTCAGACCCCCCATCAGAACAGCCATGAAAGGACGGCCTTTTGCCCAGACCTCCCAGAACCTTCCAAGACAGTTCAAATCAGACCCCTCCAAATCGGACCACACCCCTCTTAGTGTGAAATCTGGGGTACCCATACTGCTACCTTCGCCCGGGTTCCCCTTTGTCGGCCTCTTGGGAAGCCCTCGTCGCCACCACCGGACTCGCTTCGAAATCTTGGTCAGAACGCACCCCGGGAGAGGTCTAGGGAGTAGCGGTATAAGTACCTTTTCGTTTCCCCAGGTCGATCGATCGAGGTCTGAGGTTTCCAGAGTCGTGGTTCCGACAACAGTTGGAGCGGCCGTTTTAGGGTGATCTTCGGATTCCAGATGCCCTCAACCAGCCCCAGGACCGTCAAAGACGGCTCAAGACGAACAACACGGCCTGGGGGCGTGGTCCAGACCTCTGGGGACGGTCCTGGGGAAGTTGTCCAGCCCTAGGGAAGTTGCCCACGCATGGATACAATGGAGCGCCGAATGGGTTCGAATAGATTTTCATTATTTTCGGCCTGGGAGTGCTCGTTTCAGACCCGGGGGCCGTCGCGGGCTCGGTGATATCAATGAGTGCGGCTTACTACTCGCAAAGTGCTTACTCGCAAACGTTCCAACAAAAAAGACATGTCCGCATCGATGCAGTGTATCGTAAATCCCACGCGGCGGGTCCAGGCCATTTGCGAGCAGGTGTTCTGCGCGTAGTGGAACGCGCCTGTCTAGTAGTGGCCATAAGACTTCCAGAGCGGCCGCCCAGAAGCCGGCCGCTCCTCTTCTTCTGTCGGAGCCTCGGCTCTCTGGGGAGGGATGATGGGCATGTTTTTCCACCACCACCACCATACGTTGGAGGGCGGAAAAGGAGGAGGAGGCGGAGGAGGAGGAGGAGGAGGAGGAGGAGGAGGAGGAGGAGGAGGAGGAGGAGGACCCCCTCCCCCTCCTACTTGTGGTGGTGGCGGTGGAAAGCACGCCCACCAAGGGAGCCCGCGCCGCCTGTCGCCTGCCGCAGGCGCCCCCCCGCCGCCCCCCCCCCCCGCCGCGCCCCCCATCGGGCGGCCGCCCCGCCGCCGCGCCTGGCAGGCGGGCGGATCGGCCGCGCTGCGGCCTCCGCTCCTCGTCCGTCCTCTTTCCCTGCCTCCTCCTCCGCCTCCTCGCTTCAGCTCCTCCTCATGATCACCATCATCATCATCATCATCATCATCATCATCATCATCATCATCATCATCATCATCATCACCCTCCTCCTCCTCCTCCTCCTCCTCATCATCATCATCATTATCATCATCATCAGCATCATCATCATCTTTATCATTATGAGTACCATTATTATCATCATTATCATCGTCGTCGTCAGTATCATCATCACCATCATCATCATCCTCAGTAGCATCATCATCTGTATCATCATCATCAGCAACATCAGCATCATCATCATCTTCATCATCGTCATCATCAACATCATCGCTATCACCAGCATCATCAGCATCATCAGCAGCAGTATCAGCATCATCATCATCAGCATCATCATCGTCATCGTCATTGTCATCATCACCACAATCATCATCATCATCAGCATCATCCTCATTCTTATCACCACCATTCTCATCAGCGGCATCAGCATCAGCATCAGCATCGCCATCGTCATCGTCATCATCCTCACCACCACCACCACCATCATCATCATCATCACCATCATCATCGTCGTCATCCTCATCATCGTCACAATCAGCATCATCAGCAGCATCGTCGTCGTCAGCATCAGCATCTCCATCATCATCATTGCAGTTATACTAACGCGTTTTGCGGAGCATGAGTGGGTCGGGCCGCCTTTACCGTTTGGGCTCAAGGCGTAACGGAGGGAGCGGTCCGCGCGCGACGTGGATGTTGCCGCTGGTGCTGGGAGGGGCGGTCGACGCGACCATCGCGTACCTCCACCGGTGCCCCGCTGCGCCGGAGTGCCCCAGCTGCTCCTTGACCTGTCCTGCCTGTCCTTCTTTCACGTGCCCTCCGCCGGCCACAGTCAGCTGCCCAGCGTGCCCCGCGCTGGTCTGCCCCGCGGTGGCGGCCGAGGCGCCGCGCGCCGCTCGTGAGGGGCGCGCGGAGGCGCCGCGCTCCTGCCCTGCCTGCGCTGCTTGCGAGCAGCCGGCGGAGCCTGAGCCGTGCGACGCCTGGCGGGCCTTCTTGCGTGGGCTGCTAGGCGGCGCCGTCGGCGGCGTGCTGCTGACGCTGCTGTTCGTGAAGGTCGTGGGCCATTGAGTGGGGGTGGCTGAGGTACGTCGGGGACGACCTGGTTCACCAAAGGTGGGTTTCCGGCCGCGTGGCGCTATCGGCTTCTGAGTATGTCGGTACCACGCCGGACGGCGACACGTACATTGAGAAGTATGACGATAATGATAATGAAGATGTGGATCTGGTTCGGTGGAGCGCAGGTTGGAACGACGTCCCCAACGGCGTGAATCCTGCGGGGGTGTAACGCTTTCGGCAGGAGCCGACAGCGGCCGAGAAGCACGTCTTCCTTCGTGATGCTGAGCGACTGGCCGATCATCGCTGCCGCATCGTGGCCGCCACGATTGGTCGCCCCGACCTGCTCACGGCGCCAGGCTTCCGCGCGCTGGTGCCAGGCGGGCCAGGCGGCGCGCCCGCCGCTGCGGGAGGCGCGGCGGCTGGGCCTGCGGCGGCTGCTGGGCCTCGCCCGGGGGTGCTGCAGGGCGTGGCGCCTCAGGCGGCTGCGGCGGACGCTGGCGCGCGCTGGCGGGCGGCTCAGTCTCTCGGGGACGTGCGGTACGGGGACGAGGTGCCAGGGCACGTGGCGACGGCAGCTGCGGTGCGCGGGCGCGACCTCCACATCCTCGCCGACGGGACTGCCCTGTTCGTCGAGGAGGTGCCGGCGGCGGAGTTGGAGGTCTTCACGGGGCGCGCTGTGGCAGCAGACGCTCGCGTGATGCCCGTGATGCGTACGGGAGCTCGCCGCGAGGTGACGTGGGCGGTCATGGCTGCGCGCGATCGTGAGGAGGACTTCGGGCGCGACTGGCTGGTGACGGGCCCGCGGACGACGTTCTGGTGCATCGAGTTCATCAACAATGAGGGGATGGGCATCGACGGCCATCACGATAGGTTTCGGGCGGTGGCGAAGCTCGAGCCGACGCAGTGGGGCGTGCAGGAGCACTTCCAGTGCACGCAGTACATCCGCCTGCTGTTGCTCTCAGACCAGTGCGACGGCACGAACTTGCCGGCTTGCGAGGCCATCTTCCGTTCCGCCGCATGCAGACTATCTAGTATTCGTACCTGGAGAAGGTGAGGGAGCGTGAAGGCGCCAATCAGAGCGGGAAGTTGTCGATCGAGGAGCAGACGCACTTCGCGGGCTCGACTCGGATCTCTTCTAGCTTGATGGTGTGCCCCGACTTGTTGGAGTTTGTACGCAAAGAAGTAGAGCGTGAAGCTGCCCTGGCAAAGAACCTCCGTAAGGCTCGTGAAGAGAAGGAGGCTCTCAAGAAGGGCAAGAAGGACGGACAAGGTTGAGGGGGCATGGAGCGCCCCCGTCGTGTCCCCCGGTTGCCAGGCGACCGGGGGGCGCCTTCGCATGGTCAATTCGAGCGCTCTTCCCTTGGTCGTGATGAGCCCGCACGTCTGGTTGCTCGCAATCTTCTTCCTCTGCCAGTACCGCCAGTCTCATCTGTATGTGCTGACAGTGGTGTTTTTTTGTCGCGAGGTTGCCGTCAGCGGGTTCAGCAGCGTCACGCTCGTGATCTCGACGTTCGGAGGGCGGTTGTCGCCCTGAATTCACTGCATCACTCTCCTGACGTTGTGCCGGGCGGAGAGGGTCAACTCAGTGGTGGTCCTCTGTCGCTGGTGCAGCAACGCATCATGGAGCACGTGCGCGACTCAGTTGGAGCGCTGGGGGCTCCACCGGCAGGCGTCGACACCTCGGAAGCTCTGCGGAGGCTTCGAGCGCCTGGCTTCTACGGCTCCGACGAGGACGTGAAGCTGGGGAACTACAATCCCGATCTGCTCTCGCTGCCGTCCGTGGGGAGCCATGCGGTTCCGCTCGCGGACTTGTGGGGTGCAGGCGGGCGCAGGCGCGTCGCGGAGTTCGTCCGCGATAGTGTGCTACCTGCGGGACCGGCGCTGGAGAGGAGGAAGATGTGCGGCGTGAGGGCGCCCTATTCCGACCCAGCTCTTCGCCAACCGCGTGTGTGGAGCGACTTTGTCTCGCGGCTTCATCGCAGCGGCCTGCTAGATTTTGCCTACGACCGCGGCAGAGAGTCCGTGGAGTTCTTCTGCGTTCCGAAAAAGGATCAGCGATTGAGACTCGTTTGCGATTGCCGTCACAGCAACGTCTGGTTTCGCGAGCCTGATAACGTCACTCTTTGTACTGGTGAGACTCTTGGGAACCTCGAAGTCGGTGAAGGCGAGACGCTCTAGATTTCGGAAGCTGACCTGTCCAATGCGTTCTACCATTTGCAGCTGCCTGTCGAGTTGCGGGATCTGTTCACCTTTAGGCGCGTCCGTGCCCGTGATATCGGCTTGACTGAGATTGGCGGGCAACCAGTGCGCGACGGGGCGTGGGTATACCCAAGACTGCGCGTGTGCCCCATGGGGTGGACTTGGGCATTGTGGTGGTGTCAACGTGTGCATGAGAGATTGGTCGAGCGGTGTGGAGGACAACCCGAAGAGAGGTTACAGGATCGTCGTGTCGTTCCCTCTCTTGCGGGGGCCTGCCATCTCGAGTATGTCGACAACTTCGTGGCCATTTCGACTGTCGCCTCCAAGGTGCATCGCCTCGCGTCCGCCGTCGTGGAGGGGTTCAGGGAGGCGGGGTTGGTCGCGACCGCCGATGTCGACTCGCCCGGAGAGGATCTCGCTCGGGACCGCACCGTCATGGGATGGGATATTTGATGTCGTGCCGCTGTCCTGAGGCCTACCCGGGCCCGTGTCTGGAGGGCCCGCTTGTGTGTCCGTGCCTTGCTTCGTCGTGGCCGCGTCTCTGGGAAGGTCCTCGAGAGGCTTGTGGGGCACATGGGGTTCATCAGCCTGGTCCGACGGGAAAGCCTCTCGGTCTTCGACACGCTGTTCGCGTTCATCCGCCGCTTCTACTACGAGGAGGCCCCGCTGTGGCCCAGTGTCATCGACGAGCTCACGATCTGGGAGGGGATCGCGCCGCTGCTGTGGCGCAACCTGAAGGCCTCGTGGGGGCCGTCGCTGTGCGCCGTCGACGCGTCCCCGACCGGTCTGGGAGTCTGCTCGTCGCCGATCTCAGTCGAGGAGGCCCGGGGGCTTGGGAGACATTGCGAGCGGTGGCGTTTCTCTCGGGGTGCGCGTCTTCCTCCGCGTCTTCAGGCTGCCGCCGCTGCCGCCGTGTCCGACGACCCCGAGGTGCAGTGGCTGTCCGGAGTGCACGACAACGGGTCCGGAGGTCTCTGGGATGTTGATGGGGGGCCGCCGCCTGCTGGCAGTACCGCCGCCGTTCTGGGTTCCGGGCTCGGCGATTCTCGTGGCGCCGTGTTTCGTGAGGTGCCCCTGAAGCTCTTACTACGTGACTGGAAGATTGTCGGGAGGTACAAGTGGAACGTTGAGGAGCCGATGCCTATCCTTGAGGGCCGGGCTATCTTGTATGCACTACGACACGCCCTGAGGAATGTTCAGAACTTCGGGCGGCGGATCGCGGTCCTGGGGGGCGCCCTCGTCGCTGCCTGCGCAGTCTCGAAGGGGCGGTCTGATTCCAGGGCGATGCTCAAGGTCACCCAGTCCGTGGCTGCTCTCTGTCTGGCCACTGGGTGCGTGTTGCACTGCCGGTGGCTCCCCTCAGAGTGGAACGTGGCTGACGGGCCCTCGAGAGGGCTTGCAGTTCCGTCAGTGCCGCAGCCGCTGTCCCTCTCGAAGCCTCACGAGCTGGAGTGGCTTCGCTCGGCTGGGCAGCCCGCGCCCGCCCCGCGGCCCCGCCCCGCGGCAGGAGGCGATGCTGCTACGAGCGTCGCCGTCGACCGGCTCCCAGCCGACTGGGATGGCTTCGCGGCCCTCGGGGAGGAGCAGTTTGACGCGGACGCCAGCCGCTTCGAGCCCGTCTTCATCGGCGGCGTTTCCTTCGCGGGCCGCTCCCAGCAGCGCGCCGGCGGCTGTGCCCCGCCGGGCGCCGCGGGCGCCGGCGCGAGCACCAGCGCGGCGCGCCGGGCAGGCCCGCGTGAAGGAGGCGGCGAGGCGGCGGGCGGCCGCGACCGCGGCCGAGGGGCTGACCGTCTGCCAGACTCACTCGGTTCGCCCCGCTACGTTGCGGCTGTGCCAAGACGACTTTGCCTCGTTCAAGCGCTGGCTGAGTCGCCAGGGCCGCCCGATGCCCGAGGGCAAGCTGGACACCGACCAGACCCTCTCCCAGTACCTGGACGAGATGTACCTCGACGGCGCGCACGTCAGCTTGGGGGGGCGGATGCTCGCTGCTGTGCTGTTCCACCAGTCGGTCCTGAGCAAGGCGGGCGGCGCGCGGATGGCGCGCAGCCGCCGCGCGCTTAAGGGCGGGCAGCGCCTGGCGCCTGCAGGCTCCAGGCTCGGGGTGCCGTACGAGGTGATGTGCATGATCGTGATGTGGCTGCGCGGCCTGTTCACGATCAGCAGCGCCCAGGCGGGGCAGGCGTTCGAGAGGGCGGTGCAGGCGCTGGGGCTTCGGCGCGTCGGCGGGGTCTGCCGCTACCAGCTGCGCCACGGCGGCGCAAGCCGCGACGCGGCGACCGGCGCGAGGACGCTGGATCAGATCCGCCATCGCGGCCGCTGGCGCGCCCACAGCAGCCTCCGCCGCTACGAGAAAGGGGCGAGGCTCGGCGAGGTGCTCGAGCGCCTCACCACCCCGCTCCGTGCCCACGCGCTGCGCTGCGCCGACTTGCTCGCCGACGTTGCGGCCGGGCGACGCCAGCCTTGCGCGAGCCCCTGAGGGTCCCCGTCTTCGTGGAGATCTTCTCTGGCTCAGGCAGGCTGGGGCGTGCTGCTGCGCATGAAGGGCTGCAGGTGCTCTGGTGGGACATCTCGTTCGGCGACGCCTATGACCTGACGCTTGGCAAGAATCAGAATCTGCTGATGGGCTGGCTCGCTGGAGGCCTCATCATCGGGTTTCACGTCGCGCTGCCATGCCAGACCTACTCCCGCATTCGCGATCGTGGAGGCGGTCCGCCGCCGCTGAGGAGTGAACCCTGGCCGTGGGGGCTTCCGAACCTCGCGGCCGCCTTGCAGCGCAAAGTGACGCTTGCCAATAATCTCACTCGCTTCGCATGCCGCTTGTGTCGTGAGGCCATCCTTCGTCGGATCCCCTGGTCTTTGGAGAACCCGCGAACCTCGCGCCTGTGGCTGTGTAATTCAATCGTTGCCCTTACGAAACGGAAGAATGTCAGTAGTGTGTACACTGATTTCTGCATGTGGGCGGGACCTTTTAAAAAATCCACCACGTTTGTATCGTACCTCGTCGATCTCTCTGGGCTCGCCACTCGCAGGTGCCTCGGTAGCCGCAGAATGTGTGCGCGCACTGGCGAGCCGCACCAGCAGTTGGTCGGCAAGCGTCAGGACGGGGTGTTTTGGACTGAAGTTGCCGAACCATATCCAGCCCCGCTTTGCAGTTTCATCGCCAAACGGCTCTGGGACATAATTGCTGCGCGAACCGCTCAGAAATTTGACAGGTTCCTGTCTGTTGCTTAAGTCCCGGCGGAGCCAGTTGGCCTTCGTGCAAGTATGGCATTTTCTAGCTTGACGGTGCTGTCTTGGCAGTGCGTGTGGCCGAAGCCACACTCCTGTGCGGAAGGTATTGTGACTCGTTGCTTGCCTGCCCACTCGCTCCGGTCGGTGGCGCCACTGTATGTAAAAACACATCGTCGTCTGGCCTCGAACGGAAGCCTGAGCAATTGCAGTTATACTAACGCGTTTTGCGGAGCATGAGTGGGTCGGGCCGCCTTTACCGTTTGGGCTCAAGGCGCCCACCACGCCCGCCCATTTTTCGCCTTGAGCAGTGCGTGTGGCCGAAGCCACACTCCTGTGCGGAAGGTATTGTGACTCGTTGCTTGCCTGCCCACTCGCTCCGGTCGGTGGCGCCACTGTATGTAAAAACACATCGTCGTCTGGCCTCGAACGGAAGCCTGAGCAATGATCATGATCATCATCATAAGCATTCTCATTCTCATTATCATCATCATGATCATCATCAACATCATCATCATCATCATCATCATTATCACCATCATCTGCCTCGGCCCGGTCCATGTGCCCTCTGGTGCCAGGGAGGGTTCGCCCTCTCTTCGCGGGATGCGAGAGTGTTCGAAGTAAGCAACGTTGCCTTGCCTCCAAATCTGTCCCAGGTCTGCGTCCTCCTCCCCCAACCTCTGCCCCCCTGCTCCTCCGCCCTCGGCCGTCCGCATCTGCCTTCTCTGCCCACCTGGATGTTCCACGATAGACGTTCTAGGATACGTATATGCCACGCCGGCCACCAGCTCGAGCTCCGAGAGAGAAACAGAAGCCGTGCCCGAGGTGCTTCCTCAAGCTCGGTTTCTGGGCTGGCCATCTCGGGCCCCCTGGGGCATTCGGAAATCGATCTGGGATCAACATTTTGCCAGGATGGAGCCTGGGAGCGGTTCAGGACGGTTTTTGAGCTAACTCCGAGGCTCGAGAATCGATGCTGCTGGACGTTTTTGGTATTGTTTTTGGTCCACTGGGAGGCTTCTCGGCGCCATGGCTGGGCCCCCTTCGAAGTTATAATTATCCCAGTGCGACCCTACCTAGGAGTTGGAACCCCTAGGAAAGCAGCATTAGTAGTAACAGTGACGCTAAGCTAAAGCTAAGCTAAAGCTAAGCTAAAGCTAAGTTAAAGCTAAGCTAGAGCTAAGCCACAGCTAAGCTAAAACTAAGCTAAAGCTAAACTAAAGCTAAGCTAAATCTAAGCTAAAGCTAAGCTAGAGCTAAGCTAACGCTAAGCTAACGCTAAGCTAAAGCTAAGCTAAAACTAAGCTACAGCTAAGCTAAAAATAAGCTAAAGCTAAGTTAAAGCTAAGCTAAAGCTAAGCTAAAGCTAAGCTAAAGCTAAGCTAAAGCTAAGCTAAAGCTAAGCTACAGCCTAGCTCAAGCTAAGCTAAAGCTAAGCTAAAGCTAAGCTAAACGCTAAGCGAAACTCTGAGCGAAACGCTAAGCTAAAGCTAGGCTACAGCTAAGCTAAAGCTAAGCTAAAGCTAAAGCTAAAGCTAAAGCTCCCAGGGAACTGGGGGGAACCGCTCCCAGGGGACTGGGGGAACCGCCCGGGGCGTGTTCCACTGCCCGGCCCCTTTAAGCTAAGAGAGTAAGAACCCTTTTAGGCAGAGCCTAGGTATGGAATTATGACGCTCCAAAAAGGTCCGGGGAGGAGGGTTTTGAGATAATGAGGAAAAAGGAAGGAGGAGGAGGAGGAGGAGGGAGGAGGAGGAGGAGGAGGAGGAGGAGGAGGAGGAGGAGGAGGAGGAGGAGGAGGAGGAGGAGGAGGAAGAGGAGGAGGAGGAAGAGGAGGAGGAGGAGGACTAGTGTAAACCCAAGAGCCATCAACGATGTTGGAATACACCCTCCCTCCAAGCTCCTTCTTCATAGGCCCCTACAGCGGTTCATTTCCATTGAGGGATCTGCCTCGTTGGAAGGCAACCGTTTGAAAACCCGGAAGCATGCCAAAGCATTGTTCTCGGGATCCCAACGCCACGGATCAACATGACTGTTGCGTCTTGACGTTATTGGATCGTGCCAGAACGCAATTCTTGGGACTTCACTACCGCGAGCCAAAGTAGCTGTTACGTTGATGATGAGAACCCGTGAAACTCTTGCAAATGTTTTAGAAGAATGTGCGCGGCGCTACGGCGAAAACCGCATTTTGAAAAGGAACCGCCCTCAATCCGTGAAGCTCTTGGAAATGTTTAAAAACGAATGTGCGCGGCGCTCAGGCAATATCCAAATTTTGAAGCAACCGCATTCAATCCGTGAAACACTTGCACATGTATAAAACGAATGTGCGCTGCGCTATGACGAGAGTCACATTTTGAAACCAGGTTTTCCTTACTTCGTGAAGCTCTCGCATATGTTTAGGACGAATGTGCGCGGCGCTAATAAGGCGAGAACCACATTTTGAAAACAGATTTACCTCGAGCAGTGGTTCAGGGGCCCATGGCACGGGCATCTGGACGCCCCCATCGCTTGAAAATGAGTGACGGGGGCAGGCCTTGCCACGGCCACTTGCGCTTGCCCAGACAAGACGAACACTGAGGTACTGTCTTCAGGCGCGGGGGCACCTGCATGCTTTTCCTGCGCGCCAGGGGGAGCGGCGGACCCGGCTGCACGGCCGCCGTAGAACAGGATCGCTCATCTCATCAATATCGCTCTCGTGAGAATATGCGAACAGCTTGTGCTGAACTCCGAGCTCGAAGGTACATGCGCGACCGTATTACACACGCAGAGGTTTTATGACCTGTATTGGTATACAGTACTTGGGTGGTTTACTCTCAGGGGATCACCGACTACTGCGGGTGGCAACGCCCGCTGACTGGTACGCGCGACTGCCTGGGAAGCGGGCGGGGCCGCATTGCCAGCGTTTCCAAAATATCATGTTTCAAAGCTCGGGCTTTACGTATGTCTATTGTAATTGTGGTGCCTCCATGATTTGTTTGACAGTAGGTCCTATGCGTGACGCAATGTAATATTTAGGCATGCAGACCATGCGAATGCGATGTTGCCACATTGGTTCGAAGGTTGACCGTTCGAGTCGTATGCCGAGCGGCGCGCACTTGCAGGTTGCAGCCGCCTGCGCGCGCGTTCCCACCAAGCATGCGCGTGGCAAATTGCGGGGGAGCCTGCGGTTAGACTGGCACGGCCAAGGCGCATAGATGGCATAATGGCGAAACATAACGACCGCGATCATGACTGCAAGGCTGATTGATCAACTAGACCATCGTGAACAGAGAAGACAAGCAAGTGCTGCACACCTCAGCGTACACACTCGAGTGGATAAAGGAGCTTGGATTTACGTCCAGTCTCCAAAGAATGGCCCTCAATGGGATTATGTAGTACACCGAGTGACGACGAACCTTGACGACAATGCTGTCATACAGGACATCCAGATGCAAGATCAACCGATCGGGTACAATTACAATGCACCATTACCGAGCGGTGTGACGAACGTTCGTATTCGCCTGCACTGGGAGCCTCCGGCGCCAGTCTCGCTCAGAAACGAGGGGCAGCGATCGCGCCCAAGGCGGGTTGCGACCGTCGATGACGATCGTCTCCCCCCCTCGATTGAGCGCGGCCGCGCGCCGCCCCCTATTCCCGAATTTCCGACGCATACTTCACCCGATAATGAGCAACAACAGACAGCGCCACCCACCGATGCCCGGATAAAGCAGAAAGAAAAGCAGAAGGCTGATCAACGAGCCGGCATCGAACTGCGAAAGATACCCGAGGTAGTCGAAGACGGCAACGACGACTGCGGCGAGGACCTGAAGGGCCTCGGGCGTGGAGCATACTACACTGACGTTCCTCTAGACACCGACAGTGGCGAAGATGAGGAAACCTTCGTCGCGCTACCAGTGGGGTTGCCTGCGGATGCACATGCTGACGTGTTCTCCCAACCTTGGGTTGCGGGCGACACGGCAAGGTAGACGCGCTGGAATTGTGGAGATAATGGGGAAAAGTCGCAGTTCGCCTTCTGCCGGTGTCTATCTCCAGGGGGGAACCTCGACAAACGTTCTTGCGTTCACCTTGGAAACAAGGACGTCCAGGACGCAGTCATGCACTACTTGGATGCGTGTTTCGTCAATGTTGTTATACTACAACCCAACTGCGAACGACTGGACTGCATTCCTACTTCAATTCTGACGTCAACTATGACACGTGGCATGAACGCCACAAGGAATACCTTCCACACATCAAGTGTTGTGGAAGGGTTGCCCTATGCCAAGACGACCTCTGACGGCTTTGCCTACGAGAACAACCAGTGGGTGCTTGGGTGCATGAATTACCGCCAGGGGCGACATTGGCAAAACGCGAGGGCACTCGCAAAGTCAACCTGGACCAATGCACCACGGGGCTTCGTGACTCCCATGGGGTATTGACACGCGAACCTATGGAGATCATGGCCAACCACCGTCTTTTGCGAACGCCCTTCGAGAGCGAACGGTGCGCGGGCCATCATCAACATGCCTCGGTTTGCAAGGAACTGGCCAGGGCGGCCCAATGCGCTCCGAAGATGCAATCCCTCATCGTCGAAGCAGTTGAACATGCACATGACATGTTCCTGCTATATTGTGATCCCTGTCATGATCATCCTCATTCGTCTTCTGTTCTCGTCGCGAACATGCTTGGATTCAACTTGGATGACCCAACTTTCCGTCGACATCCCGGCGGGTCGATCATGGCGCCACCGTCAGGGGGATGGGGATGTCCAGCATGTGCGAACAACGTTAACATGGTCTCCCCATCTCACGATAGGGACCCCGCGCGCTGTAGGTGGTGCGACAAGGAGGATTACCGTTGGGGGGAATGCCCGGCTAAACTTGGTCACCTGCGCACGCCTGGCAAACGCAAATTTGCCGCGCCGTGGGAGCTGCCCGATGTCCGCTGACAGGGGCCTCCGGCTCCTGCCGAACCGGCTGCGCCACCACCTGCGGCGGCAGCTGCATGCGAGGCACCAGCCGCCAAACGAACTGCGCGGCTACGAGCTCCGAGGCCCGTTTCTAGAGCTAGGCCAACAGCGGGCGCCAGCAGCCGCGACATTGCAGTAGGCAGACATGCCGCTGAACGGGCTGCGGGGCAACCTGCCTCGAGTGGAGCCAGCAGCTCGGACGAACGCAGACGGCTACCACAAATGGCTAGGCGAGGGCGACAGCAAGGAGGGGGCCCACCTCCACCGCCACCTGCGGGTGACCCTGCTGCTCGTCCAAGGCTGCCAGACTGGTCAAGGTGTGCAAATTAGTCTGCGCAACTTACGCTGCCTTGACCCGAGCGCGGTGACGCGCGAGTTGCGAAGACTACACTTGCGGTGGTTGCGCGCCAAAGAGCTTAAGATGAGACTTATCTTAACCATAGCTGGTCTGGACAGCGTCTGGCTGAACTTTATAATGGGCGCCTATGGTACATGTCGGGGGTGCAGGGCTTGGGACAAGCCAGGGCGCGCCGTCGTGCCATCTACTGCACGGCCTGGCAAGTTGAAGATTAAGTCTAATGCGATCTGATGTTCCATAAGCAGCAACACGATACATGTCATATAATCGATCGTTGCATTCGGCATGGTGCTGGAATCGAGATGCCGGATAAACCCTGACCAGCATCTTAGATGCGTATCATCAGTGCTGGATGAAATTCGGACCCGCCAGAGTAGTGTACTCCGATGGGGAAGGCGCGTTCAACGGCGACACCGCAAAGGCCGTTCTTGTAAGGCACATGGCGCTGAGCTGAGGGTGCGTGTGAGGACAGTAATGGTATACTACGACGCTTACCTCACGTGGTGGAGGCTGAATTCAACAGGTTAGACATACCGTGTGTTCACACGTCTACTGCATGAAGCTTCATTTGCCGCCAGCGCGCTTATTGTTTACATGAGGTGTCTCCGTGCAACGCATTGTTCGGGCGGCAACCGGCGATGCTACCCGACTTGCCTGTTCTGGACCGCGAACAGCAGACGGGAACATCCGACCACTCTCGAGAAAATTATACGCGCCCGATAAGCATTGAGGCCATTATTCAAGCCGCTGCAGTAGCGAAGACAAATCGTGCACTACGGACCACGACTACTATCACTGGTCAGCATTGCGATGATGAAGGAGATCTGGTTGACTATCGTCGTCCCACTGTTACAGGGGGCGACTGGGGCGGCTGGAATGGACCTGCCCCGGTTGCGCGACATGATCCCGACAGGGGTCAAGTCATCAAGAGAGCGGGGAACCGCGATGTGCAAGTCCAATGCGGCGACGCACGACATTCACTATATATCGAAGCTTTGATTGCTCGAGAAATTGGCTCGGACAACACGGCACTACGGACTGCGTTGACATTCGTGGCCAGTCTACCTGCGGGCCGACCTGCTATGACATTTTATTACTTCCCGACCGGAAAAGGACTGCTCCAGATGATACGTGCGAGTTGGTTACCTCTAAAGTGCATTGAGCCCTACAATACCTTATCAGGAACTTCTTTCGTTTCGAGAATGTAGTTTCTGACAGGTTTGCTAAGAGTGTTCACAAGCTACCTCCGGTGGCGTATGCTGACAGTTTACGCTTGTGCACGATGACAACGACGTGAAGCCAGGCTTCCACTATTACGTAGCCGAAGGCGCCGCCCTAAACATATCTGCTATAACTGGACCAGCACATTCTCGGATCATCCAGTTCCCGAAGTCCACCAAACCTCAAGCGGGCTTTGACCAAGACACGGCGAAGTCTGAATAAGTGGCTGACGCACCAACGCAAGACAACGATGCCAGAGAAGCCCCAGAAGCCGATCCACCACAGGAAGACGGACGGCTGCCTACCGTTTATGAGGAATCAGAAGCGGACCTCGGGGCACATTGCATGGGGGTGTGGCGCGCAGAACTGCAGGATGAAAGAGAACTACTGGAGGCAACTCCAATTGACGGACACTACGCTGCACCCGTACAGATGATCACCGACAACAGTGCGCTGGTCACAGTAGCTGAAGAACAGCGGGGCCACCTGCCTACGTGGGGTAACCCGCATGATATAGACACAACGGAGACATATCATGTCCCATTGTGCTCCACGGACGAAGACGGCAGTTATGGATTGGACTCTGACGAGCACGGGCGACATGTAGATTTCTGCTTCGCTGAGGACATGTCAAAAGTGGTCCTATCCGAACAACGACGCAGAATGCTGGACTTCGACCGCGTGACCACTATGCGAGTATGTGCGGCCGCTGCAGCTAGACGAGCCGCAGTCGTCAAGGAAGACGACTTCCTCGCGAAGGCCGACATTCAGGTGAATCCAGTCAAGATATCTCAAGCCTTGCATACTGAACTCAAGACATGGCCTGACAACAAGTGCTTCAATATCCAAGATGCGTCAAAGGCGTCAGGAATCATGACCTCGAGATACGTATATAAATGAAGTTCGCCAAGAACAAGAGGGGCGAGATGGAACGTTCCATCAGGCGACGCTTGGTACTTCGGGGGCCCATGGACCTCGAAGCCTTCGACGTGGGGACTTTCTCAGGAACGGCGCGGCGGTCGAGTCAGATATTACTCGCGAGCACGGCGTCGTGCAAGAAGCAGTAGATCATTGCTTCCTTCGACATCAACATGGCTTTCCGGAAAAAGGATTGCCAGGAACTTGCTGAAGCAGCCGGTGACAAGGCGCGCGTGGCAGGCTTTGCATTGCCACCTGGGCCAGCATCTGCGCTTAGATCCTTTTCAGGGTTTGAGCACTACGATGGGTCGAAGCACTGCCTGCAGCGCCTCAAACCAGGCACCAGCACCAAGGGCGCGCCAAGAGCCTTGTCACTGAAGCTCAGAAAGACCACGAGAGGGCTCGGTCTCACACCCACGTCTTACGACGAGGAGTTCGAGACAAGCTCGAACCTCCTCGCAGCCGAGGACGTTGATGACATTATCATGGCTGGTACTGAGGACACTATCGACAGGTGCGCCAAGTGTGCTGAGGACACTTTTTAGCACATGCTAACTCAACAAGCACACATGTACCAACTGTGCTGTGACGTACGCAAAGGACGGTGACGGTAATGTTTCACTTGATCAAGCCGAGTATATAACACATCTCCGTCCTGTCCAAAATCATGAACTCACTGGCGCTGACGCTGAGGCCGAGGCATCGAATATGGTCATCGATATGTTCGTCAGCCTCAAAGGCGCCTTGGCTCACGCCCTGACCACACAGGTGTGGTTACGTGTAAATGTTGTATCTCGATAGCGTGTCCAAGAACCGACCAGCGTGCAAGTGCGACGACTGAGCGCGATTGTCAGAGAGCTGCAAGCTTGCCCTAAGAAGATCGTCTATCAAGCGATGACTCCAACGGGCGAGGTCGACCTGCACAGCGAGTCCGGCTACCAGCGTCTGAGCGGAGATGCCAGGGGCGAGGTCGAAGGCCATGGTGTACGCGGGGCGAACTTGCTACTGCGTGGACACACACATGCTGGCAAGCCCGTCGTCCATCTTGTCGACGCGCATTGCAAGTCTCATCGCTTGCAGGCCCGCTCGAGCTATTCAGCGGAAGCGCTTGCAGCAGCCCGCGATTTGGAGGATTGCTATCCCGCGATCGTCACTCTGCGCGAACTCCACGCGGGGCCGCTGACACCCGCTCAGTTGAAGGATCTACTTGAGATGGGCGGCCTGAGCATTAAGGTCACTTTGACCATCAATGCAGAATATGGTCCGTGTCAAGCAAAGACCAGAAGAAACCGACTGAATGTGCACTTTTGGGATTCATCAGTTGGATACGACAGATGCTGCAGCGAGGTGTCGTGCACTGCATGCAGTGGTGTGACACTCGCGACATGACCGCGGACGGCCACACCAAAGGGAGCATCGACAGAGATATGTTCCTACACGTCATGGGAGGAACGCAATCCATCAATCATGATTTACACGACACATTCCGTACAGGGCTGGCCAGACAAGATCGTCTGAAGCGCCCGGGTAGCAGTCATCCGCAATGTGACTTGCTTGCGAGGCAACTTGCTTGCAAGGGGACTTGCTTGCGGGTCAACCTTCCTTGCTGAGCTCGCCTGCTGCTGACTTCCTTGTGTAATCTAGCGTTTTGCTGTGCAGCTGGCGGCGGATTCACGCTTCGCCCCCCCGACTCTAAAGGAGGTTGGGGCACAGGCGAGAGATCGCGAGCGTTTATCCGCGGCCGTTTGTGCTCGAACCGCCGCCCGCCAACATATGACCGTGCCTCATCGCGAGGCGCGCTACTTGCCATTGAGACCGAAAATACCTTCGCTTGACATGGCCCGTCGCTCCCGCGACGATCTCCCACTTTCTGGGGCCATCGTTGCTACGATACAACATAGGTGGATATGGGCTTCGCTTTAGGCGAAGCGTATGGTTGGGCCTCCCCCCCTTCAAACTGCACCACCCACCTCCTCTTCGGCCACCCAAGTCAATGCCCATCGGCCCTTGAAAGCACGTATATTTGGAACCCCAGATTCCCATCTCGTCTAAGCGCCTTTCTACTTCAGTGATCGAGTGGCTTCACATTTTCAATCCTCTTTGGGGCGGGCGGACACCCAATCTACTTCCAACGCCTTCCTACTTCATGTTTGTACGCGGGCCCTAGAAGTCCCGACCCAGTCCGCAGGGCCCGTTTTTCATTCGGAGTTGTTTTTCGACGGTCCCGAGGCCTTCGCGAGGGCCCCCAGAGGCCGAGGCCGGCAACGGCCAAACACTTTTACCACGACGCGGGTGTGTCTCAACCTGCCTTTTTCTGACATGGGCTCTCAGAAGTCTGGACCACTTTCCCAGGGCCGGCTTTTCATCTGAGGCCGTTTCTTGATGGTCCCAGGGCCGTTGAGGGCCCTGGGATGGCGAAAGTTGCTAAAATTTGGCGGCTCCAATTTTTCGGGGCCTCGGATCTCTGGGGCCCACCCTCCTCGGAGGATGGTTGGAGATCCTGGCCCGGTGCTGGCCGGTGGGGCTGCTTGGGAATCCACCTCCGCTTCGTCGTGCCTTCTGCCGCCAGGCTGGCCGATGCCACAGAGGCGGCGCAGGAGAGGCCGGCGCGATTCTCCCCGGAAGGCGCCCGGGCAGGGTCCGGGCAGGGTCCCGGCGGGCTGCTTTCCTGCAGCAGGCTCAGGCAAGTTTCCTTGCATGGCATCCCCCCCTTCCGCCGCCTTGCCAGCAGCGCTGTACCGAAAAGGCGTGCTGGTGAGTCCCGGCGTGCGTGAAGTCTGTCTTTTTCGGACCTCCACACGCCCCCCCTCCAACCCCCCTCCATGCAAGTCAAATTGCCAGAATCTAAAGATTAATTGCCTACGGCGGGGCATCCCGGGAGCCTCCAAAAGCTGAAGTCTTGGCATTGTATTTTTGTTCGCACCTGCGCGTTTGCCCAGTTCGAGGCCCAGGGACCATCACGGGTCGATCCAGCTCGAAAAAATGCAACAGCAAGATGGGGTCTACAGGCCTCTGGTCGTGACCTGTCGCGATGCATCGCGACGAATCACAATTGGAGACCTAGAGACCCCATCTTGCTATTACACTTTTCCCGCACGCATGGGTCGCAATGAAAGAAAAAAGTTGCCCCATGTTTCCCCAAACTCGGACACGCGCAGAGGGGGGCAGGGGCAGGGCGGAAGGCTCCGTAGAAGCACCCGTGTTCCGAAGAAGGCGCGGGCCCAGATGCGAGGCTGGCGCCTTCCGAGAAGCAACCTCATCCTACAAAGCATTCCCCCCTCCCCCTGCCCCCCCCCCCCCCCCCCGCGCGGCCAACAAGCGGGAAAACGCGCGACATGTCGGAAGCTGGAGCATAAACATTACCAGTGGCGGGTTGTTTCTCAATCCCAGAACTTCTTGAGGGTCTGGGACGACGTCGGGGTGGTGAGGTGTATGCTTTTTGCCCCATTTCCCGGGGGGAACATAAAACATGTATACACCAGGATCCGTATACACCAGGATCCGCTTTCCTGTGCGCATTTCAGTGCGGGGCCGGAAAAAGCGTCGGTGCATAGAGTTCGGCCCCTCCACTCGGCATCGCTCGGACCGGTGCATTTCTCCCTCGGCGAGGGCCATCGAGGAGCATCCTTGCTCACTTTGGCGACAACACCGCGCACGAAACCGAAACAAAAACACAGGGAATCGGAGGGCACCAACTATACACCAACACCGATCCTGGCCCAGGATCACCCTGGGCCCAGGATCGGTGTATATGCCTTCTTGCGCAAGGCAGGAGGGCGTATACACCGATCCTGGGCCCAGGGTGGTCCTGGCCAGGATCGGTGTTGGTGTATAGTTGGTGCCTTTCTAGGGAATGGACGTCCGAGCGATGGCCAGCTCACACGTCGCGAGTTCTCCCGCTCGGGTGCGGGGGCGCTGTCGCGCGCCCCACGCGGCCTTCCCGCCTCTCGGCGGCGCCGCCTGCCGCGACGGCGCTCCCAAGGGGGGGTGCCCGCGCACCCGCCCGAGCGGCGGCCTCCCGGCGGCGGCGTGCCGGGACCGGGCCGCGGATTTTTTTTTGTCGGGCATGTCCCTGCACTCTGGACGCCCGAAATGGGCACGGAAAGAATGGGTACGATGCCCAACAGCAGTTCTTGTTCGTTCTGAACAGGGCTCGGTGTCCGCGCAGCCGCGGCCTGTGTCCATTCGAGACAGGAGGCCAGGCCGCCCGCCCAGCAGCGGCCGCTGTTGGTTTGGGACAACATTTGTTGTTGGGCATTGTACCCATTCTTTCAGTACCCATTTCGGGCGTCCAACTGCACAGCAGGGAAACCGAATCTTATTGTGGAAGTCGATGAATCGAGAGGAAGCGTGATGCCAAATACATTCTCCAGATATCTAAAACATGGTTCAAACATGGTTTACATCTGTGAAAGCATGGTTGAAACGTTTTTAGAACATGTATTACACATGTTAAATACGTCTTTAAGTCAATGATCGGATTGTTAGAGTGTCCATTGTCATGGCATCCACAAGAAAAATACTCAGAAAACAGTCTGGGGACGATGTTTTCTTATTTGTGAGTATTCTTGGACTTTTTGTTTGCTCTTTCTTCCAAAATCCGCCTGTAGGAGGACATGCCCGACCTAACGCTGACTCGACGGTTTCCTCAATTCGGAGCCCCGAAGCCGTGCGGTGACGGACCGCGTGGTGACCTCATTCAAAGAAGGAAGAGGTAGCCATAGTTACCTCGACCCCCTCGCCCGTGTTCCCCTTTTTGGGGTTCCTGGGAGTCCGTCCTCTTCACCGCTGGATTCGCTTCGAAGTCCTGGTCAGAATGCACTCCAGGAGAGGTCTGGGGAGTAGCAGTATCGGTACCTTTTGGTGTCCCCACCACCACCTCACCGCGCGGTCAGTCACCGCACAGTCTTGGGACCTCGGAGGCCCTGGTCGCCCGAGATATCCTCGGAGAAAGTCCTGAGTCCTTATAAACGATGCGATCACCCCGAGTCCCTACTGACACCACGCGGTGCGGTCACCTCACCGTTTGGCGGTCCCCGAATCAAGCAGTGGCGAAGCGTTCTGACCTTCCTGTCCCAGAGATCCGCAAGTCTCCAGAAGCAGTGGCGAGCGGCCGATGTTTGATAATTTCGGCCTTTAGGGGCCCTCAAGCGGGCCCCGGAACCGTCAAAAACGGCTCGGGATGAAAAAACAGGCTTAGGGAAGTGGTCCAGACCTTAGCAAGAAACGTCGAGCGTCAGGGTTCTATCAAGCAGTGCCGAAGCGTCCTGACCTGTTCACAGGCCCAGTGTTCCAAGAGTGTGGAAATGCCAGGACGGTCTGTCCCTGCTCAATTCGAGGTTCGAGGTCTTCGGACGTTTCCATCGCTTCCAGGCAGTCTTCAACCTCGGCGTGCTTTCCAGCAGCTGCGCCTCGCCGAGAGCGTTCTCCCGCATCGTCCCGATCGGCCGCCGGAGACCCGAGTTTTGACACGACAAGTGAAGGACATGGGCAATGTGGCCCTGCGGTGATCGCCATTTTCAAGGACCCGGGGCCCTCCACGGGCTTTGGCACTGTGAGGAAACGACTCAGGACCAACAAAAAAAGTTGGCCCTGCCCTGACTCTGGATCCGCCGTGCTTTGGTTGGTTTTCCGATCTACCGCTGTAACAGGAAGGCACCCCCAGCGGTGCGCAAGAGTGGGGCGGGCACGTCCGCTTCAGAAAAGGTAAGGTGGATATGGTGGAAACGGCGACGGCAAAGCGGGGCGGCGCTCGGCAGCAGAGGCGCTCGAAGAGAAGGGCGGAAAGTTCTCCCCCCTGCTTGCGACACCGCCCATCATGAGGTACGGCGGATCCGAAGTCAAGGTGGGGGTAGGCCTCCTGGGTCCAGGATCCGTACGGTAGGTTCGCGTCGTGTCGACCCGCGGCGACCCCGCTGCCAGCGTTCAAGGTTGAACGCCGGCGGCGGCCCAGGATCGGTCGATGTTGAACGAGCTGACGCTTCGGAAACGGTCGATCGTTGAAGGTGCTCGTTTTTTCGTGCAGTGTCTTGCCGATCGGCGCGGGCCCTCGCACCCTCCCCCCCCATGGAGTGAATCTTGGCTGTCTTTGGCGCCTGTTTCGAGAGGGTGGAGTCCAACCACCATGGGACGCACTGCTGCAAACACTCGCAACAAGCAGAGGTCCAGAGCCAGACCCCCCCCCCCTTGCCGCCCAATGTCGAATCGCCGAATGAAAAAACGCTCACAAGGTTTTGAACGATCCCCGCGGTGTCAGAAACCACGAAGTCGGCACGACACGAACTTGCCGTAGCTATCCGCCCGGCGACCGCGGGGCGGAGCGAGCCCCAGCTCCGCCCTCCGCCCGCCGCGCGCGCGGCGCGTCACCCGAGGAGGAGGACCTGGCCCCCCCTCGCGTTGTGAAGAAATCGCGACGGGAGGTGTTTGGGCCTCCTCCTCCTCCTCCTCCTCGTCCTCCCCCCCCCCCTCCTCCTCCTCCTCCTCCTCCTCCTCCTCCTCCTCCTCCTCCTCCTCCTCCTCCTCCTCCTCCTCCTCCTCCTCCTCCTCCTCCTCCCTCCTCCTCCTCCTCCTCCCTCCTCCTCCTCGCTCATCAGGGAGCCCTCATCAGGTGTAGGGACCGTCAAACACATCTTTGTGTCTTCGTGACGAGAAGTTGGTCCTGGGGAAGGGGGTCTAGATTTCTGGGGGCCAGCGTGGCGAGAAAAGCACGACGTCGGAGCTTCGAGGATCTAGGATCGAGGGACGTCGAGGGAGATGGAGAAAAGTCGAGGAGGATCGAGGAGTATAGCCAAGGATCGACGAGGGTCGGGAGGGGGGTCCGAGGGTCGAAGCGGATCGGGAAGGACCGAGGACCGACCCTGAGAGCCAACGTTGCGAAGAAATCAACACCGCGGAACATCATGACTGGAACCCCAGACTCTGGACCCCATCTTTTCGCGGCACTTTTCGGGCTGTATCGACGTGTGATGGTCCCGGGGCCCGAAACTGGGCGAAAGCGCCCGGCTTGCAAACCATTGCAACGCCCAGGGGGAGGGGCGGGAGGAGGAGGAGGAGGAGGAGGGGGAGGAGGAGGAGGAGGAGGAGGAGGAGGAGGAAGAGGAGGAGGAGGAGGAGGAGGAGGAGGACTTGTGTGCAGTGTTCTCGGCGAGGCCAGCGCCAGAAGGTCTCGAACCCGTCCTGGCCTATCTCGAGAAACCAGATTCGGGCTGTCCTGGATCATGTTGGGCCATCCTGGATCATCCTGGGCTATTCTGAGAGTCCATCCTGGCTTGTCTCGAGAAGCCATGTTTGGGCCATCTTGGCTCATCCTGGATCATGTTGGGCCATCTTGGATCATCCTGGGCCATCCTGAGAGTCCATCCTGGCTTATCTCGAGCAACCTGGTTTGGGCCATCCTGGATCATTTTGGGTCATGTTGGGCCATCTTGGCTCATCCTGGATCATCTTGAGAAGCCAAGCATGATTGACCACAAAAGAACCCCTACACCTTTGGGAGGGGACCCAAGTTTGGAGGGCCACAAACATCAGGGATAAAGGGGGTCTTTCCCGCACAGGTATCGAACCAGACCGTCCAGATCGTTTTATATCCTTCATGCACAGACGGGGACCTCAGCGAGGCCACGTCTTCATCGTGTGAAGTTCTTCCAGGAAAACGGGGGAGAAGGGCGGATGAGGAGGAGAAGGAGGAGGAGGAGGAGGAGGAGGAGGAGGACGACGACGAGGAGGAGGAGAAGGATTAGCAGGAGCAGGAGGAGGAGGAGGAGAAGGAGGAGGAGGGAAGGGGAGGAAGAGGAGTTCTCTTGCTCTCGGCGTGGGAGCAGGGCACAAGGGACGCCCGAGCGCGATGGCGCACGGACGTCCGCGCCGAGGAGCCCCGCCCCGCCCCGCTCGCCGCGCCGCGCCGCGCGTGCCCCAGGCCGAGGATCCGCGCCGGCAGGGCGGCGACGCGGCCAGCGCGCCGCAGGAGGAGGCGTGCCCCCGCCAGGAGGAGGAGGAGGAAGAGGAGGAGG